>OZ018331.1:107373734-107820355 GCA_963969495.1 Ceratothoa steindachneri
ACATGCTTATTGATTAGTACTAAAAAAATTACCTCCCCCCTGAAGGCCTACATATTTTCCCGTTAGTATCCGTCAATGGCCTATTTTCCCGTTACTGCTCACCAATGACCCATTTCTCCGTTAATGTGCGCCAAGCTCTTATTTCTCCCTTGGATGCGCCAACGGTCTATTTCTCTTGGTTAAATAAACTTTTCTCATTTTCTTAGTTTTCTTTCTTTAAAACACCTGAAATCAAGACTCTTAACTCAAGCCCTGGTCGTAAATAGGCTCATAAATCTCTTCTGCCAGTAATTAAATGAAGATTGGTTCTATATTTTTAGGTTTAAAATGGGTGGGATGGCCTCTATGTGTCGTATTTATATATATAAAAAACCCTCTGCGTAAAAATGTCACTAATGCAAAGCCGCTTAAGGTTAATTTTCGCAAATTAACGGATTATAATTTGACCTACATTTTTCCCCTCCTGTTTCCAAGTCATTGGCAACAGAGGTAGGCCACTCGTTTAATAAGTAGGTCTCGGGATGAAAAAAGGGAGATAAAATTTAACCTCACTCCTGTTTTTTAACGAGTTATGAGACAGAAGGAGTAGATCTCAAACGTAAAAAATTGGTTTCTCGAATTTTAATAAAGATGGCGACAAAAATCGAAACTCAACATTAAACAAAAGACCACAAACAAGTTTTCATTAAGTGAAGGACGAGAGGGAGAAGACAAGAAGAAGGAGGAGGATAATAACTGGGGAAAATGTAATAAAGAGGGAGATCCAGCGTCCTTTCTATGGCAGGAAATCTAATTAATTCGATTATTCTGGAAAAAGGACGTTGTTTTCCCAACATTCCCAGGAAACGTTCTTATGAAAGAGCATAGGTGTTCAAAAGTACGAACATTAACACGAGGAGAGAGAGAAGTTGATTGATTGGATTATTATTAAGAATGAAAAGAAAACTTAGTCTAATGCAACCAGCGGAGTGAGACGTTGATAAATAAAGGGAATAGAAATAATAAAAAAATTGATGTAAAAAAGCAAACACCAGCATTATGTCTGAAGTCACGAGTTCATGGTATTATTACACAAAACAGGGTGCTCCCTCAGGATACAATTTGTTCTTCTTTAGGGGGAGAGGGAGAATACTGACAGAAGATTGCTCCAGTAATGGAGTAATAAGGATTAAAGGGGAGTACTCCCCCCCCCTACTCTTATGCGCACGCACACTTTTTTTCGGAAGCGATCATAATGATGAAGTAAGAACCCTATCATCGTACTACCAGCTGCGCGTCGTTGAGGATGACTAAACGTGATCCCACATGTGCGTGAAATGACACATACGCCTTGTATAATATAAGACTCCTTTTTCCTATATAATAATCCAATGAAAGACATGACTTTGGAATGGTTAAGGGGACTCACCGAATTTGACCCTCTTTAAGGCACCTACATAATATTAATTAGCTCCTAATTTTACTACATCTACAGTCGTGGGTAAAGGTTTGAGGACTTCTATATTTTTTCATATAAGAAAATTAATAGAATTAATTAAAAGTTTCATTTTGTTTCAGTATTTTTGTATTATAGCTTAAATCAGGGTTCAAAACCTTTAAGAACATGTTCTTTTGCTACAGGTCTCACTAACAACATATTCTCTCACTACATGTCTCATTAAAACAGATCTCACGAAAACAGGTTCTCTCGCTACAGGTCTCCCTAAAACAGGTTCTAGAGACACATAGAGTCACGAAGGAGGTGGAGAAGAACAAAGTGATCAACCCTGTCAAGTGCTGTCGAGGAATTAGGAATCACCATAATTTAAGGCCTCACAGCGTCGGCCTTGCCGTGGAGACCCTCACTCACATGTAGGAGAGCGGAGTCAAAGCTGCGACGTGCCTTGAGACCGGATTGGAAGGTTTCGCCGATCCTGGAGAAGGGCATGTGTTCAATGATGCGGGTAGCTACTACCCTCTCAAGAAGGTTAGAGATTGGACGATAATTTTATCGATTATTAGGGTCAAGATATTGTTTCTTTAAAATAAGATTGAGAGCAGCATGTTCATAGTCAGAAGAAAACTCATCTAGCGACAGTGAGGCGTTGAATATAACCTAGTATGCGTGGTAGGAAAGCAAGGTTTTTTTTCGATGAGTGAAGTACTGAGGAGAGTTCTTCACGAGAGACTGGGTGAGGGTGGTGAGGTTGGAAGGTTAAGTAAGGGAGGTTACAGTGTGACGGGAGGCAAACGAATACGAGATCGCACAGTGAATATTACCTACCTTTTAAAAGAAAGGGCACAAAAGGTGGATGAGTACATTAGGGAAAGGAGTATGGGATAGCATGGGAGACGAGATACAAGTGAACAGCTGGAAAAATTCACGAGGATTTTATTTGTTTTCGTCAAGGATTTTACGGATATGGCCTCACGGGAGGATCGCAGGATAGCTATGTACGCAAGAGTGGCAAGATAATTGGCGAGAGAAGTTTGTTTCGTCCCCATGTCTTGGGTGTAGACGGAAAGAAGGCGACTCTCATATGCTCTACTTCTTTTTCTTTTTTTGCCTCTAGGAACGTATTGAAGAAGTAAGGGGCAAAGAATCGGTGAGGGTAGGCGGGAAAAAAGGAGCGCGAGTATCGAGACAGGAGTGGAGTGACTACAAAAAAGGAGTAGAAGGATAGGTCGAAGTCAGAAAAGAGTAAGACAGTGATGTTATCTAGGAGACGTGAGGGCGAGATCCAGAGACACCGGCCCAGGGTCAATGGGGTCTACGGTTGTGTGACTGAGTGATAGAACTATTTGGGAGGTTAGTTTTAGAAAGTATTAGAGTTAGAAATGGAGCGTAGTGAGCGGCTAACGGAGCATCCCTTCTGAGTTATTGCAGAACATTCTAGCAAATTGTAGAACTTCAACTTTCTGTAAGTTGACGAAGGGAGCAGGTTGAAGTTTGTGTGTGCCGAGGGAGGGAGGGCAATCAATTCAGTCATCGAGTACCGGATATGTGGTGTTCGAGAGTAAAACAGGGGTGGGGGACACCACAGGGTAGGTAACTATTCAGCCGGTGGGTGCGTCTGAGCGTTAAAAAATGGAATATATATTAAATGCGCAGATAAATGAATATGTATGCGAGAAATGCCCAAACGACAAAGGGTGAAACTTTCAAAAATAAAGAAAAAAAATGTATGAATAAAAGTAAATGAAAAGTAAAAATATTCTACGCAACTTGGTGTGGGGCGAAGCTCGGAAAAAAAATAAGGACGTGGAAATTAAAGTGGAAAACACACCAAGGAGAGGAACTTGTAATTAACGGGAACACACGTGGGAGTACTATTCATCTCAAGACACAAGAATTAGTGTGTCTACCGACTAAAAGATTTCACTTTGGAAGTGCCAACAAATAGTCAGAGAAAAGAATATCATAAATATTCAGGATTTAGCAAAAAAAAACAATGGTTTCAGCGGGAGCGTCATAGAATAGTCAAACAAAGATCCATTTTATTGATACACAAAAATCGAAAGTTAATTTAGAAAATTACATCGAACTCCTATCTATTTGCCTGCATCCTGATAGCCATCAGCTCTATCCTATAGGAGACTTCATTTTCCTGCAGGATGGTGCGCCCTCTCATACTAGCAAAACAAAGTGTGCTTATTTTATCAAGAAGGATTAGTGGCCTCCTCAATCGCCTGATTGTAAGCCTATGGATTATTCCAGATGCAATTTACTTCAAGAAAAATCTTACAGGAATAGAAAAAATAAATTTAGTGAATCTGAACTTAAGGAAAACAAATCTTCTTACATGGGATAACATAACGCTATCTTATATCATAAAACGTATGTATTTCTTTCTTTTAAATGCGATTAAGTGTTGTATGTGACCAAGAGGTGGACATATTGATCATTTATTTGAATAAAGGTGTATTGATTTGGAATTTTAGACAGTATCCTTTGTCTGAAGCAATCTGCAAACAAATTTATTATTCACTATTTTATTTATTTAATTATAGCAATACTATTATAGTTATTGTATTGAAACTTTTAAAAATAATGCAAAATACAAATAAGTTTTAGTAGACAAATTAAGTTATTTTAAGTTTCAATTTAGTCAACCTTATATATATATATATATATATATATATATATATATATATATATATATATATATATAGCAGGAATATGAAGACCCAGGTGATTATGCTAATCATTTATTGGCCGGACGTTTGGGACCTTTATTAGGACCATCTTCAGTGACTATATCGTCTAATGAGAAGGAAAAGGTACATTAATTGATAACACTTAAAAGAATGCATTAAAAAAAAACGCAAGAAGGCAAGTTAAAATAATAAAATTGACAATAATTAAAATTAAAGTAAAAACACTAATAATATATAGAATTAAATAATATCACCCAGTGGTATTTAAAAAAAAATAGAAAGTGAAATTATAACAAACTGACTTGATTATCACGTATTAAAAGTTACTGAAGTAAACAAAAAATAACATTATATTAAATTGTAAAAACACACACCATAAAAAGACAAAAAACCCGAAAATAAATCAGAATGAACAAGGGAACTGACCTTAAACGTGGGAGTTGAGAAATCAACTAACTAAACATTTAAAATTACTGACGAAATTTATTCGGTTGGTCGGTTGGCTAGTTAATCTATTGAAGTGTTAGTTGGTTATATTGTGAATAATTTAATTGAGGAGGCGTAATTATTTAACTTTGGATTTATTTCAATGATATATAGTGACTCTAAGATTTTCAAATCGAGAGAAGTTAAGGCTGAAGATAATATAGTAAATGAATTAGAATTAGGAGGATGATGGTGATACTCTGAATGTTGCCGGATGGAAGAGGCTTCAGGTTTAGAAATGGGAATACCAGTCCTATGAGACAAACCCAAGTGCTTCGCGATCCTGCAGTTGAATTGTAAGCCAGTTTGGCCTACATAACGACTGTGGCAGGTCGTACATGTATAATTGTAAATTATACAGGATCGCAAGCCCAAAGGGATTGGCTCCTTATGGAGGAAAAAGGAATTTAACGATACAGGGTTGGAGTTAATACAAATGAATTGGTATTGAGGGAAATGGTTGTTGAGGGTAGAAAGAAGGAGTTTGTTAAACTCGGATGTCAAATGCTCGAGATAGGGTAGCTCAATGAAAACCTTCTGTTTAGAAACAGTAGTAAGTAAGGGTCGAGGATAGTATATTTTGGAGAGAAATTTGGATACTAACTGGTCGAAGATGAAATCGGGGTAATAATTAAATTTGAAGAAATCCTTTAAATAAGTCAGTTCTTCATGAAACGATATCCAGTTAGAGCCTATATGATAGGCTCTAAAAATTCGGCTTTTAATACTGGATAATTTAAACTGATGTCAACGATGTCCGAACAGGTTCCTCTTACAATACATCCATTTACAGAAAACCTACCACCTCTAGATTTGGTACACATTTCTTTAGTAGCTCTCCCAGTCAGTAGTATTAGGGAGGCTTCTAGAGCTTAAAACAATAGCGCCACTGTCAAGCTATTTCAGGAAGCCACCGAGCGAGTACGTTCTTCGTGGCCGAATAGGATTCGGCAACTAATTATCATAAAATAGGAATGCGGTGAATGTAGTCGTGGGATGGGAGAATCCCGGCCACCTAATTCTGACCTAAAAGGGAAACAAAAGAAAACTGTTTTATATTACGACTTCCCAGGCTAATCTTGTATTAGTGATTAGCTTTTCAATACTCTCGATTAATCGTACGTTCACCTTCTCTTCTTGAGTCAACTCATGAATAAGCTTATTAGCTTATTCACGAGTTGACTCAAAATTAACCGTCACTTTCAATAACAAGTGTTATGATGTATATATATATATATATATATATATATATATATATATATATATATATATATATATATATATATATATATATATTATCGAGCAAAATAAGAGAACGATTTTCTTTTATTAAAATATTTTCAAAAATATGATTAGTAGGTAAATTTCCATGATACATAAAAGTATGCATTCAATATATTTTATAAAGATTTCATAAGATACAATCGTATATTCGAGAAATTATACTAAAAAAAAAATATATGAAATGTGCAAACTAAGAGAACGATTTTTTTCAGGAACATTCAAAAGGTTTCTAGCAACATTTTGCTCAGTAGGTAAGAACTGTCTGTACAAGTGCCATTGTTATCGTACTCACTCTGCAGAGATGCCATCACAAGTGAAATTGCCTCAGCTCCAGGGAAGAATTGTTCACTTGACGACTTCGAGGAGGACTCTTTCTGCGATTTTAAGAGAGGTAAGAAGGTCCAAGAGTGTGATTTCGCGCCATCTGAAATTATACAATGAAAAGCAAACCTATAAATCTACTGCCCCAATTTGCTGGATCCCGCAAAACCACCGTCAGATAAGACAGAGCGATTGGGTGCTTCTCGATGAAGGATCCCTTCGAGAATGCAGCAAGAAATTATTGAAAGTAGAAAAGTTAACCGTTTCAGTTTCCCGTCGCTATAATGCATCAAGTTTAAAAGCTCCTTCACCAGCAACCAAATCATTCATCGGTAAGAAGAACCAGAAGGTGAGACTCAAATATACTGAAACTCATGTTGAAGGGGGAGATAAAGATTGGAAGAGAATTCATTTTAGTAACGAAAGTAAATGTAAATATAATTTAGTTGGATCTAATGGCAGACGCTTTGTTAGATGCGTTGCAGGTGGCAGACCTATCCTAAATGTGTTATAAATTCTGACAAGGATGGAGGATACAGCGTCATTGTATGAGGGATGCTTTTTTTCTGAAGGGGTTAGTCCATTAGTGAGGCTAATTAGAACGGTAAATGCGAATGTGTACCAAAACCTCCTACAACAATATGATATACCTTCACTCCGAACATATCTGAACTAGCCAGCAGTATTAATGCAGGACAACGTGCCATGCCATATTACAAAGCGAGTAAAATATTATTTCGAATAAGAAGATATTGAAGTAATGAAGTAGCCTGCTCAGAGCCCGGACATAAACCTAATTGAGAACCTCTGGAAAATCGTTGGAGATAAAGTTCGATTGATTTATGGACAGAAATTGAGCAAGAATCGAACAAAATAACACCAGAATTTTGCAACAAACTGTTGAGGTTCTGTACTGCTTGGTACGCCCAAGTAATAGAAAACAAAGTCTTCAACACCTTATATTAAGTGTGTTAAGGTTCATCGTTGTCAAATCTTGCTCCTTCTCTATTGTATTTGCTCGCTAAGCAATTTTGTGAAGTATCGTTCTCTTATTTAGTATAATTTGTTGAATATACGATTGTATCATATGAAATATTCACAAATTACATTAAATGCATGCCTTTATGGAAATTTCATTTTCCTACTCATATTTTTGAAAATATTTTGATAAAAGAAAAGCGTTCTTTTTATGCTCGCTAATATATATATATATATATATATATATATATATATATATATATATATATATATATATATATATACGTTAAATTGCTAAATCACCCTTAAAATTTCTCTTTTCTACGATTGGTCCATTTTGAAATCCATATGTTTAGGTACAAAACTAGATAGAGTGTATCATCCTGTAAAAATACCAATAATGCAATGGGGATGGTTTGCCCGCTGAAGAAACAGCTAATAAGATAGAAGACCAAGGAAAAGAGAGAGGCACAAGAGAAAAGAAGCAACACAGCATACGCACAGGCTGCAAAGGTAGCCTTCTCCGAGTACCAAGCAAACAAACACTTTCTCAACATCGAAAGTGAGATGCTTGCTAAAATCCTTACGCGCAATTATGTTTGTTCACGCGAGAAATTTGATGAAGCTGGGAACATTGTAAGACGAGCTAAATAAAATGCTCACTATGAATGGGATCGAAAAAATGGTATTCCCGAAGGACCCCTCCTCCGAAGAGGTACTTCAGATGAAATTCACCCTTAAGGATAGCTTTGCTATCTAAGGGAGTTTTTATGCTGATTCCAACGGTGCAACTCTTATTTCTCTATGCTCAACGGTTCACGAGATACCGGCGTGTCCATTTCTAGACAGGGCTGTGGGGTCCCACACTGCGGAGGGCTATATCTCAGAAACTTTTAAGGTAAACCCCACAATATTATATTTTGTTGGAACCAGATTGAAAAGCTATTTCAAATGCTGTAAAGTACTAAACCTTTGAACAATACTACAAAAATTATTCAAAAAAGTATTTTTCAGCATCCCCCCAGCCCCCCAGTACAATTAATTTTCCAATAAAAATGTCCTCATTTTTAATTTTAAACATATATCTACAAATTCTTTAAATAAAATCAATCGGCACTCAATGTGAACATTTTCAAAAATAACTGAAAAAATAAGTTTTCCAACTTTTCTTTAAATTCTGTTTTTTGACAAGTAAAAAGTGCAGATATAAGTAAAAAAAAATTGGGGGTTGCTTAATAGTGACATATCAACATATTGGCTTACAATTTTTTTTCTAAGATGCTAAAACGTATGGGTCTGGTGGAATGTTCAGACCCACTAAAAAAGACATTAAAAAAATACGTAAAAGACAAAAGTTTGAAAGATATTAGTAAATTCCAAGTGCTTTGTTAAAAAGAATAAATGAAAATGGCAGAAAATTAAAAGAAAAACTCTCCTGTGCACTAGATGCCGAAAAATTATTGCAAATGATCCTCTAAAAATATCGGAAGATAAAGAAACGTTGCCCAGAAGTGAGTCCAACTCTTCTCCGAATACACCATTGGAACAGAGATTTGTGATATAGAAAAAGTTGAAGAATCCTTTGAAGATTGCAGCCCTGTGAAAACTGAAAGTTTAGCAAGCGCTCTTAAGAACTTAAATGTTACCTATGATGTATAATAAATGTGTTCTTGTATATGTAGATGGGTACATCATGCTTAACTTGTAATATAGGTACATATTTATATTCTAACATATTACCTAGTTTATATTTACTGATCATTAATGCTTAATGAAAATAAAAAAAAGTATATCTTCAGAATTTTCTAGTTTTTTTTTATATATAGGTAGGTACCTAACTAAAATAAAGTTTCATTTTTTACATTTTTTTACAGCTGGATTGGCATCTCAGAGGAAAGCAGAGAAAACTTTTCCAAAAGCCACAAGATCTCTGAAAAGGAAATTAGAGGATTCGTATGAAGTTTCTCTGTCTAGTCCAAAAGAACCAAAAACTGATACTGAAATGGAAATGTAATTGCAACCTATACATATATACTTTTGAAACTTTTTCTTATAAGTTTTTACTTTTTTAGAAAGAAAATTTATAAAAAACTTTACCTAATATTTTTAAATTGTTTATTCTCCTTATGATTAAAAAAATTCAAATGTTGTAAGTATAGGTACTACTTGATAAAAGACAAAAAATATTTTTTCAGATTACAAGACAAATTACTACCAAAAATCGTCCGTGAATTTCATTCAACAAGTAATTATGAGATAAAACTGAAACTTTTAACATTATCTCCATTCACTATAGAAAAAAAACCTGTGAGGTTTTTGGCGCATCTCAGTATTTAGTCAAAAAAGTAGAAATATTGTTCGCAGAATAGGTATTTTTCCAGAAGAACTTCCAAAAGTATCTAAGGGTAGGGTAGTGAACTCTGCTACTAAACAATATGTAAAGAGTTTCTATGAATCTAAAGATGTTAGTACTCGTAGGTTATGTCCAGGTAAAGCAGACTACTTAAGCGTTAAAAATTTAGCGGGTAAGAAAGTGCATGAGCAGAGGCGCTTAACACTTCTAAATCAAAAAGAAGCTTTTGAAGTTTTAAAATCTTCTTGTCCTGAAGATCATAAAATTGGATTTTCTACCTTTGCAAGTCTTCAGCTTCAATATTATGTATTGGCTGAAGCATCAGGAACTCATTCAGTATGCGTCTGTACATACCATCAGAATTCTAAACTACAAATTTCAGCTTTAGGTTCCACAGATGTAAATTATAAACTGCTTATGGAGAAAGGTGTTTGCAGTGTCGAAAATAAAAAATGTATGATGCAGCTTTGTAATCAATGTCCCAAAGAGGAAGGAGTTAAAAGTTTTCTTCAAAGTTTTAATGAAATTGAATTTTTAACTTACAGGCAATGGATATCTACAGACAGATGCACACTGAAGGAGGTAAATGAATCTTTTGATCAATACACAAATTCCTTGAGCGACAAAATTATAAAACTCACTCGCCATAATTATGTGGCAAAATTCCAGAGTAATTACTTCCTAGAATTGAAAAATAATCTCAAGAATGATGAGGTAGTCATTATTGGAGATTTTTCCAAGAATTATAGTTTCATTGTACATGATGAGGCCCAGAGCTTTCATTGGGAGAATTCCCAAGCCACCGTGCATGCATTTGTAGTGTATTTTTAAAAAAAATTATCAATTATGCCATAAAAGTTTTTATTTTTGTTACCCAATACTTAAACATAATACTGTTATGGTATACAGTTTTGGGAGAAAAACCTATACTTGAAATTAAAAATGTATGCTCAAATTTAAATAAAATACACTATTTTACAGATGGATATTTGGGGCAGTACAGAAACAAATTCAATTTTATGAACATAACTTACAATTTCGAAGATTTTGGAGTAACATGCGAGTGGCATTTCCACGCAACATCTCATGGCGAATCCTCCTGCGATGGTAAAGAAGCAATTGTCAAGAGAGTTGCGTGTAAAACTAGTTTACAAAGAACCTTTTATAATCAAATTTTAAATATTGAAAGTATGTTTAAGTTTGGCGAAGAAAATTTAGGTAAGGGCATAAAGCTATTTTTATATAGATCTCAATGAAATCGAAATAATACAAAAGATTTTAAAAGACAAATTTACAAACGGGAGTACACTAACAGATACACAAAAATTTCACCGATTTGTACCATTAGAAATTGGAAAATTAATAGTTTACCAAAGATGAATTCCAAGACTATGAAATAGATTTTCTGCATCTTGCTGGAATTAATGATTTTTATTTCTTTCCTCAAATTAAAGACAAATTTTATTTACCTTCTGAAAATATAATAAAAAATCTGGATCCACCCAATTTAAAGGCTGGAACTAAAACAATTCAGTATTCCTTTAATAAGAAAGAGCTGAAGTAATTTATATTTTAAAACTTATATTAATGTATAAATTTTAGGTTCTTTGTAAACTTTGTAAACTCATAATTATTTCTATACTTAATAGAGCGAGTTTGATCACTATTGTTTACTAAAAGAAAAGTAATTTACTTAGAATGGCTTTTAATTAAAAATAATATTTAACTTAATTATTATTTAGTAAATTTAGTAGTTAGGTACCTACCTACCAGTTAATTATTTATAATTAAGTAGGTATGTTTAAAATTAAGATATGAAAATTTTTTAATTTACTCATTTACACATTACATATACTAAAATACTATATCTATATATATATATATATATATATATATATATATATATATATATATATATGTTAAAATAAAATTATAAATAATATTATGAGTTAAGTATATACTTAAATGCAGATTTACAAAATTTATAGTAAAAAATTAAAAAACTTATTTTTTCAGTCATTGAGTGCCTATTTATTTTATTTAAAGAATTTGTAGATATATGTTTAAAATTAAAAATGAGAAAAAAAAAAATTAATTGTACTCGGGAAGTGGGAGGCCTGTTAAAAAAATACTTTTTTTTAATAATATTTTGTAGTATTGTTTAAAAAGTTAATTACTTTACAGCATTTGAAAGAACTTTTCAGGCTGGTTTCAACAATATATAATATTGTGGAGTTACCTTAAAAGTTTCTGAGATATAGCCCTCCAAAGTGTGGGGCCCCACAGCCCTGTCCAGAAATGGACACGCCCGTATCTCGAGAACCGTTGAGCGTAGAGAAATAAGAGTTGCACCGTTGGAATCAGCATCAAAACACTCATAGATAGCAAAGTTTGAACAAAATACCAGACATGATGGTTACGACCACATTGAAAAGGAAGCAGACAAACAGAAGAAACAAAAGACTAAGACCAAATCCAGGCAAAAATTAGATGGAGACGACCTAAAGCTCAAATCTACGCCTGTGATGGCGAACACTTCCCTATCAGATCAACAAATGAAATCTTCGAAGGTATTAGGGAGGGCAAATATAAGTCGAGTTACGATGAGGACGTAGAAGAAAAGAGGGTTGAAGAAGCCCTCTACCTCGCCAACATCATTCTCCACGAAGACACTTGCGAGTCTCTTACCCCTCAGGGTTTCAAACGGAAAAGAATTGGAAAATCTCGACCGAAAAAGAAGTAGATCAAGATAGGACAAGAAGACGAAACAAAGATGGAAAGGACAAGCAACAAGATCACGATCTTGACACTAAGCGTTAACGAATGGAAGAACAAAAGGACAGTTTACGTAGACATTTAGAAAGACACACCCGGACATAATATTAATAAGTGAATATGAAGTTGATACTAGGGCACCAAAAATAAATATACCTAACTGTCCTACTCTGACAGAGAACCATTCCAAGGAATGGTATGACGGAGCTGCGATAGCAATAAAGCGAAATCTCAAATTCAAACATCTACCTGAACTTAAGGAATCCTTTCTGGTGATCGCATTCCCGACCCTTGTAGGTAATCTTATGGTATTAGCAGCGTATCAACCTCCAAGGAGAAGGTACCTGCCCCTACACAATTTTAACGTACTATTTGGAAACCGAAGGAAAGTCTTTCTCCGAGGTGAGCTAATTGCATACTTGGATGCAGCAAGCTAAACAAGGATGGACGAGATGGGAAGGAACTTGGAACTCTTAATGGACCGTAACAGGCTCGTTAGAGTTGCATCTAACTTCCCTACATACGTGAAATCGCGCTTTGCTACGAGACCAGACATAATCCTGAATATCTGCGACTTCCCATTGAACCACCATAGTTCACTAGAGCCTCCTGTTCCGAGTGACTACATCCCTATACTCACTACCATATCCTTTGCCCCCATTCAGGTCCAAGTACCACCGCGAATGTCTTTTGCCCAGGCAAACTGGAAAAGGTACCGGAAACTGCTGAACGAATACCAACCAGCAGCCTGAGTGAGGTAAATTTCAAAGAAATAGATGCCAAGTTGGAAACTCGATCATCAGGGCAGATAGGGAGAGTGTACCAACAACAATCTACAGAACGCTCTCCCAGCCCAGATGGTCCAACGGGATGAGAGAAGAAATAGCGAACGAGCATAGGGAGCTATATGATCGGTTAAGACGACTAGGAACAAGCATAGCCATAGTCAACAGGATGCGTCACCTCGGTGCACATTTGACACAAAGAATTAGAGAACAACAAACGAGGACACCCGAAATAAATTTTGGAGACAAATAAAAAGACTCAGGGGAACAGAAACCAGGGAAAGATACACATCAAGGATGACGAATTGACATCGAGGACCCAGAAGAACTCGAAGTATGATTCTGGGATCACTGGAGAGAAGTCTTATCCATAACACGAGAGAACAACGAAGACTTTGACCTGGAGTTTGAAGGCGAGATCATCGACGAGCTAAATGAGGTTATTGAGCGGCCCTACCCATGCCCGCACGTCTCCAAAGAAAAGGAGATGACGGGAAACGACAGGACAATAACTACTCAGGAACTTGTCGATACTCTAAAAACCTTCAAACAAAAGACTCAAGGATGGTCGGGGATAAAGAAAAAGAATATAACCAACGCAAGTGTTTCGGGGACTGGTTAACATAATGAACGCGGCCCTAAACACCGGGTACCTAACTGATTCGTTCAAACTTGCCAAGGTTATATTCATTCCAAAAGGAAACAGACCCTACCCCCGACCAGCTCCTAAACTAGAGGCTCATCTCCTTTGTGGAATTCATTGGCAAGATCTTCGAAAAGATCATTCCCAAAAGGCTGCAAAGCCATCTAGCTAAGAGCGACGCGTAAAACATCCATCAACACGGCTTCCGAAACGGAAGAGATGCGGACACAGCGCTTGCTCTCCTCTCAGAAAAGCGAGAATATCCAAGGCGGATGAGGGGACTGCGATACAAGATTGTAATCCTTCGGCTGAACCCTGTCATCGAAAAGATCCTCTGCAACTAAGTGATGGAAAGAAGAGCGCAGATACAGATAAAAGGACACAAGGAGCCGGAATTCAGCCTTGAGGCTTCCGTGCCGTAAGGCAGCTGTCTCCGCCCTCTAGTGTATAACATCTTTAAAATAGATCTACCATCATAAGTCAAGGGTGAGACGCGATATATCTACAATCAATCTGCAGTTTACATCATGCAGATTGTCCCGAGTAGATATAATAACGACAGAGGGCAGGCCGCTGAGACGGTGACGGAGATCGAAAACATAAACTCATTCGAGCGAAAAGGGAAAATAAAGACGAACGCCCAAAAGTTCGTAATTATCCCCATGAACTGCCATCTACATGACGACATGTATGTTGTCGATCAACGCCACCACTACCTCTTGTAGGGTACAGTACTCGGGCTCAAGCTGACCAAGGTGAGTGTAAACAGCACATTGAAAACCGGGTCTGCTTGGCAAAAGTGGACCTTGGGGAAAGTATTTAAGTTGCGCAATCTGAACAGTAATACCCTAATGAATCCCTACTTTTGCCTCGTGAGATCCAAGCTGATATAACCGGTGGGTGTAACCCAGACCACATAAATCAAGGTTTTGAGGTCAATGCAGAGGATTCAAAACAAAGCCCCCTTGATAATAAACCACACAAGAAGACGGGATCGCATAACACAACAGAGATTACACAATCGAGCACAAATTCAACCTATAAACGCACTGTTAAAGACACACGCAAAAAAGGATTGGGACAAAATAGAAACAAAAAATCCTACCAGAACTAGACCACAACTTGGAATAGCCTTGACGAGACAAAAAAGAAGTATCTAGACTGATGAAATTCCCAAGGGACAGACTGACTGCCGCAAGAGCAATGACGGAGATGTACAATTGACCTGTCTTTTGTTTTATTTTTGGTTTTATTTTTGTATTGCTTTATTTTTGTTTTACTTATTTCATATAGTTAGTTTTTTGTCTTGTGGACGTCATTTTTCTTTTGTTAATTTCAATTATACACATACTTTAAAACTTAAAACTCAACTAATACAAGTTCAGCTAAATAGTAAAATAAAGGCTTGAACGCCTAATAGATTATGATTAATAATAATTATAAAATAAATAAATAATAAATAAATTAAAAAAGAAAATAAAATAAATAAGTAAAGAGAAAGTATATATATATATATATATATATATATATATATATATATATATATATATATATATATATATATATATATATATATGAATGCAATGTCCCGCAGGAAAAAATTAAAAGGTGTTTCCAAGTACTTTCGAACTTTATTAAGTTCCTTATCAAGGTAGTTATCCTTGATAAGGAACTTAATAAAGTTCTAAAGTACTTGGAAACACCTTTTCATTTTTTCCTGCGGGACATTGCATTCATTTGCCACCCTCACGTGATACTTTGTGAGTTTTTCATTTCATATATATATATATATATATATATATATATATTAAAAGTTTTATTAAAAAGCATGAATTGTGAAACTAAAAAAATAATTATCAGGGCATCAAAGAATTGAGCTCGCAAGAGATGCCCTCATCACCAAGACACACTACATTGTATTTTTTCACACTAACTTTTTCTAGCACTATCCTATATTTTCACAAATCTTTTTACATCAATTCAAATAAAAAACTAACAATTAACAAGGTAGGATACACCAAGCATGCAAGACAACGAGAAAAAAAGGAAGAATGGGATTGAACCTACTGTACAGGCTCAAATCCCTTAACCGGAGAAACAAGATGAAAATTTATAAAGCGATCATTCAGTCAGCCATGGAGTATCCAGTGATTCTAATGTACACCATTTCAAATACTTAGTAGAATTATTGAATTACAGAGTATTCAAAACAAAGCGGTATCAGTAATCACAAACACAAGAAGAGGAGAGAGAAGAAGACAACGAGATTTACATAGAGAAGTGAAGATGAAACCGCTGAACAAGAAATAGCGGAAAGAGCCAAAAAAAAACTGATTGAGAAGACATAACAGGAAATAGGAGCGGAAATCACGGATTTGATAACCCCCAAAGAGGA
Organism: Ceratothoa steindachneri; assembly: GCA_963969495.1. Taxonomy (NCBI): domain Eukaryota; kingdom Metazoa; phylum Arthropoda; class Malacostraca; order Isopoda; family Cymothoidae; genus Ceratothoa; species Ceratothoa steindachneri. The sequence goes on from OZ018331.1 coordinate 107,389,892, forward strand.
GAGGGAAGCACATCGACTCTTTCCCACATATACAAGGATCGAAAAAGAAGAGGAAGAAATTTTCACACGATAAGTTGGAAAATTAAGAAAGAGTAAGTAACAAACCATTTACTGTTTTAACAGATTCAGTAAACTTTTAAAGAGACAACAACGAAAAAAATTTTTGAGAAAACCTTTCCAGTAGTAGAAGGAACAAGAAAGACAACGGTTTTAACGCCTTATAACATTAACAACAACAACAAATATCACATAACATTAAACAACAAAGAAGGATAGCCTGAGACTCAGGCTACTACCAACTTAAACTATCGAACTTCAAAACTAACACGTTAGTAAAACGAAAGAGATTAGCATGGCCTCCATGCACCCTGGCATTCAATTGCAATCCTACCACTTCTTTCCACTTCTCCTTACACTTTTCTTCTATCCTTCACATCGAAAGATGTATATGAATATATATATATATATATATATATATATATATATATATATATATATATATATATATATATATATATATATTGATGTGCTCTATTCTGGCCTTATAACTATGGTTATAGGGCGATGACCCTTCAGTCGGTAGATGGGGCACGTTGTTAAGGTGATCGGGCAGTCGGCGCAATGGAATCTTTATTGGTGAGAAAAGTCTGCCTAGTAGTTTGGTACACAGTGCAATCTGAATTTGAATAATGATTCTTGCAGGGGGTTCGATCGTAGTAAAAAGGCGTGTGACCCTAAGTGGTCACAGCATCTCGACGTAATGCTTCGTGTGATCATGAGCGATGACTGCACCTGGAGTGTCTGCTTGCCCGTCTTTAATGAAGAAGACCTGTTACGACACAGAGCCTGAGAGCAAAGAAGATGTATGACATTTAGCTTTAATCAAAATACAAGATTTGCTCAGACTCTTTCTCTTATCTTAATTTTACAAGCGTTTTATACGAGAATTATATGAGAGGAGGTAGGGCTCCTCTCTAAAGGGGTTCATCAATAGGATACTACTTAGAACAAGCTATTTACTAATTTTATGGAAGTCTTCCAATCCAATATTGCATAGGTTTTGATTGGTCTACCAATACTATCCAAAGAAGGACAGGTCACCTTCTAACACTGCCTGTTTATTTGCTACTTTTACAACCAGTGGGTGGGCATACACTTTTCCTAACCTATCTCAAAAGTGGGTTACGGTACTGGAAATACATGACTTCGAGAAGAAAAGGATTTTGAGCGTATAACAAATTCCTAAGCATTTTTTTTTAGAGAAATGTTTAAGAAAAGACAGTTTTTTTCAGCAGTGTCTTGGTTTTACTCCATATATCACACGATTTCCGCTGTGATATCTGAGAGATTTTGGAAAAATGAAATACAGAATTTGGTCAGCAGATAAGAGAGTTGGATACAAAAAACAGGTGAGCTTTGAAAAAAAATGTAAACTTTGTAAACTGGTAAGCGTTTAATTGGTATCAAATATAGAGTGAGAGGCGGGCTTTGGCTTCCTGTTTCATCTAACTGTGCTATAGTTACTTTATATATATATATATATATATATATATATATATATATATATATGCAGAAGAACTATAAAATAGCGTGAATTTATTTCAAGAGATAAAAAAAACACGAGTAGAATCATTTTATTACATTACAGAACTAGTTTCGGTATATATGTATATCCCTTATGGTTTATTAAATCCTGTCACTCCAGAACCAGTCGGATTTATTATTGTTCTAATAAAACCACTAATGCCAATAACACTTCCACAAAAACCTTTATTATATTACCTTTTGCCCCACAACTTTCCAAACTTAAGGAATTCGTCGAAAATACCAATTTTAAGATAGGCTTTAAATTTAACCTGACTATAAAAAAGTGTTTTTCAAAAAACAAACCATCTTAATCAAAAATCTGGATTGTTTATTATTCCATGTTAAATTTTAATAAATCTTATGTAAAGAAAACTGGGAACATTAATAAAGCTATTTATGCATATCGGGGGGAAATAAGAAGACGAAGTTTAGCTTCTCATTTGTTCAACCACACAAGTAATTTTAATCACCAAATTAACTTTTATTAATGCAAACTAGTCTATAATCTGATAATTATTACAAAAAAAAACATAATTGTGTCATAGTGATTAATAAAATCGTACGAATTTTCTTGTTCCTTAATCTAGGCTTTCCTTCGTCTTCACTTCTCTTCCCTGTGATCTTTCTGCATCCTTTCCTATATAGAGGGTCTTTCAATAAGGTCGCTCGATTTTTAAATGTAAATAAAACAAGTTGTGTGTGATATATGCACTCAATTTATTTTAAAGTACATTTTATGGCATTAAGTGTGGAATATGACGTCGTTCAAATGTCCGCCGCGGCTTCGCTTGGTGGAACGTATTCGGGTGTCCCAATTTTCGATGACTTTGTCGCATAAATCTGGCTGAATTTGCTGGATGGTGTTCGTTATGTTGACTTTGAGGACATCAACTGCTTGCGGATTATTCGCATAGACCTGCGATTTAAGTTAGCCCCAAAGAAAGTAGTCTAATGGCGTTAAATCGCATGATCTTGGTGGCCAGTTGACGTCGCCGCCGCGCGAGATGACCTTGCCCTGAAATCGCTGGTGCAAAATGTTTATCGTGGCGTGCCCAGTGTGGCACGTAGCGCCATCCTGTTAGAACCACATGTCGTCAGTATCCATATCAGGAATACAATCCAGTTGAAGCCACAAGAAGTTGCTTATCATCGATCTGTAGGTCTCGACGTTGACGGTTATGGCAATCCCATTTTAGTTCTCAAAAAAATACAGACCGATGATTCTGTTAAACGAAAATCCGCACCAAACAGTGACTTTGTTGGGATGCAATTGGTGCTGGTGTATCTCATGTGGATTGTTTTCATCCCAAATCCGTCAATTTTGCTTGTTTACAAATCCATTCAACCAAAAATGGGCCTCGTCGCTGAAGATGATTTTTGGGGGGAAATTTGGGGCAACTTCCAACTGCCCTAGAGCCAAAATCAGCGAAATCAGCGAACACACGGCGTTATCTATGGTCGTTTACCTTAAGTTCCTAGGTAAGTTCGATTTTGTACGGGTGCAGACCCAAGTCCCTACTTATAATTCACCAAACTGAAGTTGCAGAAAGTCCAAGTTCTTGTGAACGACGAGAAATTGACTGCCTCGGATTTTCCCGTACACTATCATTTACGGCAGCGATGTTTTCAGCAGACCTTGCGTTTCGGCGCGACGTACGGGTGTTGGCTGATTGTTGTTCGACCCTTTTGCCTCGAATTTGGCCACCAAGCGTCGAACTGTGGACTTGGCAGGACGATTGTGGCGAGGATAGAAATTACGTAATGCGCGAACCTTTGGCGAACGGAGCACTGATTTGATAATAACATTTGTTCATTTACAAACGCTGTTCAACGCTATAACCTTGCATCGTGACTTGCCAAATAATACTGAACAGTTCACAGCGATATTGCCAGATGTCGCCGTAACAACATGGCCAATATCGCCTGACAAAGCTCAAGCGTCCTTGTTGAAAAACCCTTTATATAGCATTTGCGTATCCAGTCTTATCATTGTACAGCTGAAGATGGTAGTAGATACAGAAACTAGTCCTGTAATGTAATAAAGAAATTCTACTAAAGTATCTTATATATATATATATATATATATATATATATATATATATATATATATATATATATATGTATATATATATATATATATATATATATATATATATATATATATATATATATATGTATATATATATATATATATATGTAAGGTGTCTAATAGAATCAGCTCTAATAAAGAAAATTCCCCACTTCAATTCATCTGATGGTGAGTTAAACCCTTTTCCCTTGATTAGCAGAAGCCTCATCCTACCTCCGCTCCCAAATGTCTACTCGCACCAGTTTCCTGATTAAATTCTGACTTGTAAATTTCGGTGTTCTTATGTTAAGCATCTTTCTGTATTCATTAGTTTGCCAGCGGCTGAAGGTAACGGGCATCTACGTGGGAACCTGGTTTTGCTGTAAATTGGTCCAAAATACTGTAGTTTCTTTCAGTAATTACATGTACGTTACAGTAGTTCTGTGGATATATATATATGCACAGTATTGAGAAAAATAAAGGAACGACTTTACTTTATTAAAATATTTAAAAAAAATATGATGAGTTGGTAAATAAAATTTATAATGTACATAAATGTATGTATTTACTATATTTTATGAAGATTTCATATGATACAATCGTAGATTCAAGGATATACTAAATAAACAAACAAAACAAAATATGGACACATTCAAAATAAAAGAACGATTATTCACAGAATTGCTTAGCAAGCAAATACATAGAAAAAAGCAAGATTTGAAAACAATGAAACTTAAGCACTTAATATGAGGTGTATTGAAGCCTTTATTTACCATTACTTCGGCGCAATGACAACCACAGGACCTCACCAGTTTCTTGGAAAATTCTGGTGTTATTTTCTTGTACCTTTGCTCAATTTTTTGTTCATAAATCCGTCACAGTTGAATGCTTCTGGTCTCGATCATAATCGCCAATGGTCTTCCAGATGTTCTCAATTAGGTGCAGGTGCGGGCTCTGAGTTGGCTACTTCATTACTTCGATATCTCCTTGTGTGAAATAGTATTTTATTCACTTTGCAGTAATGCATCGCGCATTGTCCTGCATCGGTACTGCTGGTTGGTTCAGATATACTCGGAGAGTGAAGACATAACATGTTGTAGTAGGAGGTTTTGGTACACATTCACATTTACCGTTCCAGTTATTCGCATTAGCGGACCAACTCGTTCAGACAAAAGCATTCTCCATAGGTACCATGACGCTGCTTGGTAGACTTTCTTTTCACATTTAGTATTTTCATTGTATGACTTCCTAACGCGCGAAATCACACTCTTGGACCTCCTTCCTACGTCTCTTGAAATCGCAGAAAGAGTCCTCCCCAAAGTCTTCAAGTGCACAATTCTCTGATGGAACTTAGTGGTCACTTTCACTTGTGGTGGTATCTCTGCAGGGTGAGTAGAACAATAGTTGGTGTACAGTTCTTACCTACTGAGCAAAATGTGGCCAGATTTCAAAAGAAACTTCTTAAATGGGTACAAAGGAAAGCATAAATTAAGAAACAAGTAAATTTGTACGATTTTCGAAGCAAGTTACTTAATTATAATCGGTCATTTACTTCTGCAAATAAATCCTTGTTGGTATCTCCCGCAAACGAATAATAATAATAATTTATACTTCATCTTTACTTTTCTATATTCAATCAATCTATACATTTTAGTATTACGAGGTCAATAATAAAAATAATAACAATTATTACATTTGGAAGAAGAATTGTAGACAACAGCATTCAGCCAAGAGAGGAAAAGGATCAACCAAGACTTCACGATCTATGTTAAATTAAAAACCCCATACAGCAACAAAGCCATTCTCCAAGCTGATGTAGCTCTTACTGTAATAAGTAAAACAAGATATAAGGTCTCAGGAAATTTTCTACAGTTAGGAATAATACCAAAATCCATTCATAACCAAAACCTCAAAGACAAACGTTTGTTTTGAACCTAAACATACATGAAAACCGTCTTTAAGAAAGTATTTCTACAGAAGAATCAGTAATCACTCTGGATAGGTCGGATGGTTGGGCAAGATAAGTCGTTGTCAATGTACGTCTAGTGAAGCTGTCCACCAAGCTACAACAAAGAGGAGGAGGATTAATTTGGGGGACATCAATTGTTGGACACAAGCTAGTAAGAACTTTCAAAGTGGATAATGGCGTCAAAATGGATTGGAGGGGTTACTGCGAGTTCCTAGAGAAAGGTTCATACCTTGATTCAAGATGCAAACATTGAGAATAAGGAAATCACTTATTTCCATGCAAAATAATGCTTCTAGTCATGCCTACAGGTTCTCTAAGAATTAGCTATATTTGTGACCTAAATACGATAGAAAACTTGTGGATCATCATGAAAATAGACGTTTATGCAATTTAGCAACCTAAATGACCTTTAAAAAGCTATCCAATATGTTTCAAAGAAGCTTTCTGCTGATTGCAGTGAAACTTTGACTTCGTCATTAGATAAAAGACTATTCAAAATTATTCAGAAGAGTTTCTTTGTCCAGTATCTCTTGAACAGTTCTTATTCAAAATTATGTTTCATCTAATTTCCATTCATATAATTTTTAAACTACTACATATAAATTTTTTAAACTTGTTATTTTACTCTGTTATTATATGATTTTGTTTATATATTTAAGTTGAAAACTCCATGTCTTCTAACTAATTCAAAATCTGAAAATGATCTCTTGTCATATTACATTTAGACCACATAAAATTACATTACACATTTGGCTCATTATTGCCTTAACTCCATTATGAACTTTACATAAAAATGCAATTGTTTTAAAGAAGCTTGGTCTTTTTGCAATATATGTATAAAAGGTCAAGACAGATTCACATCCTCTCATTTACGACGACCAAATAAGTCAACATGGCAGCATATGTAGAATATTATATCTATGCAGTGAATGGTATGAAATCTTTTACTCGGTGTGTATCATGAGAGTAGGTAACAGAATATGAAATATTTCTTGCTGGCTGAAGATACAATAGATGGGGGAGTAAGGGAGGAAGCTATAAACAAACGGAATATTTCAGCAACAAAGACCTGGTTTAATATTCTCAACGGGAACATAAAGACAGAACTTCAAACATTATCATTATTTGCAAATGGATATTAGATTGCCTTTCCTTGGTGGAAATCTTTGAGTGAGATATTAGATTGTTTTTAAGTGTGAAAATTTTGAATTATTTATTACTTTGTCTTTCTAAGTGGAAAAATTGGATATTAGATTGTCTTTCAAGGGGAAAAATTTTGAATTGGATATCAGATTGCCTTTCTAAGCGAAAAAACTTTGTATTAGATATTAGATTCTCTTTCCAATAGTCCCTTACTACTTAATAGATCATCTCTATATAAATATAATAAAAATATTAAATAAAACAAAATCAAGGAAAAAGAAAACAAAACTTAGAAGCACGCATAGATGCTCCAGGAGACTGACGCCCAGCGAGGTGGTCCAAAGATCACTACTTGATCCATTTTTGATCGTGGTCTAAAGAAAACTTTTATAACTAATTACTAAATTTCAAAATTCTCAGACGATACGAAACTCGGAAACAGATCCCTTTTGACATGCGATCGGATGAACCTCGAACGAGACTGAGATAAAATGTTCAATGGTTAGTTAAGTTAAGTTAAAAAAAGATCGAATTTAGTGTCGTTGATTGCCAAATTCTCTATAGTTCGTGCTTGCTTGCGAAGAAGGTTCGGTGTGTTACTGTACATAAAGGAGGAAGTGAATCAGTTAATAGTAGATGTGGGTATAAATAGGAAATACGAGGCAAAAGTACTAGTGGCTTACCTTGTAACTACAGATGTGTAGAAACCACATGCAAAATCCGATGATAATAATAATAATAATAGGATTTTGGTTTGTCATATTTTGTCATTGAAAATAATAAAACGGTAATTTGTGGATATCTAAACTTTTCAAACATTTACTTTATAGTCAATACATCAGGTAGAGATAGAGAGAGATTTGAATTATACAGGATTGCTTTTTTGTTATAGAATCAAGAACCCAAGCGTAGCCAAAACATATTAGATAGGTCTTAGTAAACACGATTTTCTTTAATAAACTACAATCTGGTGACTGCCAAGCTCACGGTTTTCAAATTCTACCCTACAAATAGGTTAATATTAAAATAAAAAACAAAAAAGTAAAACAACCACTAACTCAAGCTATCAATAAAAAGCAGAAACCAACAGATAAAAACGCCCCAAAATAGAAACAAACAAAAATACCTGGAAAAAATACCTTAATTCTGCTACGTAGAGGTTCATAGAGCCTCAAGACATGTATTTAGAGTTGTAATGAAATATATTCACTATAGAATATGAGCTATATAAATTGGTGCCCAGAATTCATCAAAGATCAAAGAAAAATCATGAATTAATAGGGAAACCAATAATGCATCCGAACTCTAAGAAGATGCCACAAAGCTTTGAAAAATATTAACTTGGATTTAAATCGGAATCTATGTAAGAAAGGCGAGAAAAATTAAAACAAGAGCTTTCATGGAATTCCAAACATGAAATAAACGTCTCTATGTTTAGTTTAGTAACGATAGAAAACTTAAGGGAGAGAGCATTAGACCTATTAAGAATAGAGAATGATTTTTAAACGAAGATCTAAAAATCATTGGAAAAATTTTAAACTATTTCGTAAGAGATTTTACTCTTAAGGACTTGCCACAGTTATCTCCACTAAGCAAAGAAATCAATGTTGGGAAACGACCTTTTTTCCGATACACGACTAAACGAGATCAAATAATTACATAATAAGTCTAAAGAAGAAGAAACTATCGCAGGCCCTGAGGTATGATTGTGTCTACCCAATTCATTCAAAGGAGTTAAAGGACGAATTAGGTAAACTTTTGTAAACCATTTTTAGCAGATTACTTAAAAATGGGCGGTTGGAATCAGTGTTTAAAAGGGCTAATGTTACGCCAATCTTAAAAAAGAAGAAAAAAACATAATCCCAGTAACTACTTTCCCATTAGTTTAACTTCAGCTCTTACTAAGCTGTTAGAATCGATAATTGGAAGTTGTATCATTAATCGCATTTTACCAAATCATCTAAATAATAAAACTTTATAGACTCGATGAAGACGTTCGTATCTAACCCTCGAACGTTATGTATAAGATAATTTTTCCCTACATAAGCAAGAGGCACTACATATAATTTAATTATATTTGGACCTTTTGCACTATGCCCCATAAGTAGCACTACTGAAACAAACCTCTCAGTAGTCTGTCTTAATAAAGGAGAAATTTGTTAATTAGGTATTAAATACTTTCCAAATTGGAAAATTTTTGAATTGGATATTAGATTGCCTTTCCAAGTGGGAAATTTTTTAATTGCATATAGGCTTGTAATTGTAAGTGTAAAAATCTTGAATTGGATGGCCTTTTCAAGTAGGCAAATTTTTAATTATATATTAGATTGTATTCCCAAATGGGGAAATATAGAATTGCATAATATATTGTCTTTCCAAGTGGGAAAACTTTGAATTAGATTGTCTTTCCAAGTGGTAAAATTTTTAATTGGATATAGGCTTGTATTTGTAACTGTGAAAACCTTGAATTGGATGGCCTTTTCAAGGAGGAAATATTTTAATTATATATTAGATTGTATTCCCAAATGGGGAAACAGAATTTTGAATTATATATCATATTGTCTTTTCAAATGGGAAGAATTTGAATTATATACTAAATTACCTTTCTAAATTCGAAACTTTAAATTGGATATTAGATTGTATTTACAAGTGTGAAAAGTTTAAATTGGTTAAAATCTTTTCTTTCCAAGTCAGGAAATTCTGAATAGGATTGTCTTTACAAGTCTGAAATATTTGAATAGGAGATTATATAACCTTTCCAATTGGGAAAACTTTTAAATGGATATTAGATTGTATTTTCAAGTGTAAAAAGTTTATATTGGTCAATAGCTTTTCTTACCAAGTGTGGAAATTTTGAATTGGATTGTTTTTAGAAGTAGGCAATTTTTTAATTGGGGATTATATTGGCTTTACAAGTGGGGAAAACTTTAAAATGGGTATTAGATTATCTCTTCAATTGAGAAAACTTTGAATTTGATATAGGATTGTCTGTGTAAGTAAGAAAATTCAGAATTGGATGATATATTGTGTTTCCAAGTGGAAAAAACTTTAATTTGATATCCTTTCCAAGTCAGAAAATTTCAAATTGAAGATTAAATAGTAAATCCAAGAGGAAAAATTTGAATTAGATATTAGATTTTCTCTCCGAAGAGGAAATTTAGATTTGATATTAGATTGTGTTTCTAAGTGATAATATTTTATTGGATATTAGATTGCCTTTCCAATTGCGAAAGTTTTGAATTTGATAATAATTTCCATTTCCAAGTGGGAAGAAGATATATAATTGGACATTTTATTGTCTTTCCAAGCGGGATAACTTTGAATTTGATATAGGATTTCTTTCTAGGGGGAAAATTTTGCACTGGATATTTATTTTCCTTTACAAATAGGAACAAATGAATTGATTTGCCTTTGCATTGGATATTAGAGTGTTTTTCCAAGTTTGAAAATTCAAAATTGATATTAGATTGTCCCTGTGACTGTTAAACTTTGATTTAATATTATATTGTCGTTCCAAGTGGAAAATTTTGAATTGGATATTAGATTGTCTTTGCAAAGTGGAAGATTTTCCATTAGATACTAGATTGCCTTTCTAAGAAGGAAAACTTTGAATTGGATATTAGATTGTGTTCTCAAGTGGGAAGATTTCGAATTGGATATGAGATTAGCTTTCCAAATACAAAACTTTGACTTAGATTTTAAATTGCCTATCCAAGTGGGAAAACATTAAATTGGATATTATATTGTCTTGCCAAGTGGGAAAATTTTGAAATTGATATTTGATTCTCTTTTCAAGTGTGATAATTTACAATTGGATATTATTTTCGTTGCATGTCGGTAAATTTTGAATCGGATATTTGATAGCCATCCAGTGGGAAAACTTTGAATTTGATATTAGATTGCCTTTCCAACTGTGAAAACTCTGAATTAGATATTAGATGGGAATATTTTGAATTTACTATTTGTTTGTCTTTCCAAGTGGGATAATTTTGAATTGGACATTCGATTGCACCTTTAATGGAAAATTTTGAATTGCATAATAGATTGTCTTTCCAAGTGGGAAAATATTGAATTCGATATTAGATTGTCGTTCCAGGGGTGAATATTTTGAATTTGATATTAGATTTTCTTGCTAAGAAGAAAAATTTTTAAATGGATTTTAGAGTGCCTTTTCTAGGTGGAAAATGTTGATATTAGATGGTCGTTCCAAGTGGAAATATTTTGAATTGCAAATTACATTGTGTTTCTTTACGGGAAATTTTAATCGGCCATGAGTTTGTCTTTCCAACTTATAAAACTTTGCATTGGATATAAAATTACCTTTCCATGTGAAATATTTTTGAATTTGATATTGGATTGTCTTTTCAATTGGAGAATTTTTAAAATCGATATTAGTTTGCCTTTCCTAGGTGAAAATATCTATTGAGATATTAGATTGTCTTCTCAAGCGTGAAAACTTAGAATTAGATATATGATTGTCTTTCCAAGTGGAAAAATTTTGAATTGGTTATTAAATTGTCTTTCTGAGTCGCATAATTTTCAATTGTATATTAAATTTTTATTCCAATTGTGAAATTTGTAATTGGATATTAGATTATCTTTCCAAGTGGTAATATTTTGAATTGGATATTAAATTATTTTTCAAAGTTTGAAATTTTTTAATTAGAATTTGATTGACTTTTCAAATTAGAAATATTCGAATTGAGTATTAGATTGCCTTTCACGTGGAAAACAGTGAATTAGATATTATATTGTTTTTCCAAGCGAGAAAATTTTGAAGTTGATATTAGATTGCCTTTTTTAAGTGGAAAACTTTAGAATTAGATATTATATTGTACTTTTTCAAGTGATAAAATTTTGAATTGGATTTGAGGTTATGTTTGCAAGGGGAAAGTTTTTTAAATGATCATTAGATTGCCTTTCAAAGCGGAAATCTTTGAATTCTCTATTAGACTCTCTTTTCAAGTGAGAAAATTTGTAATTGGATATTAGATTGTCTTTACAATTGAGGAAACTTTGAAATGGATATTAGATTGCCTTTCCTTGGTGGAAATCTTTGAGTGAGATATTAGATTGTTTTTAAGTGTGAAAATTTTGAATTATTTATTACTTTGTCTTTCTAAGTGGAAAAATTGGATATTAGATTGTCTTTCAAGGGGAAAAATTTTGAATTGGATATCAGATTGCCTTTCTAAGCGAAAAAACTTTGTATTAGATATTAGATTCTCTTTCCAATAGTCCCTTACTACTTAATAGATCATCTCTATATAAATATAATAAAAATATTAAATAAAACAAAATCAAGGAAAAAGAAAACAAAACTTAGAAGCACGCATAGATGCTCCAGGAGACTGACGCCCAGCGAGGTGGTCCAAAGATCACTACTTGATCCATTTTTGATCGTGGTCTAAAGAAAACTTTTATAACTAATTACTAAATTTCAAAATTCTCAGACGATACGAAACTCGGAAACAGATCCCTTTTGACATGCGATCGGATGAACCTCGAACGAGACTGAGATAAAATGTTCAATGGTTAGTTAAGTTAAGTTAAAAAAAGATCGAATTTAGTGTCGTTGATTGCCAAATTCTCTATAGTTCGTGCTTGCTTGCGAAGAAGGTTCGGTGTGTTACTGTACATAAAGGAGGAAGTGAATCAGTTAATAGTAGATGTGGGTATAAATAGGAAATACGAGGCAAAAGTACTAGTGGCTTACCTTGTAACTACAGATGTGTAGAAACCACATGCAAAATCCGATGATAATAATAATAATAATAGGATTTTGGTTTGTCATATTTTGTCATTGAAAATAATAAAACGGTAATTTGTGGATATCTAAACTTTTCAAACATTTACTTTATAGTCAATACATCAGGTAGAGATAGAGAGAGATTTGAATTATACAGGATTGCTTTTTTGTTATAGAATCAAGAACCCAAGCGTAGCCAAAACATATTAGATAGGTCTTAGTAAACACGATTTTCTTTAATAAACTACAATCTGGTGACTGCCAAGCTCACGGTTTTCAAATTCTACCCTACAAATAGGTTAATATTAAAATAAAAAACAAAAAAGTAAAACAACCACTAACTCAAGCTATCAATAAAAAGCAGAAACCAACAGATAAAAACGCCCCAAAATAGAAACAAACAAAAATACCTGGAAAAAATACCTTAATTCTGCTACGTAGAGGTTCATAGAGCCTCAAGACATGTATTTAGAGTTGTAATGAAATATATTCACTATAGAATATGAGCTATATAAATTGGTGCCCAGAATTCATCAAAGATCAAAGAAAAATCATGAATTAATAGGGAAACCAATAATGCATCCGAACTCTAAGAAGATGCCACAAAGCTTTGAAAAATATTAACTTGGATTTAAATCGGAATCTATGTAAGAAAGGCGAGAAAAATTAAAACAAGAGCTTTCATGGAATTCCAAACATGAAATAAACGTCTCTATGTTTAGTTTAGTAACGATAGAAAACTTAAGGGAGAGAGCATTAGACCTATTAAGAATAGAGAATGATTTTTAAACGAAGATCTAAAAATCATTGGAAAAATTTTAAACTATTTCGTAAGAGATTTTACTCTTAAGGACTTGCCACAGTTATCTCCACTAAGCAAAGAAATCAATGTTGGGAAACGACCTTTTTTCCGATACACGACTAAACGAGATCAAATAATTACATAATAAGTCTAAAGAAGAAGAAACTATCGCAGGCCCTGAGGTATGATTGTGTCTACCCAATTCATTCAAAGGAGTTAAAGGACGAATTAGGTAAACTTTTGTAAACCATTTTTAGCAGATTACTTAAAAATGGGCGGTTGGAATCAGTGTTTAAAAGGGCTAATGTTACGCCAATCTTAAAAAAGAAGAAAAAAACATAATCCCAGTAACTACTTTCCCATTAGTTTAACTTCAGCTCTTACTAAGCTGTTAGAATCGATAATTGGAAGTTGTATCATTAATCGCATTTTACCAAATCATCTAAATAATAAAACTTTATAGACTCGATGAAGACGTTCGTATCTAACCCTCGAACGTTATGTATAAGATAATTTTTCCCTACATAAGCAAGAGGCACTACATATAATTTAATTATATTTGGACCTTTTGCACTATGCCCCATAAGTAGCACTACTGAAACAAACCTCTCAGTAGTCTGTCTTAATAAAGGAGAAATTTGTTAATTAGGTATTAAATACTTTCCAAATTGGAAAATTTTTGAATTGGATATTAGATTGCCTTTCCAAGTGGGAAATTTTTTAATTGCATATAGGCTTGTAATTGTAAGTGTAAAAATCTTGAATTGGATGGCCTTTTCAAGTAGGCAAATTTTTAATTATATATTAGATTGTATTCCCAAATGGGGAAATATAGAATTGCATAATATATTGTCTTTCCAAGTGGGAAAACTTTGAATTAGATTGTCTTTCCAAGTGGTAAAATTTTTAATTGGATATAGGCTTGTATTTGTAACTGTGAAAACCTTGAATTGGATGGCCTTTTCAAGGAGGAAATATTTTAATTATATATTAGATTGTATTCCCAAATGGGGAAACAGAATTTTGAATTATATATCATATTGTCTTTTCAAATGGGAAGAATTTGAATTATATACTAAATTACCTTTCTAAATTCGAAACTTTAAATTGGATATTAGATTGTATTTACAAGTGTGAAAAGTTTAAATTGGTTAAAATCTTTTCTTTCCAAGTCAGGAAATTCTGAATAGGATTGTCTTTACAAGTCTGAAATATTTGAATAGGAGATTATATAACCTTTCCAATTGGGAAAACTTTTAAATGGATATTAGATTGTATTTTCAAGTGTAAAAAGTTTATATTGGTCAATAGCTTTTCTTACCAAGTGTGGAAATTTTGAATTGGATTGTTTTTAGAAGTAGGCAATTTTTTAATTGGGGATTATATTGGCTTTACAAGTGGGGAAAACTTTAAAATGGGTATTAGATTATCTCTTCAATTGAGAAAACTTTGAATTTGATATAGGATTGTCTGTGTAAGTAAGAAAATTCAGAATTGGATGATATATTGTGTTTCCAAGTGGAAAAAACTTTAATTTGATATCCTTTCCAAGTCAGAAAATTTCAAATTGAAGATTAAATAGTAAATCCAAGAGGAAAAATTTGAATTAGATATTAGATTTTCTCTCCGAAGAGGAAATTTAGATTTGATATTAGATTGTGTTTCTAAGTGATAATATTTTATTGGATATTAGATTGCCTTTCCAATTGCGAAAGTTTTGAATTTGATAATAATTTCCATTTCCAAGTGGGAAGAAGATATATAATTGGACATTTTATTGTCTTTCCAAGCGGGATAACTTTGAATTTGATATAGGATTTCTTTCTAGGGGGAAAATTTTGCACTGGATATTTATTTTCCTTTACAAATAGGAACAAATGAATTGATTTGCCTTTGCATTGGATATTAGAGTGTTTTTCCAAGTTTGAAAATTCAAAATTGATATTAGATTGTCCCTGTGACTGTTAAACTTTGATTTAATATTATATTGTCGTTCCAAGTGGAAAATTTTGAATTGGATATTAGATTGTCTTTGCAAAGTGGAAGATTTTCCATTAGATACTAGATTGCCTTTCTAAGAAGGAAAACTTTGAATTGGATATTAGATTGTGTTCTCAAGTGGGAAGATTTCGAATTGGATATGAGATTAGCTTTCCAAATACAAAACTTTGACTTAGATTTTAAATTGCCTATCCAAGTGGGAAAACATTAAATTGGATATTATATTGTCTTGCCAAGTGGGAAAATTTTGAAATTGATATTTGATTCTCTTTTCAAGTGTGATAATTTACAATTGGATATTATTTTCGTTGCATGTCGGTAAATTTTGAATCGGATATTTGATAGCCATCCAGTGGGAAAACTTTGAATTTGATATTAGATTGCCTTTCCAACTGTGAAAACTCTGAATTAGATATTAGATGGGAATATTTTGAATTTACTATTTGTTTGTCTTTCCAAGTGGGATAATTTTGAATTGGACATTCGATTGCACCTTTAATGGAAAATTTTGAATTGCATAATAGATTGTCTTTCCAAGTGGGAAAATATTGAATTCGATATTAGATTGTCGTTCCAGGGGTGAATATTTTGAATTTGATATTAGATTTTCTTGCTAAGAAGAAAAATTTTTAAATGGATTTTAGAGTGCCTTTTCTAGGTGGAAAATGTTGATATTAGATGGTCGTTCCAAGTGGAAATATTTTGAATTGCAAATTACATTGTGTTTCTTTACGGGAAATTTTAATCGGCCATGAGTTTGTCTTTCCAACTTATAAAACTTTGCATTGGATATAAAATTACCTTTCCATGTGAAATATTTTTGAATTTGATATTGGATTGTCTTTTCAATTGGAGAATTTTTAAAATCGATATTAGTTTGCCTTTCCTAGGTGAAAATATCTATTGAGATATTAGATTGTCTTCTCAAGCGTGAAAACTTAGAATTAGATATATGATTGTCTTTCCAAGTGGAAAAATTTTGAATTGGTTATTAAATTGTCTTTCTGAGTCGCATAATTTTCAATTGTATATTAAATTTTTATTCCAATTGTGAAATTTGTAATTGGATATTAGATTATCTTTCCAAGTGGTAATATTTTGAATTGGATATTAAATTATTTTTCAAAGTTTGAAATTTTTTAATTAGAATTTGATTGACTTTTCAAATTAGAAATATTCGAATTGAGTATTAGATTGCCTTTCACGTGGAAAACAGTGAATTAGATATTATATTGTTTTTCCAAGCGAGAAAATTTTGAAGTTGATATTAGATTGCCTTTTTTAAGTGGAAAACTTTAGAATTAGATATTATATTGTACTTTTTCAAGTGATAAAATTTTGAATTGGATTTGAGGTTATGTTTGCAAGGGGAAAGTTTTTTAAATGATCATTAGATTGCCTTTCAAAGCGGAAATCTTTGAATTCTCTATTAGACTCTCTTTTCAAGTGAGAAAATTTGTAATTGGATATTAGATTGTCTTTACAATTGAGGAAACTTTGAAATGGATATTAGATTGCCTTTCCTTGGTGGAAATCTTTGAGTGAGATATTAGATTGTTTTTAAGTGTGAAAATTTTGAATTATTTATTACTTTGTCTTTCTAAGTGGAAAAATTGGATATTAGATTGTCTTTCAAGGGGAAAAATTTTGAATTGGATATCAGATTGCCTTTCTAAGCGAAAAAACTTTGTATTAGATATTAGATTCTCTTTCCAATAGTCCCTTACTACTTAATAGATCATCTCTATATAAATATAATAAAAATATTAAATAAAACAAAATCAAGGAAAAAGAAAACAAAACTTAGAAGCACGCATAGATGCTCCAGGAGACTGACGCCCAGCGAGGTGGTCCAAAGATCACTACTTGATCCATTTTTGATCGTGGTCTAAAGAAAACTTTTATAACTAATTACTAAATTTCAAAATTCTCAGACGATACGAAACTCGGAAACAGATCCCTTTTGACATGCGATCGGATGAACCTCGAACGAGACTGAGATAAAATGTTCAATGGTTAGTTAAGTTAAGTTAAAAAAAGATCGAATTTAGTGTCGTTGATTGCCAAATTCTCTATAGTTCGTGCTTGCTTGCGAAGAAGGTTCGGTGTGTTACTGTACATAAAGGAGGAAGTGAATCAGTTAATAGTAGATGTGGGTATAAATAGGAAATACGAGGCAAAAGTACTAGTGGCTTACCTTGTAACTACAGATGTGTAGAAACCACATGCAAAATCCGATGATAATAATAATAATAATAGGATTTTGGTTTGTCATATTTTGTCATTGAAAATAATAAAACGGTAATTTGTGGATATCTAAACTTTTCAAACATTTACTTTATAGTCAATACATCAGGTAGAGATAGAGAGAGATTTGAATTATACAGGATTGCTTTTTTGTTATAGAATCAAGAACCCAAGCGTAGCCAAAACATATTAGATAGGTCTTAGTAAACACGATTTTCTTTAATAAACTACAATCTGGTGACTGCCAAGCTCACGGTTTTCAAATTCTACCCTACAAATAGGTTAATATTAAAATAAAAAACAAAAAAGTAAAACAACCACTAACTCAAGCTATCAATAAAAAGCAGAAACCAACAGATAAAAACGCCCCAAAATAGAAACAAACAAAAATACCTGGAAAAAATACCTTAATTCTGCTACGTAGAGGTTCATAGAGCCTCAAGACATGTATTTAGAGTTGTAATGAAATATATTCACTATAGAATATGAGCTATATAAATTGGTGCCCAGAATTCATCAAAGATCAAAGAAAAATCATGAATTAATAGGGAAACCAATAATGCATCCGAACTCTAAGAAGATGCCACAAAGCTTTGAAAAATATTAACTTGGATTTAAATCGGAATCTATGTAAGAAAGGCGAGAAAAATTAAAACAAGAGCTTTCATGGAATTCCAAACATGAAATAAACGTCTCTATGTTTAGTTTAGTAACGATAGAAAACTTAAGGGAGAGAGCATTAGACCTATTAAGAATAGAGAATGATTTTTAAACGAAGATCTAAAAATCATTGGAAAAATTTTAAACTATTTCGTAAGAGATTTTACTCTTAAGGACTTGCCACAGTTATCTCCACTAAGCAAAGAAATCAATGTTGGGAAACGACCTTTTTTCCGATACACGACTAAACGAGATCAAATAATTACATAATAAGTCTAAAGAAGAAGAAACTATCGCAGGCCCTGAGGTATGATTGTGTCTACCCAATTCATTCAAAGGAGTTAAAGGACGAATTAGGTAAACTTTTGTAAACCATTTTTAGCAGATTACTTAAAAATGGGCGGTTGGAATCAGTGTTTAAAAGGGCTAATGTTACGCCAATCTTAAAAAAGAAGAAAAAAACATAATCCCAGTAACTACTTTCCCATTAGTTTAACTTCAGCTCTTACTAAGCTGTTAGAATCGATAATTGGAAGTTGTATCATTAATCGCATTTTACCAAATCATCTAAATAATAAAACTTTATAGACTCGATGAAGACGTTCGTATCTAACCCTCGAACGTTATGTATAAGATAATTTTTCCCTACATAAGCAAGAGGCACTACATATAATTTAATTATATTTGGACCTTTTGCACTATGCCCCATAAGTAGCACTACTGAAACAAACCTCTCAGTAGTCTGTCTTAATAAAGGAGAAATTTGTTAATTAGGTATTAAATACTTTCCAAATTGGAAAATTTTTGAATTGGATATTAGATTGCCTTTCCAAGTGGGAAATTTTTTAATTGCATATAGGCTTGTAATTGTAAGTGTAAAAATCTTGAATTGGATGGCCTTTTCAAGTAGGCAAATTTTTAATTATATATTAGATTGTATTCCCAAATGGGGAAATATAGAATTGCATAATATATTGTCTTTCCAAGTGGGAAAACTTTGAATTAGATTGTCTTTCCAAGTGGTAAAATTTTTAATTGGATATAGGCTTGTATTTGTAACTGTGAAAACCTTGAATTGGATGGCCTTTTCAAGGAGGAAATATTTTAATTATATATTAGATTGTATTCCCAAATGGGGAAACAGAATTTTGAATTATATATCATATTGTCTTTTCAAATGGGAAGAATTTGAATTATATACTAAATTACCTTTCTAAATTCGAAACTTTAAATTGGATATTAGATTGTATTTACAAGTGTGAAAAGTTTAAATTGGTTAAAATCTTTTCTTTCCAAGTCAGGAAATTCTGAATAGGATTGTCTTTACAAGTCTGAAATATTTGAATAGGAGATTATATAACCTTTCCAATTGGGAAAACTTTTAAATGGATATTAGATTGTATTTTCAAGTGTAAAAAGTTTATATTGGTCAATAGCTTTTCTTACCAAGTGTGGAAATTTTGAATTGGATTGTTTTTAGAAGTAGGCAATTTTTTAATTGGGGATTATATTGGCTTTACAAGTGGGGAAAACTTTAAAATGGGTATTAGATTATCTCTTCAATTGAGAAAACTTTGAATTTGATATAGGATTGTCTGTGTAAGTAAGAAAATTCAGAATTGGATGATATATTGTGTTTCCAAGTGGAAAAAACTTTAATTTGATATCCTTTCCAAGTCAGAAAATTTCAAATTGAAGATTAAATAGTAAATCCAAGAGGAAAAATTTGAATTAGATATTAGATTTTCTCTCCGAAGAGGAAATTTAGATTTGATATTAGATTGTGTTTCTAAGTGATAATATTTTATTGGATATTAGATTGCCTTTCCAATTGCGAAAGTTTTGAATTTGATAATAATTTCCATTTCCAAGTGGGAAGAAGATATATAATTGGACATTTTATTGTCTTTCCAAGCGGGATAACTTTGAATTTGATATAGGATTTCTTTCTAGGGGGAAAATTTTGCACTGGATATTTATTTTCCTTTACAAATAGGAACAAATGAATTGATTTGCCTTTGCATTGGATATTAGAGTGTTTTTCCAAGTTTGAAAATTCAAAATTGATATTAGATTGTCCCTGTGACTGTTAAACTTTGATTTAATATTATATTGTCGTTCCAAGTGGAAAATTTTGAATTGGATATTAGATTGTCTTTGCAAAGTGGAAGATTTTCCATTAGATACTAGATTGCCTTTCTAAGAAGGAAAACTTTGAATTGGATATTAGATTGTGTTCTCAAGTGGGAAGATTTCGAATTGGATATGAGATTAGCTTTCCAAATACAAAACTTTGACTTAGATTTTAAATTGCCTATCCAAGTGGGAAAACATTAAATTGGATATTATATTGTCTTGCCAAGTGGGAAAATTTTGAAATTGATATTTGATTCTCTTTTCAAGTGTGATAATTTACAATTGGATATTATTTTCGTTGCATGTCGGTAAATTTTGAATCGGATATTTGATAGCCATCCAGTGGGAAAACTTTGAATTTGATATTAGATTGCCTTTCCAACTGTGAAAACTCTGAATTAGATATTAGATGGGAATATTTTGAATTTACTATTTGTTTGTCTTTCCAAGTGGGATAATTTTGAATTGGACATTCGATTGCACCTTTAATGGAAAATTTTGAATTGCATAATAGATTGTCTTTCCAAGTGGGAAAATATTGAATTCGATATTAGATTGTCGTTCCAGGGGTGAATATTTTGAATTTGATATTAGATTTTCTTGCTAAGAAGAAAAATTTTTAAATGGATTTTAGAGTGCCTTTTCTAGGTGGAAAATGTTGATATTAGATGGTCGTTCCAAGTGGAAATATTTTGAATTGCAAATTACATTGTGTTTCTTTACGGGAAATTTTAATCGGCCATGAGTTTGTCTTTCCAACTTATAAAACTTTGCATTGGATATAAAATTACCTTTCCATGTGAAATATTTTTGAATTTGATATTGGATTGTCTTTTCAATTGGAGAATTTTTAAAATCGATATTAGTTTGCCTTTCCTAGGTGAAAATATCTATTGAGATATTAGATTGTCTTCTCAAGCGTGAAAACTTAGAATTAGATATATGATTGTCTTTCCAAGTGGAAAAATTTTGAATTGGTTATTAAATTGTCTTTCTGAGTCGCATAATTTTCAATTGTATATTAAATTTTTATTCCAATTGTGAAATTTGTAATTGGATATTAGATTATCTTTCCAAGTGGTAATATTTTGAATTGGATATTAAATTATTTTTCAAAGTTTGAAATTTTTTAATTAGAATTTGATTGACTTTTCAAATTAGAAATATTCGAATTGAGTATTAGATTGCCTTTCACGTGGAAAACAGTGAATTAGATATTATATTGTTTTTCCAAGCGAGAAAATTTTGAAGTTGATATTAGATTGCCTTTTTTAAGTGGAAAACTTTAGAATTAGATATTATATTGTACTTTTTCAAGTGATAAAATTTTGAATTGGATTTGAGGTTATGTTTGCAAGGGGAAAGTTTTTTAAATGATCATTAGATTGCCTTTCAAAGCGGAAATCTTTGAATTCTCTATTAGACTCTCTTTTCAAGTGAGAAAATTTGTAATTGGATATTAGATTGTCTTTACAATTGAGGAAACTTTGAAATGGATATTAGATTGCCTTTCCTTGGTGGAAATCTTTGAGTGAGATATTAGATTGTTTTTAAGTGTGAAAATTTTGAATTATTTATTACTTTGTCTTTCTAAGTGGAAAAATTGGATATTAGATTGTCTTTCAAGGGGAAAAATTTTGAATTGGATATCAGATTGCCTTTCTAAGCGAAAAAACTTTGTATTAGATATTAGATTCTCTTTCCAATAGTCCCTTACTACTTAATAGATCATCTCTATATAAATATAATAAAAATATTAAATAAAACAAAATCAAGGAAAAAGAAAACAAAACTTAGAAGCACGCATAGATGCTCCAGGAGACTGACGCCCAGCGAGGTGGTCCAAAGATCACTACTTGATCCATTTTTGATCGTGGTCTAAAGAAAACTTTTATAACTAATTACTAAATTTCAAAATTCTCAGACGATACGAAACTCGGAAACAGATCCCTTTTGACATGCGATCGGATGAACCTCGAACGAGACTGAGATAAAATGTTCAATGGTTAGTTAAGTTAAGTTAAAAAAAGATCGAATTTAGTGTCGTTGATTGCCAAATTCTCTATAGTTCGTGCTTGCTTGCGAAGAAGGTTCGGTGTGTTACTGTACATAAAGGAGGAAGTGAATCAGTTAATAGTAGATGTGGGTATAAATAGGAAATACGAGGCAAAAGTACTAGTGGCTTACCTTGTAACTACAGATGTGTAGAAACCACATGCAAAATCCGATGATAATAATAATAATAATAGGATTTTGGTTTGTCATATTTTGTCATTGAAAATAATAAAACGGTAATTTGTGGATATCTAAACTTTTCAAACATTTACTTTATAGTCAATACATCAGGTAGAGATAGAGAGAGATTTGAATTATACAGGATTGCTTTTTTGTTATAGAATCAAGAACCCAAGCGTAGCCAAAACATATTAGATAGGTCTTAGTAAACACGATTTTCTTTAATAAACTACAATCTGGTGACTGCCAAGCTCACGGTTTTCAAATTCTACCCTACAAATAGGTTAATATTAAAATAAAAAACAAAAAAGTAAAACAACCACTAACTCAAGCTATCAATAAAAAGCAGAAACCAACAGATAAAAACGCCCCAAAATAGAAACAAACAAAAATACCTGGAAAAAATACCTTAATTCTGCTACGTAGAGGTTCATAGAGCCTCAAGACATGTATTTAGAGTTGTAATGAAATATATTCACTATAGAATATGAGCTATATAAATTGGTGCCCAGAATTCATCAAAGATCAAAGAAAAATCATGAATTAATAGGGAAACCAATAATGCATCCGAACTCTAAGAAGATGCCACAAAGCTTTGAAAAATATTAACTTGGATTTAAATCGGAATCTATGTAAGAAAGGCGAGAAAAATTAAAACAAGAGCTTTCATGGAATTCCAAACATGAAATAAACGTCTCTATGTTTAGTTTAGTAACGATAGAAAACTTAAGGGAGAGAGCATTAGACCTATTAAGAATAGAGAATGATTTTTAAACGAAGATCTAAAAATCATTGGAAAAATTTTAAACTATTTCGTAAGAGATTTTACTCTTAAGGACTTGCCACAGTTATCTCCACTAAGCAAAGAAATCAATGTTGGGAAACGACCTTTTTTCCGATACACGACTAAACGAGATCAAATAATTACATAATAAGTCTAAAGAAGAAGAAACTATCGCAGGCCCTGAGGTATGATTGTGTCTACCCAATTCATTCAAAGGAGTTAAAGGACGAATTAGGTAAACTTTTGTAAACCATTTTTAGCAGATTACTTAAAAATGGGCGGTTGGAATCAGTGTTTAAAAGGGCTAATGTTACGCCAATCTTAAAAAAGAAGAAAAAAACATAATCCCAGTAACTACTTTCCCATTAGTTTAACTTCAGCTCTTACTAAGCTGTTAGAATCGATAATTGGAAGTTGTATCATTAATCGCATTTTACCAAATCATCTAAATAATAAAACTTTATAGACTCGATGAAGACGTTCGTATCTAACCCTCGAACGTTATGTATAAGATAATTTTTCCCTACATAAGCAAGAGGCACTACATATAATTTAATTATATTTGGACCTTTTGCACTATGCCCCATAAGTAGCACTACTGAAACAAACCTCTCAGTAGTCTGTCTTAATAAAGGAGAAATTTGTTAATTAGGTATTAAATACTTTCCAAATTGGAAAATTTTTGAATTGGATATTAGATTGCCTTTCCAAGTGGGAAATTTTTTAATTGCATATAGGCTTGTAATTGTAAGTGTAAAAATCTTGAATTGGATGGCCTTTTCAAGTAGGCAAATTTTTAATTATATATTAGATTGTATTCCCAAATGGGGAAATATAGAATTGCATAATATATTGTCTTTCCAAGTGGGAAAACTTTGAATTAGATTGTCTTTCCAAGTGGTAAAATTTTTAATTGGATATAGGCTTGTATTTGTAACTGTGAAAACCTTGAATTGGATGGCCTTTTCAAGGAGGAAATATTTTAATTATATATTAGATTGTATTCCCAAATGGGGAAACAGAATTTTGAATTATATATCATATTGTCTTTTCAAATGGGAAGAATTTGAATTATATACTAAATTACCTTTCTAAATTCGAAACTTTAAATTGGATATTAGATTGTATTTACAAGTGTGAAAAGTTTAAATTGGTTAAAATCTTTTCTTTCCAAGTCAGGAAATTCTGAATAGGATTGTCTTTACAAGTCTGAAATATTTGAATAGGAGATTATATAACCTTTCCAATTGGGAAAACTTTTAAATGGATATTAGATTGTATTTTCAAGTGTAAAAAGTTTATATTGGTCAATAGCTTTTCTTACCAAGTGTGGAAATTTTGAATTGGATTGTTTTTAGAAGTAGGCAATTTTTTAATTGGGGATTATATTGGCTTTACAAGTGGGGAAAACTTTAAAATGGGTATTAGATTATCTCTTCAATTGAGAAAACTTTGAATTTGATATAGGATTGTCTGTGTAAGTAAGAAAATTCAGAATTGGATGATATATTGTGTTTCCAAGTGGAAAAAACTTTAATTTGATATCCTTTCCAAGTCAGAAAATTTCAAATTGAAGATTAAATAGTAAATCCAAGAGGAAAAATTTGAATTAGATATTAGATTTTCTCTCCGAAGAGGAAATTTAGATTTGATATTAGATTGTGTTTCTAAGTGATAATATTTTATTGGATATTAGATTGCCTTTCCAATTGCGAAAGTTTTGAATTTGATAATAATTTCCATTTCCAAGTGGGAAGAAGATATATAATTGGACATTTTATTGTCTTTCCAAGCGGGATAACTTTGAATTTGATATAGGATTTCTTTCTAGGGGGAAAATTTTGCACTGGATATTTATTTTCCTTTACAAATAGGAACAAATGAATTGATTTGCCTTTGCATTGGATATTAGAGTGTTTTTCCAAGTTTGAAAATTCAAAATTGATATTAGATTGTCCCTGTGACTGTTAAACTTTGATTTAATATTATATTGTCGTTCCAAGTGGAAAATTTTGAATTGGATATTAGATTGTCTTTGCAAAGTGGAAGATTTTCCATTAGATACTAGATTGCCTTTCTAAGAAGGAAAACTTTGAATTGGATATTAGATTGTGTTCTCAAGTGGGAAGATTTCGAATTGGATATGAGATTAGCTTTCCAAATACAAAACTTTGACTTAGATTTTAAATTGCCTATCCAAGTGGGAAAACATTAAATTGGATATTATATTGTCTTGCCAAGTGGGAAAATTTTGAAATTGATATTTGATTCTCTTTTCAAGTGTGATAATTTACAATTGGATATTATTTTCGTTGCATGTCGGTAAATTTTGAATCGGATATTTGATAGCCATCCAGTGGGAAAACTTTGAATTTGATATTAGATTGCCTTTCCAACTGTGAAAACTCTGAATTAGATATTAGATGGGAATATTTTGAATTTACTATTTGTTTGTCTTTCCAAGTGGGATAATTTTGAATTGGACATTCGATTGCACCTTTAATGGAAAATTTTGAATTGCATAATAGATTGTCTTTCCAAGTGGGAAAATATTGAATTCGATATTAGATTGTCGTTCCAGGGGTGAATATTTTGAATTTGATATTAGATTTTCTTGCTAAGAAGAAAAATTTTTAAATGGATTTTAGAGTGCCTTTTCTAGGTGGAAAATGTTGATATTAGATGGTCGTTCCAAGTGGAAATATTTTGAATTGCAAATTACATTGTGTTTCTTTACGGGAAATTTTAATCGGCCATGAGTTTGTCTTTCCAACTTATAAAACTTTGCATTGGATATAAAATTACCTTTCCATGTGAAATATTTTTGAATTTGATATTGGATTGTCTTTTCAATTGGAGAATTTTTAAAATCGATATTAGTTTGCCTTTCCTAGGTGAAAATATCTATTGAGATATTAGATTGTCTTCTCAAGCGTGAAAACTTAGAATTAGATATATGATTGTCTTTCCAAGTGGAAAAATTTTGAATTGGTTATTAAATTGTCTTTCTGAGTCGCATAATTTTCAATTGTATATTAAATTTTTATTCCAATTGTGAAATTTGTAATTGGATATTAGATTATCTTTCCAAGTGGTAATATTTTGAATTGGATATTAAATTATTTTTCAAAGTTTGAAATTTTTTAATTAGAATTTGATTGACTTTTCAAATTAGAAATATTCGAATTGAGTATTAGATTGCCTTTCACGTGGAAAACAGTGAATTAGATATTATATTGTTTTTCCAAGCGAGAAAATTTTGAAGTTGATATTAGATTGCCTTTTTTAAGTGGAAAACTTTAGAATTAGATATTATATTGTACTTTTTCAAGTGATAAAATTTTGAATTGGATTTGAGGTTATGTTTGCAAGGGGAAAGTTTTTTAAATGATCATTAGATTGCCTTTCAAAGCGGAAATCTTTGAATTCTCTATTAGACTCTCTTTTCAAGTGAGAAAATTTGTAATTGGATATTAGATTGTCTTTACAATTGAGGAAACTTTGAAATGGATATTAGATTGCCTTTCCTTGGTGGAAATCTTTGAGTGAGATATTAGATTGTTTTTAAGTGTGAAAATTTTGAATTATTTATTACTTTGTCTTTCTAAGTGGAAAAATTGGATATTAGATTGTCTTTCAAGGGGAAAAATTTTGAATTGGATATCAGATTGCCTTTCTAAGCGAAAAAACTTTGTATTAGATATTAGATTCTCTTTCCAATAGTCCCTTACTACTTAATAGATCATCTCTATATAAATATAATAAAAATATTAAATAAAACAAAATCAAGGAAAAAGAAAACAAAACTTAGAAGCACGCATAGATGCTCCAGGAGACTGACGCCCAGCGAGGTGGTCCAAAGATCACTACTTGATCCATTTTTGATCGTGGTCTAAAGAAAACTTTTATAACTAATTACTAAATTTCAAAATTCTCAGACGATACGAAACTCGGAAACAGATCCCTTTTGACATGCGATCGGATGAACCTCGAACGAGACTGAGATAAAATGTTCAATGGTTAGTTAAGTTAAGTTAAAAAAAGATCTGTAGAGCTAACTACGTAAGACCTCCGTGTCGAAACAATGTACCGTACCTCTAAGAAACCTAACAAGCTGCTAGGATATCTAACTTGGAATATGACTTTAAATCGAAAGATATCGTTCGACCTCTATGCTCATCCTTCGTCCATCCTCGTAAGTAAGCGCCTACGTCGCCATCTTATATTTTTCTTCTCTCATTTGAAGCGCAATAGCAACGGGGCATTATCACGCAGAAAATTTAACACGAGAGATCTATAAAGAACTTAGTGAAGATGGAGAAATGTAAAATGTGTGTAGGTTATATAGGCGCAGATCCTCTTGCAAGCATTGAGAACGTGAAGGTACACAAGCCTCCAGATGATAGCCGCAGCAGTTATGCCCATGCTACATATGACATCCCCCTTTCAGGTGCGTGGAAAGGCAAAGGAGGGGAAAGATGGGAGGAGTATAAGTATAAAAGGGCCTATAGTAAGCCCTTCTAAGCCATTATTTGGCCTATGCGGTAATATTCAGGTCTCTATAGATTCGAAAGAAAATTGTAATAGTGAAACACCTAAAGTAAAGCGTCGAAATATATTCCTGAGCTTAGAAGTAGATCGTACGAAGCTAGATTGAGTCAGCTTAATTTACTTTCGAGGGAAGGTCGGTATCTTCGTCACCAGCCTATTGAAGCCTTTAAAATACTAGGCTAGATTAATAACATAATTTAAGACTGAATATTTGAGCTAGATAACCGAGCAGCTACAAGAAACAACGGTTTCACTGTGATAACACAAAATTTCTTTTGTTATAGAGTAATATACACTTGGAATACTTTACCTAGAAGTGTCGTTAGAAGCAATTTACTAATTGTTTAAGACTAGAATCTATAAATATTACTTTAAAATATAAAGTTACAGAAATAATAGGGAAACTAATTCTTTATCCATATCATTTCTTCCTTCTACTTGCCCTTTACCTCTGATTTTACCTATTTTCTTCTTTATTGAATAGCCTCGAGTGGATCTTAGGGTCTTCGATATCCGTGCACGAAATACTCGAATACCAAAGACCCTAAGATCGAGGCTAGTTCAATAAAGAAAAGAATAGGTAAAATCAGAGATGAAGGGCAGATAGAAGGAAGAAATAATATGGATAAGGAATTAGTTTCCCTATTATTTCTGTAAAGTAATATTTATATATTCTAGTCTTAAACATTTACGAAATGGTGCAAATTATGGATGAAAGAAGTTTCTCAAAATTGGAGTTTAACTTGGGTTTCGAATTCTTTTTAAAACTTAAAACCGATTATCAAGAACTCGTTTTAACTTCCCAAATTATACTTAAATTTGCTTTATACCTAATTATGCCATAAAAGAAAAGTAAACGCAAACATTTTCCCTTTTTTTTTAATATATCAAAGTAAAAACAATTTAAATAATTGTTATAGTTGGCAATAACCATTTCTAGGCTTGTTTGATGCCAATTATTACCAGCCGTTATTAAGGACTATATAATAGTTTCGGATCTTGTGTTTTTGTAGGAACATTCTTATTTTTCTCATGCAAATGTAAATAAATTTAGATTATTTATTTATGTTTCTTTTAGAATTCTATAAATATAGACAAGTTCTGTTTTTATTAATTGTACATTTCTACTCGCGAAATTATTATCGCAAATTCACTCCATCTTTTTTCAGGATTATGTAAACAATACCAAAATTCCAGTATGGTCAGTGAAATCCAGACCTCTATGACAAGTGAAGTGGTTTTGTTTAATAAGCTATTCAAATCCATTGGGTTTTACGATTTATTAATTCTTAAATAACCCATTAAATACCATGCCAAGCCAAAAATCCAAAAATAAGTATGAACTTTGGAGTAACTTTATTCTTTTAAGAACATAGAAGAATCTAAACCTACATTGATGACGTGTTCTCTCTGATAGAGAGGACTAGTTTCTCTTGGGACACAGGAGTTAAGAGGGCATACCGCTCAGCACGTTTTAGCTGTAGCAGGCGCATTACCATCTTCTTACAGGGCGCCTGTCGTAAATAGCGACTAAGCCCTAATAGGGAGCCGCTAGCATGGCAAGTCGTTCCCCCGAAAGTTTTATCCTACGGCCGTGATACGAGATGCTACAGACATTTTATAAAGAAAAATAATGTTAAGAAGTTTCCAATAAAAGTAGTGTGGATGGTATGAAGTAAAATTCCATCGCAAATAGTAAACTAATTCAAGAAAGTTTCCCTAAATAATATGACAAATCATATCCAACCACTCATCCAACCGTAAGCAAGAGAATTATATTTTTTAATGAAAATAAGAAGCAAGAGATTCGTAATTATTCCACTGACCAGGTGGATAAAGATGACCGCCTTTCAATAACTTTAGATTAATATATATACTTCTATGCAATATCACAGATGCATTAGCATATAAATACTCCCTCTGGAAGTCAACATTGGTCTTTTAAATTATCTGGATCACTTTAAAGCAAGAAATGTGTAGAATGAGTTGGTGAATAAGAGATAAGAAGAAATTATTTTGGATTTCAATCGACACATTAAGGGATCCACGACCGATGGAGTATTACTAATGGTAGGTTAGGAAAAGAAATCGTTTTTGAGCGCCAACAGAACATCATCACTTGTATTTACCTGGTGTTTACGGATATTTTAGGTAATAATTAAATGATTGAGGAAGAAGTTGAATCCGATAATGATGACTAAAAACATTTAGAGACCCCCTTTGACGAAAACTATCTAGATATATATCAATCTCCCGACTTAAAAAACAATTCAAGAAGGTGAGAAAAATCTGTAAGGTCTTTTATAAATCTCTTTTAATGAAGAAAAGACTTCAAAACTTTGTACAAGAAGAACTTGGTGGAAAGGAAATGAAACTTATTTTAGACTGCCGACCGAGAAGGAACAACATGTTTGTGATGGCTGAACTGCTTTCCTAATGCTCTTGGGAAACTCATATCTTAAGAACCGGTTTTACCCTCGTTTCAAGGTATATCGGTTCTGGATCCTGTTTTACCCTGGTTTCGGGGTAAATCGGTTCTGAAATCAGTTTTATACGGTTTTCAGGCTAAATCGGTTATGAACACAGTTTTATCCGGGTTTAAAAATAAATCGGTTCTAGCAGAGCTTCACGATAAATGTTTCATGATAAATGAGTTCTAAAATTGGTTTTATCCGGGTTTCAGGATAAATCGTGTATGAAACCGATTTAATCCGGTTTTCAGGATAAATCGTGTATAAAACCGATTTTATCCGGGTTTCAGGATAAATCGTTTATGAAACCGATTTTATCCAGGTTTCAGGATAAATCGTTTATAAAACCAATTTAATCCGGGTTTCAGGGTAAATTGGTTATGAACCCGTTTTTATTCGAATTTCAAGATAAATCTAGTCCGAAACCGGTTTTATTCGCGTTTCAGGATAAATCTGTCATGAGACCGGTCTTTCAATTTCAGTTTTTAAACTTCTACTGCTAATGTCTCCCTTAATATTTAAACACAAATGTGCAATATCTCACTAAGAAATCAGGGTAGATTATTTGAAACTATCCTTCTCCACCTTCTTCTCGGCTTTTTCCTACTCGGGGTCGCCGTTCTTGATGAGTCGTTCTGAATAAAAGACTCATCCCTTAAGGTTTTGTCAGAGACTTTACTGACGGATTCTCCTTCTGACTCCAACCCTCTCTATTGATCCGGGCTTGGGACCGGAACTGAGTTAGGCTGGCTTGTTTCCCCAGTGGCTAGTTAAGTTTCCATTGATTCGTATATTTGCTCTAATTCTACCTTTAACTTGAAGAATTTACTGCGTTGATTTGTTAAGCGAAATAGGAACCACACTCTGAAAATTGACAGGTCGTTTGAAAACTGTTGGGAGTAGATTGCGTAGGTATCGTTTGCCTTGAATTTCAAACTCGAAGTGCTAGGCCTCTTTTTAAGACGAAACGTATCGTGGAAATCTTCTAAGGGGGAAAGATCCTTTTCTCATTATGGGTTTCCTTACGGAATCCTACAAATGGGCTTTGGTCAAGCTCTCCTCATTGATTTTCCTTAAAATGTTCTCTCCTTTACAATTCACAAGTAAAAATATCTTCCGATAATGCTGGTTTACGAAGAGTAATGACCCTAAACATTTGCTCCTGTGTTTTTCTTTACCTCGCGTTTCAACTCACGTGATCGCAAAGACTTACTCAGTATTTTAGATAAAATTCAGGATTCAAGGTTTAAAAATTACATCTCTTCAGAAGAAATTTAACCCCTCGTCACCAATCTGTTTACCATATATAGATCACTTCGTTCTATACGTGCTAACACACACATAAACTTCCCAAAATTGGTACACATTTACATAGGTAGCAAGTTTTCAAAGTTTTTGGCTAAATATAAAAATAGCCTGAATCTTTAGTAATACGTGGGTAATTGTGTATCAGTAACCAAAGAAAACATATTATTGGCCTACGTTTCCTGACATTAATTCTCTTAAATGTTCAGCTGCAGCATGGGCTAGCATGCTGCAGCTGAAATCTGAAAGAGTGTTATCCGTTCTGGTTGAACCACTCTCAGGTTGATGTATGGGTTTACATATATACTCGTATTCCACACATCTCAGTTGCATCTTCACAATTTCTTTAGAGATCTTCCCTTATCAGCCCTCTGGCAAAAAATGGCATCGTTAGTTTTTGCTTATTAGTTTTAAATAATTAACAACATTCCCTTAATTGCATCTCTTTATTCACATCTTTCTTTAGGCTTTCCTTGAGTGGAGAAAGAGCGATAAGGAGAGAGAGCGAGGATTAGGACGTATTGAAAGACTGTCGTTCGTTGTCATAGAGACCTGCGTCTAATTGGATGAACAATTCCTAGTTACGCACTCTATTGAGTCTATATTATGTCATAATTACAAACAAATTTGAAAGTCTGAAAATTGGATCGGTATTATTAAATATCAGTGGTGAAATATATATATATATATATATATATATATATATATATATATATATATAGAGAGAGAGAGAGAGAGAGAGAGAGAGAAAGAGAGAGAGAGAAAGAGAGAGAGAGAGAGAGAGAGAAAGAGAGAGATGGATATGAGAAACTCACAGAGTAGCGCGGTGAGTTAGAGCAATATATGCAAAAAATCCCACAGGAAAATTAAAGGGGGATTCCGAGTACTTTCGAACTTGTTCAGTTCATTCTTAAGGAATAACGAATAATTTTACAAAGGTGGTATATTTATGAGAAGCAACAGAGTGATGCCCCGGCAATATACAACGAAAGGACATAGAATAGAAAAATATTATAAAAGACGGGTTTAGATACCGGATATGAAGTATAAAACCAAATAGATAAGGTCTACTTCCGAAAATTCCAAAAATAAATAGATAAGAATAAACAAGAGAAACTTACTAAATTAATAAATCAAAGGGCCATGATTTAAAATGGACAATCTCGTTATAAATAAGCCTTTTAATTACAGGTTCCAGTTTAAAGAGACCGGGGGATATATTAAAATTAGGCGTGGAATTAATGAATGAGTATTCGACAATATTTCTTTGAACAAAATCATCAGATTTGTAAATAAATTTAGCCGAATTCCAATTGATAGTGGGACTATTTTCAGATAAATGGACAAAGAAAGCACTATTACTTTCACCCCTCCTAATATTGTATTTATTTTGCGTCAAGCGTACACTTAATGATTTACCGGTTTACCCAAAGTATTGCTTAGGGCAAACTAAACAATCCAAAGAATACCCTCCCCCAATACTATTGTTATTATATTAATTAACATTTTGTACATGGTAGACTGATACTTGAATATGACAGAAATATTTAACTTATTCAAGATGCAGGGAAGAAAGGAAAAGGACTCAGAAAACGGTAAAACAAGGGAGTTATTAAAATTGTATGTGGGAGGGATTACAGTTATGTAAAAGGACTTTTTTGCCAAATCTAGAAATCCTGCAAGAAATTTTTGACGATATCAGAGATTGTTACCTATTTCAAAGATCTTGGAAATCTCAAGATCCAAGAATTCCGGCCTTGCGACCCCCAACCCCAGGAGAAACATTGAAATAAATACAGACCGGTTGACTTAATCATTATGACTTGAGTAAAAATCATTATAAGAACCGGCGTTGATAGGCTTACGACAGACGGAAAATTTAAAGCCAGATTGAGTCCTATGAATAAGTAGATCTAAGAACGCGAGGATTCGATTTTGTTCGAGTTCAAAGGTAAATTTAATAGAGGGAACACGAGAATTAAGTTCAGTAAGAAAACCATTAATATCCTTATAAGAAGGCCATAAACAAATAATATTGTTTATATATCCGAACCAAACAAGGGAAAAATCGATAATGGTGGGGGGTGAGGAAGTTTGGTTACGATATATAGACGATATTATTTGTTTGTGGGCTAAAAGATTTCCTCAAAAATTTCTTTCAGGATGCCTAGATTTGGCAAAAAAATCCTTTTACATAACTGAAATCCCTCCCACATACAATTTTAATAACTCCCTTGTTTTACCGTTTTCTGAGTCCTTTTCCTTTCTTCCCTGCATCTTGAATAAGTTAAATATTTCTGTCATATTCAAGTATCAGTCTACCATGTACAAAATGTTAATTAATATAATAACAATAGTATTGGGGGAGGGTATTCTTTGGATTGTTTAGTTTGCCCTAAGCAATACTTTGGGTAAACCGGTAAATCATTAAGTGTACGCTTGACGCAAAATAAATACAATATTAGGAGGGGTGAAAGTAATAGTGCTTTCTTTGTCCATTTATCTGAAAATAGTCCCACTATCAATTGGAATTCGGCTAAATTTATTTACAAATCTGATGATTTTGTTCAAAGAAATATTGTCGAATACTCATTCATTAATTCCACGCCTAATTTTAATATATCCCCCGGTCTCTTTAAACTGGAACCTGTAATTAAAAGGCTTATTTATAACGAGATTGTCCATTTTAAATCTTGGACTTTGGATTTATTAATTTAGTAAGTTTCTCTTGTTTATTCTTATCTATTTATTTTTGCGTGTCTATGTACTAGTTTTGTAACATTCTTTGCTCACAGTTGGAATTTTCGGAAGTAGACCTTATCTATTTGGTTTTATACTTCATATCCGGTATCTAAACCCGTCTTTTATAATATTTTTCTATTCTGTGTCCTTTCGTTGTATATTGCTGGGGCATCACTCTGTTGTTTCTCATATATATACCACCTTTGTAAAATTATTCGTTATTCCTTAAGAATGAACTGAACAAATTCGAAAGTGCTTGTAATCCGCCTTTTATTTTCCTGTGTGATTTTTTGAATATATATATATATATATATATATATATATATATATATATATATATATATATATATATATATATATATATATATGTGTGTGTATGTGTGTGTGTGTGTGGGAGACGGGGTCCGAAACAGGTCATAAATTAGTGTGTCACTTGTGAGTTCACTAAATGCTCATTGTCCAGCGAGTAATGGCCCTAACACTGATTGTGTAAGGTGATTTTTCGAAATTAGTGATCTATATTATCACGCAAACTGACGAAAATTTTCGATATTCAAATTGTTCAGATCAATATTACTATTTGAACAGTGGATGCTTACAGATCCGATAAAGCCCGAAGGCATATCGGATTAAAACAGTCTGCTTCAACATATCAAATATTTTGGGAAGATTAGGCTCGAACTAATCCCTAAAAGGTATTCTCTCTTGTGTAGAATTAGATTTGAAGTTCTTCTTTCTTTCATTGTTAGTTTGTCTACTTTATCTCTTACAATTTCCTTTGTTGAGTTGTTTGTTTCTTTGGTTTTATTTCTCTTTTTCTTAATATTTTATTTTGTATTTTTGTTCTCTCTCTCTCTCTCTTTCTCTCTCTCTCTCTCTCTCTCTCTCTCTCTCTATATATATATATATATATATATATATATATATATATATATATATATATATATATATATATATATATATATATATTATCCTTCTCTCTTATTTTTTCAATTACTTTCTATCTATATATATTATATTTTTCTCGTCTCTTTATTATTATTTGATACTACGCTTTCTTAGTGTAGTTAATTTTATTCTTTTCTTTGTTAGTTGGTTTGTCTGTTTTTATAAATTAATTTCATTATACTTTCTTATGTTTCTTTCTTTCTTTCATCTCCCTTTCTCAAATGCATCTGAACGCGGCCTGTTGACGTGAACATCTCGATTTGTAGGTCTATACAGTATATTTTTATTAATTAATATTATCATTAATATTAGCATTAAAATTGACATTATTATTGAATGTATGTGAAATTTTGGCACCGATGACGTCATAACTTTGGTTTCGAATGTGTACAAATGTTGCTTAACTTCCCATTACATTAATCATTACTAAACTAATTAAAATTAGATAATTATTACTGCAATTACGACGCAGAGGTTGTGTGCGTCAAAAAGTAGTCTCGGGGTTTATATTAGACTTAACTTTGTTTACTTAAGATCACAAGATCTGATAAGGAAACAGTTTTTGAGACTACGTGAAATAGTATGCACACCACATGTACGTACACGGCAAACACACTGGACCATGTGCGTAAATTGAAATTGTGACACCACTATTTTCTTATCCAATAAATGTAGATAGTTTAATTCTTGCCCCAACACTTAAGAAATGATGCCATTACAATGGAAAGCGTGCAACGCCGTGCAGCGCCGTGCAGCGCCGTGCAGCGAAGCGCCTCGGAAATAATACGCCGCTTAAGACAAATCTTTCGGGAGAAATTAAAGAAATCAAAGTAGCAATTTTCTAAAAACAATAAGACCGAGCGAGTAACTAATCTAATTTTTAAGATTAAAAATAACTTTGACCTCATTAGAGTGGAAAAGTTGTTTCTACTCGAAAGCAACGAGAGGATATTTGCATGTGCGTCCCAAGATTCAAAACCGAAATCGTGAAGAAATCTTTTACTTCTAAAGTCGTGAACAATGAGATCGGTCTTCTTGGCCTCTTTGTGGATAATTTGAAAATTTAAAAATGACTCGACGAAATAGAAACTAAAGAAGAAAGTTACATAACTCGATTCGCTAAAAGAGAAGTCTACCTGAGATGCTAAGTCATAAGAGGAAGGGTTTGTTGCAGAAAGAAGCTATCCAATTGAGGCGTGAGAAAGGAAGGTTCAAATAATTGAAATGTCCAACTTTGACTTTGATTACGACGCAAGAAAAGATTCACATATGTACACAACGTGCATAATATGAGCGCACATAACCGTCGAAGAGGAACATTATACACACGTGCTTCCGAAGTTTGAGAGGGTTGATTTGACTTTTTTTTTAGATTTTAATTTACCTCATTTGCATTTTAATTATTCGCTTCTATTTATTACGTCAAAAGGAAAAGGAAATCGGATTTTGAAATCCGAGTCAGTTATGATTCAAACGCCGCTCGTGAGGCAAGATTCGATGGAGCGAATTCAGACTTGGCAGTGTCAGTGCGAGGGATCCGAATCCAGAACCGGCAGTGTCAGCGCGAGGGATCTTCTTTATACTTAGGCACATTTATTTCTTGCTAGACTTATTAAACCCGCAAAGGGTTGTTACAGGAAATCAAGATCATGCTGGAGCTGACATCTCATAAATCTACCACGACTCGACAAGGAAAGTAGGCGCCAGAGTAGGAAAATATTGTGTTTTTTTCACAAGAGCGCCAAGTAGTCTCTTTTTCTGAGCATTCTCATTATTTACATTCCTTCCGTTTTCAATTCCCCAAATCCATATTTAAAAAAAAAATATTACAAACTTCCTCATATTAATCGGGAATGGCCGCTTTATTGGCTCTCGCTTGTTTATAATAGCCGTATATTTGTTTGCCTCGACCCTCGGATAATTATTGAGTGCTATCAATTGTCCCGCATTGGATAAGCAAATGACCTTATTGGATTATATATATATATATATATATATATATATATATATATATATATATATATATAATATTTAAGTACCTCACTTCTGAATTAATCAAAAGCAATAAGCTAAATTAACTTCTAAAAACTTTATTTTGATAGAGAGGGAGGAAGAAAGAAGGGACGAGATAGAGAAAGAGAAAAGGAGAGATAAACAGGGAGATGGAGGAAGAGAGGGGGGAAGTGAGTAATAGGGAAGAAGTGAGAATGAGGGGCAGAGGGAGAGATGGGTAGCTAGAGAGAAAGGAAGAGATAGATAGAGGGGGGGGGAGAGAGAGAGCAAAAATGAGAGCCAAAAAATGAGAGAGGGAAAGAGAGAGAGCAAAAAAGAGAGCTATAAAAGGAGAGAGGGAAAGAGAGAGCAAAATTATTGAACCGACATCCTTGTTGAGGCTAGCATTAACTAAGACAACCATTTCAGCAAACGTTTAGCTGGGCAGGTTGGAGTCTTACATTGCACTTCAGAAGAGTTTCAGTCATAACTAATTTTTCAACAAAAATTGTTCACTGCTACACTCGGTTTTAGCTGTCCGTCAATTCCTGGTATGCACATGCGCAGTCCATACATACCCTCTCATTGGTTTCCACTAGAAAAAAGGTTTTTACTATAACGGGGTCGAAGTTATTTTGATTTTTAAAAACTATATTAGTTAGTCGCTCGATCTTCTTATTTTAGTAATTGCCACTGTGATTACTTTAATTTCTCTCCAGAGATTTGGGAGATGCAGAATATAGCATCAGCCAAAGGAATTCGGTATGTATATGCATATGGTTGGTGCGGGTCTGCATACATGTGTCCAATAAAGCTGAGAAGCAAAGTAAAAGTACAAGCTTCCTTATAACTTTTCTCAATATCTAAAATTGCGATGCTATTGACAGGTGTGAAATCCTCGTATCAGTGTATCAGTATTCGGTATGTTACAATCAAAATGTCTTCATATAACAGATAATATTTGTCGATTAATATAATATTCAATGTCGACAT
Source organism: Ceratothoa steindachneri (assembly GCA_963969495.1). Lineage (NCBI taxonomy): Eukaryota > Metazoa > Arthropoda > Malacostraca > Isopoda > Cymothoidae > Ceratothoa > Ceratothoa steindachneri. The sequence continues at coordinate 107,428,275 of OZ018331.1, forward strand.
AATCTGATAATGATACGAAAATGGCGAAAACATGCAAATACAGCGTGAAAGAAAGATGCCTGATACGCACGCTGCATGAAGAGGGTCTCAGCTGGCGAAAAATCAACCATAGGGTCGGCTGATCACAGAAAGGGCAAATCTCCAAGACTGATCTCGTCCTGAACCAGCCAGGGTAGGTACTCAATGTGACAACAAGTCTTTGAGATACACGAGCCATCGGGATTGTAAGAAAACTGCAGGTTAGCTGCAACATAAATGGACAGAGAGCGGCAAGGTTAATGCATCCATCCATCAGAACAGTCCGTCGCAGACTTCTTGCTTAATGATTGAAATCATGTAAACGCGCCTGAAGCCGCTGATTAACTTTCAGAAAAAGCGAGGTCGACTTGCTTGAACAAATGTTCACCGCAACTGGACCATGCGTCCAGTAGGGACATGTCATTTGGTCTGAAGAGACCATGTAGCAGTTGTTCTCGACCCCAAGCATAGATTGAGTCCGCAGGAAGCCAGGAGAACAGTGGAATCGAGATTATATAGTGCATACAGTAGAGCATTGTGGCCGCTCTGTTAAGGAATGGGGCTACATATCAAGTTTAGGGATAGTCGTCTTACTTTTGGGGATGACGCCATGAAGTTAGATAAGTACTAAGCTGTCCTGAGAGATTTCATGCTGTCCTCTGCCCGAGACCTCTCTAGGAATGTCCAGAATGTTATTTTCCATCATGACAATATCCCATGTCGCAATTCTGCGTCCACCATAGAGTGTGACCCGGAGAACAAGATCATGGTGATGTACTGGCCACCTCTGGATATGAATCCTTTTGAAAATCTTTTGCAGGACCTGAAACAGTCTGTAAGACGTCATGACGTCATTAGCCAACCTCCAATAGGCAACTGAAGAGAGTCATCACCAAGGAATTGCCAGCACCACACCCCTCAGGTGTCTCACCCTCGTGAAGAGCCGACCTCGAAGAATAAATGCCCTCATCACTGCCAAAGAACTCTCGATACACTACAAAGCTCCCTGTCTAAGTTCGGTGTTGCTATAATTTTCAGAACTTCATCTGCCTAAAAAAAAAATAACTTGCAATATCTCAGCCAAATAAAATGTATTTGTTTTGTTTTTTATATCAACTAGATTATGGCTGGGATATAACAGTTTACCCCAAAGTAGCCGCCCACAGCTTTCACCACGGCATCAAGACGGTTCCGGAACCTGGCGCATCCGTTCCTCACTGTGTCCCTGGGAAGATATTCGAACACCAGCAGCTCCAAATATCCGTCTGAATTGAGACTAAGACCCAGCTTAAAAATGGGGGTGGCCATGGCCTCACTGTCACTCAAGACATACTCAAAGACCATCATCCCAGTTTAGAGAAACCTAGTCTTCATGATACGTGTAACGTCGCATGGATTATAGGTAAGCCACTTCCTGCTCTGGATGTTGTGGAACTGGTCCTGAGAGAAGTCTTTTCATATGAAAGGCAGATTTTTCCTTTCTGCAATCCACGGCTTCGTAGGCTCCATTGCAAATGTCCATTTCAGGTCTTCCAGCATTTATAGTGTTACTAGAGCATTGAGCACCAGTCATGATGTCGGATCATCAAAATGCAGGTAACTCATTTATAATATTCAGATAGCTTCCAGTCCTGAATGTCACCCAAGTTTTCTCACCTTAAACTTTACTCTTTATGTTATCCAATGTCGTTGACTGTTCACCGATATATCAAATTGTTCCTGAAAAAAGGAGACATCGAAAATGGCCAAATTTAGCCTGAACACCCAGTGTCGTAGAAAAGGCTCCCGATGATATACTATATATCTATTCTTTGTGGGGATTATTCTATATTCGAGTGCGGGGTAAATCAAATGGAAGAGAATGACTACGTTAATAAATAGGCCTGGAGAGGGCTTATTTATCTTCAATATACTTAAGAAGTGGAACGGAGCCCAAGGATGAATAATATTGCCAGCATTAACAAAATAGAATTTTATTAATTAAACTAACAAAAATAACACATGGAAAATATTTACATGACCGGGGTTTAAAATGGGAGATGCACATGAAATAAAAAGGTCATAGGGTAAATTTGACTAAGCGGTGGATTAAGATTTGGAGGGATTTAAATGACAAAACAAACAAGAAGGAAAAGGGCCGACTAAATCCGTGTTAAAGCACGGAGTTACGTTGGCAACAAAGTTAAATAATTAAATGCAATTCTTAGCTTACGTATTTATAAGGTCGGCGTGCAGGTGAAGGCGATTTGAAGGAATGGCTTCGGTCCGACTGGTGATTTACTTCCCAGGAGGAGGGGTTTTTAAGGGGGTTGTCCTTAACGAGGGGGGAAGAACAGGCTTCGAGGAGTGAGAGCGAGTGGGGCTCGGAAGTACGAGCGATCCTTGAAACAGGATACCGGAGATGTTCTGGATGAACAATTGAGGTTATTGGAGTAACCAAGCGTTTTCTTTAAGAACGCTAAAAGGGTGAATTAAATTACCACTGACGTGATATCAGGGGAGCAAGAACCGTTTCTTGCCAAACGGGCTCGAAGAACAATGATTGTTCTAAAGTTGTTCTCTTCTGAACAATTAAACAACAAGGGGGCCCTGTTGACTTGGCGCCTCTAGGGGTACGAACCTTGGTACTCAAGGATATTGTCCTCTTCTGGACAATAAGGGGGTTCTCGAGGTAGACAGTTCCTAGGGGCACAAGGGAGACTGGATTGGCGTGATGCCTGACGAAGATAATCGGAATCTGCTTCAAATGCGAAATTCTATCGCATAAATAGCCTGAGCCAGCCCCTCGAGGTATGGAGCAATGAGGGACTTCCATGGAATGTCCCGCTAGCGATTCAAACACTCTTATTTTCACATAAGTCTAACTCAATCTGGCCAGATCGACGCCTGCATGCAAACGGCGGATTGAACCTTCTTGATTAAGCTTGGGGCGGGGAAAGATAAGACTCGGGAAATGTTCGAGGCGATGAGAACGCCATGCTACTCTCTTCTCGCGGGATACACGTGGGAAGCATAAGTACAAATATGTGATAGAAGCGAGGCGCAGCAGCCTCAGGAATTTCTATCACACCCTGTATTGGAAGAAGTCCAGTGATTTAATCAAGCAAGATCTACATATGTCTTCTGAATCCTTGTTTGGATTTTAAATAGGAGATTTTCCATAATTGAATGATTTTTTTAGAAATTTTCGAACAAGTGAAGTTAAACTAATCTCTATATAAATTTATTCAAAGATTGCATGTGTATTTATCCACAATAGGCGCATAAACGGATTCGCTGTGACTTATAAATATATGCAGCTTTTGAATTTTTACGGCGGAGTTAATGATCCATGATTCACCATGATAGCCCCATGGAATAAAGAGATTATGACTAAAAACGCACACCTTTATTTCAAAAATATTGCTTAAATTTTCATTTTCGTCCGCTTTTGGTGCAAAAACGAGAGCAACGGGGAGATATAGAAATTAATTCATCTTATGCATCTTTTTCCGGTAAAATTAATAGGGCAGGTTATGTAGTGTTATGATAAGTTCAATAATAATAAAAATTAAAAATCACAAACATTATACAAAGCCAACAAACGAAAATAATCTGATCTAAGAATCATAAAGAACAATCAACTCACAATCCACTAATAAAACCAACAAACTAGAACATGTCCTAAATTTAGTAACACAGCAACCTGACCTAACCTTCGTCCTTCGTTAAATATCTCAGAACCATATAAAACTAAGAGTTATAAACAACGTAACATTACCGAGACAACAACAAATTTCCTTAGTAGTCATTAGTGTACATTCGAAAGGGCCGCAATTAAACTCGAGCTACGTCGTGTACCCTCCTACTCGATCGATACTTCCTAACTTACTTACCGCCCCCCTTTAAAAAAAAGGGAGATTTTTGCATTATTGGGAAGAATTCCGCTCTCCTATGAATCCTTAATTTTTGGAAAGTTGTTTGCTAATTGTATCCTTAACTTCTTTCAGAACACATCTTCTGCGGTGCATCTCTTATACAGTGGGTGGCAATAGTTTTCAACACACTGATAAAAATGCAAATCTACATACTCTTAGTTAACGCAAATTAATGAAATTTACAACGCGCAGGAAACTTCATGACCTAAATGCAATGTAATGATCAGAAAAGAAAATTAGTGAACGGGAAAAGCTTTTAAAGGACAATAGTGAAATTTAATAACGCAAAAGTTTACAACGCATTCATATAAATAGGTTACATCTGCAAAATGTCTCATTATAAACTAATCCTCATTTGTTCCCGAATATCTATCGAATATTCTAAACTAAATGCGATGTTTATTTCGTCATCGTGTAAGGTTACTGCGTCATTCCACACAAGTTAGTCCCACCGTCAACATTTTCATCATAGGGAAAAACATACACATAGTTAAGATCGTTAACACATTGTAGCCATTCATAAGAATGGCATGGGTACGGAAAGATCTATGTACAGCTTAAAGTACCTCTAACTTCAATTGGTACCATAATATACAACTGGAAGTCTCGTAATTCAATTCATCCTTTGGATCTTTCAGGTTGCCATCGAATTTTAACGGAACGTACATCTCTAAATTCTTCTAGAACAGTATGTGATAAACCACATACTGCTCTTAGAGAACTGCATGGAGATCCGGAAACAAATGGAGTTCAAGTTAGCAAGGATACAATAAGTAGAATGCTGCGTCGTTCTGATCTCTTTTTATTCTCGTAATCCAAGAAAGACTTCATTCCTTAGGAAAACTCACTGCAAAGCTCGTTCGGCGCTTGCAAATGAACATTTAAATAAACCGGCAACGTCTGGGAACAAATCCTCGGTCAAATGAAACGAAAATATAACGTTTTTGGTTGAAATTCAATCAGCAGGATTTGGAGAAAAAATGTGCAGCTCACGTGCCAAAAAATAAGATCCCTACAGTCAAATTCGGTGGTTAATCAATCATGGTATGGGGTTGGTTTTGCTCATCAGATGTAAGAATGAAGGTAGTCAAAGGAAGAATGAATGGCAAAATGTACATAGAAATTCTTGACAAAATTTTGTTATCTAGTCTTGACTATCTGAGCCTGAAATCAGGATGGGCAGTTCAACAGGACAATGACTCCAAGAATACAGAAAAACAAACTAAGAATTGGCTGCAAAGAGGTAGAAGTAATGTTTTGGAACGGCCAAAGCAATGTCCTGACCTGAATCCCATCGATAATCTGTGGAAGGAATTGTAACTCATGGTCTAGAAACAAGATCTGAGTAACTTATCTGATTTGAAGAAAAGATTGTTTGGAAGAATGGAACAAAATCAACCCAAGCACCTGAGAAAAGATCGTAGGAAGCTACTCAGAACGTCTGCACGCTATAATTGAGAAGGTTTATGCAACCAAGTACTAAACCATGTTTATATGAATGTGATGTAAACTTTTGCGTTGGCAATTTTCACTATTTTCTTTATAATTTTTTTCCTGGCTACCATTAAGATTTTCTGTTTTTACATTGTATTTATTACATAGAGCTCAACGTGAGTTATAAATTTCATTAACCTGCATCAACTAAAAGTAAGTAAATTTTCATTTCAATTTCGAAAAGTATGTTGTAAACGTTTGTGGGCAACTGTATATTCAAACGACTAATTGAATATATAAAGCGAAATCTCGAGCGCTTTCAGGGTGTTGTAATGAACGAAAGCGCACGGAATCGCGCTTGTTTTCTTTAACGCGTTTTCTGCTAGTGAGGCTATATGGAACCAGATAACCCATATTCAGTTTTATTTATTTTTGGCTTTTATTTTCATATATTTTTTATTTTCCCTTCTAATATATTCTATTTAGACCCAAGTGCATAAATAGCAAAGCTTAAATAAGCTGGACTATATTTAGTTAGATTTTGCGAGCCTCTTGAAGTAACCCTTCATTTCATATCAGCTCTCCAAGTAGCCTAGAGAAAACGGTAAGCGATCATTTTTTATAGAGATATCTAAAAATTATAATGATTAGAGGCAAAATGATTATGAGAATTTGGTCTACATATTCTACAAAACTGAATTCGATTGTATCTAAATTAGCTTTCCTATGAGCTTTTGAATTTACTGCGGTCATATGGACACACTATAGGATTCATTTACAATTTTTCTGTTTTTCATATTATCAGCTTTTACACATTCACAAGTATATTTTACCTATAGATATAGATCGATTATGTATCTAAATACAAAATATCAATATATATATTACTATTTCTATAAAATAAATATATAAATTATTTAATTTTTAGGCCAATGAATTTGAAAACAGCTTTAAACTACGTAGGAGAACTTAACAGCCCTAATGTACATAAACATATGCCCCTCCGATGTAAATGAACTCACGGATGAAGATTCGGCTGACGAAGAAGTAGAATAATCCATTGTTCCACCCGATGTAAATGAACTCACGGATGAAGATTCAGCTGACGAAGAAGTAGAATAACCCATTGGTCCACACAATTTAAACCATCGGAATCAGCTATTGGTACAGGCTGTGCTCGATATATCATACGATGATTAAGCAGTTCAACAACCGCCCTAATTTGGACAACCAAACCAACTAAATGGAACTTAGAATCGCAAACAGTCCTAACCCCACCCACCCTTACTAAAGTGAATTATTGAAAGTGAATTAAAGTGAATTATGATGCACTCGTAGACCTTATGATAGATAGAACAAAGCAAAATTTACATTTATTAGTAAAAATTGGAAGGACATTCAAGTAAGCTCATTATTGGGCAAATGGTAACGACTTTCTGAAACAGGCAATATATTATGTCATGCGACGGGATAGGTTCGATGACATCATAAAATGTCTCCATTTCCATCCTAATTATGATTTAGATAAAAATGATGGGTGCTCTAAACTTCGTCTTTTATTAGTTCATTTACAAGAAAAATTCATGGCCTATTTTTGCCCCACAAGGCATATTTTGCATGATGAAGCTATGATAGAATATTTGGGGGAAGTATTCATGTAAAAAGGCCATTAGAAATAAACCAATACGATTCGGGTCCAAGGTGTGGTGCCAGAATACGCCCTTAGGTTATCTAATCATTTTTTATTTATATTACCTGGGAAATGAAGAAATGGAAAGTAAGTTTGCAAAATGTGTATTAACTGTTTTGCATCTTCTAGATAAATATAGCGATCAGGCAATGGCTTCGCTACTAAGATTAAAATTTAAAATCTAAAAAAAAGCAGCCATGGTTAAATTTTTATAAATTTTCTGAACTTCACCAATTATAATAATTGTAAACTAAATTTCCGCCTTTTCAAAATATCATGTTGCTAAAATATAGAGTTATAGAAGATATATAAAAATAAATTATTATAAATAAGTTTGATAAAAAAACATAAGTCATAACCAAACTAAGATGAAATTATTATTTAAATACTCAAAAAAATCCTCTTCTTAAATTATAGAGTTAGTGATGATGATGAGGACAAAAAACATCTTCCAAATCATATTTTGGGGGATAACTTATTCACATCAATGCCCCTTTTGCTTGAATTAAGAAATAAAAAAAATAATGGGACAGGAACTATAAAGAATAATAGAATTGACAAGAACACATTTTTTGGTATTCAAGAAGTAAATAAAAAGGAGAGGTTGTATGCATACACCGAAAGTGCCACAATAGAAAATAAAAACCCCTTTCAAAGAAGATGGAAAGATAATTCAGTCATCCCAGCTGCATTCTATTATTCTATGCCAATGGGAATAGCTAGGCACAGAAGCAAGGCTGCAGGTAAACAAATCCAAGTTAACGCACATCATTCCATTTAAATGCATAGTAAGTTCATGGGAGGGACAGACAGAATGGATGAACACATCAACAACTACAAGATCAGTATTCGAAGAAAGAAAAATGGTGGTGGTCCATCTTTACTTGGTTAATGGATACTAGCATCCAAAATGCTTAGCTCTTTGCACGCCAGGAAGGAAGCAATAGGTGCCAGTTGATCTTCAAAAGAGAAATCGCGATGACGTAAATTCAGAGATTTAAAAACCTTCCAAAGAATCCAGGTCGAAAACCTTTGAATGTTCCAGGGTACTCAGATTCTAGGTTTTATGGTATGCATCAATATGTCCAACCTACTGCCAAGAAGATGTGGAGGAGAATTTTGCACTTCTAAAAGAATGACAGAATGCAATAAATGCATTGTAGGTTTTGGGGGAAAATGCTTCAAAGCTCTCGACACAAATTTTTTTTTTTAATTTTCTTACTTTATTTGAATAAAAAGATTTTTCATTAGGAAATCAGTGCTTTTCTTTCAATTCTTATAATTTGATAATGTTTTTTTTTTTCCTCGTGTACATTTATAACTGCCAATACTTTAAAAAAGTTTCTAAAATGATTTGCCAAAAGTTTTAACCCTTTGTTTTGTCCTTCAGAGCATTAAATTTGATTAAATTTTTAATTTCATTTTTCTTTCTCCTAATAGGGCCATATCGACCCAATTTATTTTTGCTAACCTAGAGGCGTCTGACGAAAAAGTTGGGTTTTTTTTCACGTATCTTATATAAGTAAAAAATGTATTAAAAAAATAAAGTAATTCGAAAAAAAATCCGAATGCACAAAGTTTATTATCACATCACGAATTAATTGCTTTAAAAATTGAAAGAATCTAAATAAGCTGTTATTAGGAAAGCCGATAAATCAAATACTATCATAATTATGTAAAATAAATTTCATCACCAAAATTCAGACCTAATTTTAAAAGATAAAACAAAATTTAAAGACCTGGAGACTGATCCCGAGCCCAAAACTAAAAACAAAGTTAATGAAATTATAAAGAAAATGAATGAACAAAGTGGTACCAAAATTTGTAATGCACTTACTGGAACTTTCAGAGCGCCCGGATATATTTACGACAATCTTAAGATACATAAAATAAATATAAACCAAAATTACAACCAATTATATCAACAATATCAACACCAACCTATAACTTATCAAAGAAATTGAATGACCTCATCGGCTTTATATGTCAAACGAAAGAATCTCTCTCTCTCTGTCTCTCTCTCTCTCTCTCTCTCTCTCTCTCTCTCTCTTCTGCTGCAGGGCTGCCTCAACGAGACAAAAAGAAGAAAAGAAAGAAGAAAGAAGAGAAAGTAGAAATTGAAGAAGAGAAAGTAGAAAGAGAAAAAAAAGAAAGTAGAAAGAGAAGAATAGAAAGTAGAAAGAGAAGAAAAGAAAGTGGAAACAGAGGAAGAGAAAGTAGAAGCAGAAGAACAGAAACGAGAAACAGAAAAATATAAAACAAAGGAGGAAAAAAGAAGAAGAAGAAGAAAAATGTAGAGATACAAGAGGAAAGCAGCAAGTCGCTTCCGAAAGGAAAGACTAAGTCGTCTGCAGACAAATGTGCAAGAGTCACCCTTATTGGTGATTCTCAAGCACAGGGTCTGCAGCCCCTGCTAGCGGCCCGCCTTCGCACTAGTGTACAGGTAAGCTGCCTTCCAGGATATGGTAACCACCACATCAGAGTAGAGGCTGAGAAATCACAGATTTCTGAGAGCTCAGTCGTTGCTCTGATGGTCAGTGGAAACGACCTCTACCTGAGAGAAGGTAGGGTAGGCCCTACAGATAAAATACTCCACATGGCCATGGGTTCCGAGGACGACTGTGGGATGAAAACCCGCAAGCGTGTTGTAGTCGGAATGCTTCCGAGAAGAGGCCAATACGGACCGCTCACTCGATGAACGTCTCTTTAAACCGGTGCCTGGTAGATTTGTGTACAGCAGAGGGGGTCTTTTTTGTGGAACCGTACTGCACCTCTTATGGTAGAAATGATCTCTACCAAGGAGATGGGGTACATCTTTCCTTTAAAGGAGAGGTCTTTCTGTCGAACACATCATCTAGGATGTCTTAGAGTGGACCCAAAGGAGTATCCGGCCCAGAGTGAGGGCGGACGTACGCCAGTACGCCCGTGTCACTCCTGGAACGACCTTCTCAGAGTTCGCGAAGGGGGGTGCCTCCTCAACAACAAACAAGCCGAGAAACTGAAGAGCGTAGGGAGTTCTACAGTCGGAAACTCCCTGAAAGTTCTTCTGTTCAATGCGAGGTCAATCAGGAACAAGTTTCCTGAGCTCCGTGGCCTCGTAGAGACAGAAGAACCCGAAATGGTAGCCATAACAGAATAGTGGATAAAAACCTCAAACCGAGACTTTGAAGGCGAATTCACGGTTCCTGGCTACCAACTGTTCCACAAAGATAGGCCAGACAGAGAGGGCAGCGGTGTAATGTTGTATGTCAAGGATACAATCAAATCTACGAACTTCAACATTATATCCGATCACGAGCTCCTAGGCGTTGCCCAAGAGATAGGTTTTGTCAGATACAGGACCCTGCTGCTTTACAGATCCCCTTCCCAACCCGTTGAGAAGGACAGGGAACTGTACCAGCAGCTGGGTGAGCTTGTTCAAGGCAGAATGTGCATCGTTATGGGCGACTTCAACAGACAAGTTGATTGGGAAACCAGAGCAGCCTGTGGCAAGAGCGCGCTACTCTTGGAGTTCGCCAACAACGAGTTCCTCACTCAATGGGTCAGAGAACCGACGAGAGGAGACAATATCCTCGACTTGGTCTTCACCTCTGAGGATGATATCGTTGAGGATCTCTCTGTAGGCGAAGAGCTCGGTGGCAGTGATCACTAGCTAGTTAGATTTACCGTCAAGATCCCGAAGGTAAGGGATGTTGCCAGTCAATCAAGGAAACTTGACTTGAGAAGAGCAGACTTTGCAAGCCTTCGTGTTTGGCTGACTGGTGTAAGGCTAGCGGTATGTGAAGATGTTGAGGATTCGTGGAACAATTTCAAAAATAAGCTCATGAGTCTTCAATCAAGTTGCATCCCTCTGAAATGCCTCCGTCGGTCTTCTGTTCAACCAAAGTGGTTTAATCGAGAAATCGGCCAACTGCTTGGGAGAAGAGAAATGCGTACCGGCAATCGAAGATCTCGGGTGCCTTTTACGAGTACCGGAGGCTAGCCAGGAGAGTAAATTCCAGCATAAGGGTGGCTAAGCGTACTGAGGAACTCCGAGTGGCGAGACTCTGCAAGGAGAATCCAAAGGAGTTCTTCAGCTATGTAAATAGCCGTAAACCAATCCATCGTAGGATTGGGCCCTTAGTGGACGAGGAGGGTGCATTAACTCACTCAGATGCAGAAAATGCTAACCTGCTCAATGACTACTTCTCTTCAGTGTTTACTAAAGAGTGTGGTCCCATCCCCCAGCCCGCGGATTCCTACTCGAGGGAAAAGCTGGAGGCAATGGACTTCACCGAAGGAGAAATAAAGAAAAAGATCGCTGACCTAAAGACGAATAAGTCCCCTGGACCAGACTGGTTTCTATCCAAGATGTTGAAGAAAGTGTGCGATAAAATATCACGACATCTGTGCGCTATCTTAAAACATGTCAATCAGGACCGGATGCGTTCCTAGAGACTGGCAGGAGGCGGAGGTGACCCTGATCTTCAATAAAGGAGACCCCAGCCATCCGTCAAACTACCGACCCATCATTTTGACTTCGATAGTCTGGAAACTCATGGAAAGCATGATAGTGGAAAGGATAACGTATTATTTAGAGTCGAACCTGCTACTGAAGAGTTCCAAGCACGGCTTCCGAAGGCAACGGTCATGCCTGACGAACCTTGTGGAATTCTTCCACTTCGTGTTCAGTGAGCATGATCGGGATAAAGCAGTGGATGTTGTGTACCTTAACTTCCAAAAAGCCTTTGACAAGGTACCACACCGCCGCCTTCTCCGGAAAGTGCGTGCGCAGGGCATAGACGGCAAGGTAGCAGGTTGGATATAGAGCTGGCTAAGTGACAGACGGCAACGAGTAGTGATGAATGGACGGGCCTCTGAGTGGGCACCCGTATCTAGCGGTGTCCTTCAAGGTTCCGTCCTGGGACCACTACTGTTTATTATCTATGTCAACGACATGGACGGAGACATGGTTGCCAAAATATCCAAATTTGCCGACTACACCAAGCTTGGTATCAATGTGGCAAAGGAGGAGGACACTGCCCGCATCCAAGAGAACCTTCAAAGTATTGGGGAGTGGTCGGACACGTGGCAAATGCCTTTCAATGTGGAGAAATGCAAAGTAATGCATATCGGCCACCGAAACCCCAAATCTCAGTACATCCTTAAAGGCACTGCTCTTAAATCGAGTGACACTAAGAAGGACTTGGGTGTAACTATCACTAGCCACCTCAAGTTCTCGAAACAGTGCATCGAGGCAGAGAAGAAAGCCCAAAGAAACTTAGGCTACATAAAGTGCCAGTTTGGATACTGTAACAAGGAGATAGTACTTTGTCTGTACAACTCCCTCGTTTGGCCGCACCTGGAGTATGCCGTACAATTTTGGAGTTCTTCGTTTCGAAAGGATATCGCAAGGTTGGGACGCGTACAAGCCAGGGCAACCAAGCTGATTCCCTCTATCCGACATACAGGTTATGAGGATAGACTAAGGGAATTAGATCTGTTCTCGCTGGAAACCCGTAGACTGCGTGGTCAGCTCATCGAAGTTTTCAAAATACTTCGAGGGTTCGACAATGTTGACTACAGGGATATTTTCACACTGAGTGAAAACAGAACGCGCAATCACGGCTTCAAACTTGAACTGAAGCGTTACAACCGCAATCTGTGTGGAAATTTTTTCACTTACAGTATCTGCGGTATGTGGAACGCACTTTCAGTGGAAGTTGTCAACAGTGAATCTGTTGACCAGTTCAAGTCAAGACTAGACAAAGTCTTGAAAAGTGGCCGTTTAGGGACGCAAAACAATTGAGCAGCCTTGTGCCCGCTCGATTGCTAGTCCAAAGGTACCCTCTTTGAATGGACCGTAAGGTCTCCTAGGATACTTCCTTTCCTTGTTACTCCTTGTTACACACACTCTCTCTCTCTCTCTCTCTCTCTTTCTCTTACAATTTAATAAAAATCAAATAAAGCCTTGGGATCTCTTGATGTAGAAAACCTATTCATTAATTTAACTATAAAAAATCTGATAAAAATAATCCAAAATTACATATACAAAGATCCGGCCCTACCAGCTCTTGAAAATAAAAGAAAAGTTACTTAAAGAAGCTTTAGAAATATGTACTAAATTGTGCTCATTCAAAACATACGATGGGAGAATATTTTCTCAAGACGATGTAGTTTCAGAGATGTGTTTTAGGCTAAACATTTTAAAAGTTTATATGGGCCACATTTAAAAATCAATCATTTAAAAAAAATATAGAACCAGAAATATACTGTAGATATATAGATGATATATTCATCTTATCAAATAATACAAATATCATTAAAGAACTTAAAAGATCATTTGAAGAAGTATCAGTCTTGAAATTCGATATTCACATGTGAAAATAATCAAAATAGAAGAATCAATTTTTAGACGCGCATATTATACCAGATAAACATAAATTCAATACTTCAGTTAATATAAAAATAAAAATGAAGGTGACTATTTAAATTTTATAATATATGCCTCCGTTGTTATAAAAATTGGCGTTATCAAAACACTTTTTCATAGAACATTCTTAATTTCTTCAGACTGGCAAAAGTTTGATACAGAAGTTAGAAGGAACAAACCAGTTTGGCCTACATAATAACTGTGGCAGGTAGGAACATGTATAATTGTAAATTATACAGGAACGCAAGCCCAAAGAGATTGGCTCCTTATGGGAAAAAAAGGAATTCAACGATAAAGGGTTGGAATTGATACAAACGAATTGATATTGAGGGAAATGACTGTTGAGAGTAGAGAGGAGTTTGTAAATCTCGGATGTCAAATGCTCGAGATGGGGTAGTCTAATGAAAACCTTCTGTTTAGAAACAGTAAGAAAGGGTCGAGGATAATATATTTTGGAGAGAAATTTGGAAACTAACTGGTCGAAGATTAGGTACACATATTTTTAGTAGCTCTCCCAGTCAGTTTAAATTATCCAGTATTAAAAGCCGAATTTTTAGAGCCTACCATATATGCTCTAACTGGATATCCTTTCATGAAGAACTGACTTATTTAAGGGATTTCTTCAAATTTAATTATTACCCCGATCTCAAGTTCGACCATTTAGATAAGGTGAATAGCGGAAGATTATGCATTTTTAGAATTCATCTTGATCATGTTCTTGATGAGGGTTGGGGTTTGCACTAATCTGACTTGGGTGGTTCTCACTCTTGGAAGACCACTGCCTGTCTCTCTAAACCATTTAATAGCTTTCAAACCGACGGATCTGTTCACAGTGTGGTTCACCATTTTGAAAATATTGCCTACTCTCTTCCAGCTTCTATGCAGATACACTATTCTTTAGCATCCATCCATATTTGTAAACGGGCGTTGCTTTTTTTATGAATTTACAAATTGATTCACAAAATTAAATAACTCAGAACCTGCAAAAAGTAATTAATTAAAGGTATGTCTACGTAATTAAATTATTTATCTGAGTTGGAAATATATTTAATTACTCTTCAATCTTAGTATTCATCTAGTTTTATATTATTGTAAATAAGGTTGATGGTTCTGTATTTTTTGTTATTCGTGAAGATGTTTAAAAAATATCAGCCCATATGAGAAGAAAAAATGTGAAGCGCTAAACCTCACGTTGGTTAAGGACGGCCGACGGACGAATGAAGAGAAAACTATAGAGAGAGCGTGTGCCATGAGCGAGTGTCAGGAGATTAGTGGTTTTACGTATTGAGAGTCGGGGAGGTCTCCTCGCAGCTTTCCATTATAAGGTTAAAAATAAACTATTAATAGTTATAAACCTTTTGGAAAATATGCACAATTTTAAATTTCTCTGTGTTAGAAGGACAAAATGCTTCCCATCAGTAAATAAGTAAGGGAATTCGTTACCTAGTACAGTCATACAATAAGTATATGCCTACGAAAGCGTCTCAAGGAGGGCTAGCCTGAACTTGTGGTTGAAGGAGCAGATACACGTTGGAGGTGGGTTGCATGTGGCTTCCCACCTTATCAGACTCTCACATTTTTCGAGGCAGCATAGGAAAACAAGAGATACCTCCAATTAGTCTGGTAGCCGAGAAGCAAATGTCTCCGGATGGGTACTGTTCTTGGTTTAAGTTAAGGGCTACCAAAACAAGAGGTATCTCCAATCAGTCTAGCAATCTAGCTGAAAGTCTCTCCAAATAGGATCAACTTCTTGTTGAGAGATCACGTTATGGTAAAAGGAGACATCTTGAATCAGTCTAGTAGGAAAGAACCGAGCAGCTCCAACTGGTCTCAATATATGTTTGAGGAACCAAGTTATGGAATAATTACATATGTATTTCTAATCCTTCCCCTAAACGATGTGAAGCTTTTTATGAAAAAGAACAACTTCGGATTAAGGGCCTAGTTCATGAAAATAGGAGGCATCTCCAATCAGCCCAGTAGCCAAGCAGCGGGTGTCTCCAAATCATGGGTAACTTCTGGTTGGGCGAACAGGCGATTAAAATAAAAGATATCTCCAGTTATTCTAACTGACATGGAGCTAGTGTGTAACAGAGAATATCGGTAGAGAGATTGATAGGTACGAGTAAGTAGAATTCCGAATGGGTGAGGGTGGGGGAGGTCGAGGAGTAGACGGAAGAGGACAAAAA
This sequence comes from Ceratothoa steindachneri, assembly GCA_963969495.1. Taxonomy (NCBI): domain Eukaryota; kingdom Metazoa; phylum Arthropoda; class Malacostraca; order Isopoda; family Cymothoidae; genus Ceratothoa; species Ceratothoa steindachneri. The sequence continues at coordinate 107,443,935 of OZ018331.1, forward strand.
GTTGAAGTTGTAATGATTTGCCAGAGTCGCTGTTGATCTCTTCTACATCTGAAAGTAGATAAAAGCCTAAAATTAGTTTGTTTGGGGTTTTTTATCTTCACCACGTAGCACTGGCTATTCAAATTAATCATTCATATATTTTCTTTTTCATGTAGCCCAAAAGACTGACCTGATCTCCAGCTATGCAGTCATATTAGGGAGGATTAAAAAGTCCGTCTGTTTTTTCAGTTTGTGCGGTCAGTTTGTTCCCTCTCATTAGCGCGCATTTCCCAGGAATACTAACATCTTTAAGAACCAAAGAGAAAACAATCTTGACATTCTCCAGCTCAGAGCATTAATGGTATCACAGATACTGCGAACCAGGAGATTTGCTGATCATAATGGACCAATGATATAGCGTGCTTTGTGAGTCTCTATGCATTACAAAGCGGCCTCTCAAACTTGGCAAGGCGCGTAATCTCCCCTACAGCGACGTATATTGCAACTATGCGGCCATGAAGACAGACGCAGTGCCTGAAGAGCCGTGTTAGCTTCAACCTAAGGGAAGGTAGCATGGAAACTAGCAACCCCTTCTTCGGATTAGAGTCATATATGCACACCGTCACAGATCAATGTGAAAAGATGTATTCCCAAAGAATAAAATCCTTCCTGTAGTGTAGGGGGTTTGGGAGCAGATGCGCGATGACAAACGTTTAAAGGTAGTATTCTACTGAGTGGTTTCTTAATCAGAACTATCGGACCCACCGGCTCAAAACTTGCAGAGAACTCTGAAGTGAGTTTACTGGCAGTCAACCCCTAAAAGCTTTTTTTCATGATTCTCTTTCATTCTCGAAATAAGCGTCTTTGAGGTTGGCCGCGGACTAAATGAAAACTGTTGGTGAATGGGAAGACGCTTTACTCGTGGGCACAAGCGCATCATGAACTGAGCACGACTTAAAGCCAATATCAGGGTGCGGCAAAATGTCAAGTTGCCAACCGGCAACCATCCTGGTGGATCAAATCTACAGTCCAAAATTCTCTAGGGTTCCAAGAAATAAATTTCGCACGCATATTGTAGCTTTGAACGAACAAATAAGCCGATAAAAAGCAATTGGTTAGCTTTATCAGCCCCACGTGCCGAGCTTCATAGAACTACTCGTAAGAATCACAATGGCGCAAGCGGGTACAAGATATATTGAGGCTGTGAATGTATACCTCTCAGGTGATACCACTGTGCAAATCGCTTCGGTACAACGGGATAAGTGGTTCAGAAACTTTTGAACCTGGCGCACCAGTCTAAACATCTGAACTGGGTGACAAAAAATCAAAAAGTCTTCTTAAGGGTGAGGTTGCGAACACTACAATGTGAAAAAGCCCACTTTTTTCCACACAGATTCGTGCAGGTCTCTCCCCATACCTACTTTGATTTGACGATATTGTAAGAATCTAGAGAGAAAATGGGTAAGGCGTCAACTCTCCCCCATAGAATAGGCTCCATGAATATCATATTGTCATTCGTCACGTGGTATCATGGGTCTTCTTTAAATCGACAAAATACCGTGGTGAAATGGCACTTGCAAAAGAAAGACTCTTGGATAGCACTCCCCAGTTGAATTAGATCATCCGACGCAAAACATATAAAAGGCGATGTGTGTAGAAGTCAAGCGAACTCTACTGTCCATGAAATAAATTACCCCGCCATTTAGCAATTTTACTACCAACTTGCACATGCAGCAGATGAAAGAAATTTGTGCTGAAACCAGCCGAAGTGAAGTAATCTCTTCTTGGCTTGTACAAACAAGCTGACATATAAGACTTCGTCCTGGTCAGAGGCGATATCTTAGCAAGAATCAAGAAAAGAGAACAACTCCCTGATAAAAACAGGTCAATGAATAGTTCCATGCGTCCGGTGGCGAAGTCAAGTCGGCGGCTATGAGCAATCGTGGTTGGAATGCTGACGGAGTACTACCACAGCTCGAAAATGTGAAAAAAGCGGTGCAAAAGATTACGCCACGAACATAGGATCAGGAAAAGTACTCACGCTTTCCTGATGAACGGGAGGTGAGTTCTAGTTTAAATAATTCTCCCCATCTCTTGAGCAGGCACCTACACTTCTGCAACAGGATTTTTCCCATAAAGTGAAGACATATATTCCCGCCAGGAAGAGCGGCCAGAGTGCTTCAAAATGGAATGAAATTTGTTCATTCCCCGTCGAAATTCGCATCAGATTAAATCGTATGAACGACGCTTGTAACCTTGTATGAGACCCGGTTCACATTCGGACACCGAGGGAGTGTTCCACAGCAAAGAGGGCGCCGGATAAGAACTCAACTGCCTCCTCTAACTAACAAAAGTCCTAGACTGAAATATAGATGTCAGTCATTTCCTCAAATCTTGGATTTAGAGTTGTAGATGGCTAGGTCTGCTTTAAGCGTTAGACGCGGATATTAATCTCGTCACAATGGCTGCGTGGGTGATGTATGGATTTCGAGGAGTGAATGTCGTGATGAAGAAAGGTGAAAAGAGTGAACAAGATTATAGGCCCTTGCGGCACACTTTTATATGTGAAGTGTCCATGCTAGCTTACCATGGTGTATTAGGGTTGGTCATACTTTGGGGCAGCCATATATTTTCATTAAATCCTTTAATGAGGGGTGCTTAAATGATAGATTTTCCGGTGAAGATTTTTAAAAAGAACTTTATTTTGTTATACAATTGCTCCTACCTACATCGATTTCCATTTAAATAAAAGTAAATTTTTCTCTTTCGTCACGAGCTTATGTAACCTATTTTTATTTAATCCAAGTACACACAAACACAAAGTAACCTCAAATTTACATGTTTATTAAGTGAGAAAAGTGTATGCAAAGCTCCACATATAGCTACATGGGTCACTTTCGGTTATATTCCAAAGTTAAACTTCGCCAGAGCACACAAATCTTGTTTTGACTCATTCTTAGACATCAGACGTCTACTTGACTCTTGTGCCCTGATTCCTCCATCCCTTTTTCCATGTGAGAAATACTTGGAAGAAGGCTCAGTCACCATTCTTACAACCTTCTCAATGCTATGTGTGTGACAAGGCCAGTCAAGTACTTTCATAGGAGAGTCAATGAAGCTCTTCAATTCAGAAGTACTTAAAGAGCAAGTGAAAGGTGGCTCAGAGACATCCTCTGACCAATTGATCGGATCTCCAATCCTGGTAGCATTACAATTGATGCATGGTGTCCTTCTAAACCTTACAAAGGAGTCTCCCAGTTGAGTATCTGGGTCCCCTTCTTCCCTGATGGTCTGGATTCTTTTCACCCCTTCAGTTCTCTCCGCCTGATCTTCAGAGCATAGGAGGGTTTGGAGGATTGCTTCACTGTATGCATACCAAACTGATCTCTTAACAGTTGTCAAAAAAATATCTAACACCTCCTTCCTCTGAGGCTTAGGGCAGTGAAGTTCATAAAGAATGTGCCTAGGTCCCTCGGTCCAAGAGTGCCTAATCTTAACGTTAAACCAGCATGAGTAATATACACCAATGATGAACTCAACAATCAGTCGTAGATTCTTAAAGGCTTTTCCTTTGAGGTCATACTTTGACACCCACAGCCGAAGAAGTCTGTTAGCTGAGGTCAGCCAGCGACTGTGGCTTACTGGTCCTATTTCCAATAGAGAAAGCCAGGTAGGAAGCACTCTATCTCTGATTGCCGATACAATTCTATAGCCGTAGTGTTGATCAGTGGAAAGATCTTGCACAACTTCCTGAGGTATCTTGGTAAGAGGAGGACCTAAAGATATTTGAGTGAAATTTGGGTTGATATCCAAGTCAGTGAGCTTTCCTATTGGTCTGGAATATCTGTTGTCAGATAGTGTTGGGATATCCAGGTTGATAATTGATGACGGAGAGGGAGTTCCCCAGTGTGCAGGTTACAGAACAATCAAACAAGCTTTCTGCCCAAATGGTCTCCATTTTTCGCATTACTCCAGCATTTACACCTGTGTTTACATTCGTGGAGTCTCCTCCAATGGCTATTAAGCTTTTATCCAAACCCATTTCCCTCAGCCATCCAAACATAGCCTTAGCGATCTTCTCTGCATGTGATTCTTCTTTTGTAGCCTTTTCTGGGACAAAGTGGAAGATGTAATTGCTCCCAGGGTCACTGATGACAGTGTAATGCTCCTCTTTTGTTTTTGCTGAAAACAATTTTTCACTTCCCTCTGCCTCCATCATAAAATTTGTCACATCAATTCGTCCATCAAAGAGAACACAAGAAATCTCCCCATCCTTCCTTAGGTTTTCCTCAAACTCATGTTCAATAAGTGTCATTAGCTTTTCCTGTGCTCTCTTAACTTCATTTTTATCAATTACTTTAACTGTATCTTCCTCAGTAATGAATCCAGCATCTATTAAAGCTGCTGTTGCCATAGCTGCGGGGGGTCTCAATCCGACACCATACCTTATACTAGCAAGAGAAATATTTGGAATTTCATCATAATTCTTTCTATTTCTGGTGGAAGATTCCGACTCTTGGACAGCTTCAAAAGTTACTTCATTACTCAAACTGTTGTCACCATCAGAATCTTCTGCCTCCAGATCTTCACCTTCTACAGAAAAATGCTCGATTTCTTTTTTTGCTGCTTTTCCTGCTAAAACAGCACTTTCCTCCTTACATTTTCTCTTTCTTTCTGCCATCCTTTCTTTTTCTTTCCTTTCTGAAGCTCTTAATTGTCTATTATGCCCTGGAATATCAAGACCTCCAATTTGAAAGGTACCTTTACTTCCAATCTTCTCCTTTTGTCATTTAATAAAGGCCAGTTCCCTATTAGGTATTTTTTTCTCTTTACTACAACAGCAGTTAATGTGGGCTTCAGTCTCATAGCCATTACACCCTACTTCCCCACAACTGGAAATTTGACATTTGCATGTGAATATATCAAATAACTTATCTAGTTTTGCAATGAACCTCTCTTTTACTTCAATTTTTCCTTTACCAAGGAAAACTTTTACTCTCTTCTTCCACACCTCCTTAAGCTTTGATATTATTGTGACCTTTTGATTTACAACAGGTGGTTTGAAGAGAGCATTAGCTTTGGTCCACTGATTAATCAAGCCCCGATACATGTCTTTTACCAGCTGGTCCACTTCATAATTTCTCTGATCATCTTCACTTTGCTCACTCAGATTGATGCCGTACCTCAAAATATCTCTTATTGTTGGTAACTCAGACACCATCAGCTCTTGCCTAGTCCCAACAAAATTAGTCAGATGAGAATTTGATTTGGACCTTGTCTTGATTTTCGCCACTGTCACACTAATGACAGGTACATCTGCAAATGAAAAAAATGGCACTTAGATTAAGAAATAATCTCTACCAAATAACTATATGTTATTCTAAAATAATCCACAGCCTTTACTAGCATTCAAATAAAATGTAAATGCTCTATAAACAGTTACCAGTTACAATAGTTACTAGAACTGGCAACATTGATCGAATATTGCCTTCCACTGAGTAATAAGTACTGGCTACTTGCATTTTTGGAGTTAGACCAAACTAAATTAAGGGTCATTTTTAACAGGTTTCCTACTTCTCATATCTCTCTAATACATTTTTAAATTTTTTTAGACAAATATCTTTCAGACTACATAAATGTATTGATGATAGAAAACGGTAAATTTGATCTTTTATGGGTAACTAAAATAGTAGTAAAATATAGTAAACGACCCAGAACTAACAATATTTCAACTTCAAATTGATATAGGTTAGATAAGATCAATCAGAATTTAACTTTTCTGCCAAAAGTATGTTCTTTTCACCAATATTTATCATTTGAATAACCTTCATCACCGGTTTCATAAAATTCTAGAGTATGACCCGATCTAATGGTGTATTACTAATGATTGTAGACATGCAAGGAAGCTAACAAGCCATTTTTTTGTAGTTTAAGTCAAGTGTGGATTTTACTACAGTACTTTGATGATTAGGATGTCTACTTACTACGTTGAAGGCTTTATTTATATCTATTGTTGCCATTATTGGCTTTCGCGGTGGTAAGAATTGATAGAAGCCTTCTTGTTTGAGATAGAGAATGTTACTGCTGTCGAATGCAATAGTCGGGATCCATGCTGGGAGATATCTTGTAAGATGCATATGATATTTTGTATAGTACTAGACGTTCCGTGATTTTGGAACGGGTGCAGAAAATGGGCATTATGTGTATAGATTTCCTGACATTTAGAATTAAGTTATGGAAGATAAAGTGGTTTAAGATTTGTGGTAGGGTTTCAATGTCTCTTGCGCCTAGATGTTATAAGCGAATGTTTAGTATGTTGTCGGATTCAGAGAATCAGGAGGATTTTTCTTGACGTATAATTCGGGATACCCTTTTTGTGGTGAAATAAGTGTGGATGTCTCAAACTATTGGAGGCCAGTTGAGTTGTTTATTTGTGGTTGTGTGCGTATCAGGTGTTCTGTCACTAATTTTTGTTTGGAGTCATATGGAGGTGTTAGAGGAAATTGAGTCTGTTAGGATTCGAGTAGATGGATTCTTGCTTGTCTTGTTCCTTATTGTTAAAAATTTGGAAGTATCCTGATAATGGGCCCGAAATTCCTATTTTCTGTTTTGTAGTTCAGTGTGTATACGATTGCTTTCCAATGGATATTGGTTGGTAAATCAGTGCTTAGAAAGAAGCGTGTTATATTTGGGGTTGGTTGTTTTGGTTGGTCGTTGGTTTTGTAGGTTATGCCTCTTTTTCTTGAGCTGTCTGATTTCCAGGGTAGAATTTTCAGGTTGCATTGTGTTAGGTTTCTTCTAATAATGCGTTGCTTGCTGTTGCGACCCGTGCCATGGAGTGTCAAATATAGCATGAACAACTATGCTGCAGCTGACGTCGGAAGGATTACAGGTACTCAAGGCCTCAAGATATGCAGGTAGATAAACGTCCATATATCTTCCACACTTTATTTCACTTTCGCAATCTTTACTTCTTTATTTAAATATATCTTTTTGTAAACCTGTTAGCGGAAATGCTCTTGTTAATGTTTGCGTTTTAAGTAATAATAAAGAATGCAGTTGAGAGTTTGTGGAGGCTTTGGCGAGTGAGTAGCCTTGAAGTTTACTATGAAGGTTTAGGGAAGAAAGTATACTGTATTCTGCCAATCCGTATATCATAAACAGTAGTAGTATTGAAGGTAAGAGTTCGAGTGTACACACACGCATACACTCATGTACACATTCAAACAAGTACACACGTACATGACCTTGCACCCAGAGTCTACTTTTTGTCGCTAAAATGACCCCACCTTATCCCTAGGTCAGTGATATTTTTCGAAGGAATCAGAGTCTGCACACACATACACGAACACATACATACATTTATTGGTTGAGCGTCAATCCTCCCCCTCCCCCCTCTACCTAGGTCAGTGAACTTATTTCTAGGCATTATTGCGGGGTTTCTCTGACACTTTTTGACTTTTCAGGTATTTTCTCGTATCCGCATAACAGTGGAGTTGCCCCTTAACCTTTTAGAATCCATTAATTGACACGTCTAATTGACATCTTTTAAATTATTTGTCGCTACATCTTTTTGTGTGTCACACATTCTAAGATGATCCTCCATCCACACCGTATCACAACCAAACTTAGTCAATATTTTGCAACCGAAGATGTGTGTGGATCGGATTATAAATTTAGCCTAGACTATTAATCTATAGTTGATTTCTTTGATCATCTTTGTGGACTTATTTATGAATACCCAATTGATCGGATTGAATTTTTGTAGAGTGGGTCAGTCCAACCACCTTCCAACTACAATAACGGAAAAGAAGTACTTGAATATCTCCACTTTATTGATTTAGAAGATTTAATCATCGGTGAAAGATTAAAACACGAGCTTATGGATCAGTCTTTCTTTGTAGAAGGTCTATCTGATCGTCACAGTACATGGAAATATTATTTTTTCTGCATATTACATTCTAACATGGTGAATGATGGTGAAAAAGTAGTGAACAGCGCTATATTTGACACTAAAACAAGATTGAAGAGGCAAGAATAAAAGAATTCTACTTCTTACAAGACCAAGAGAATGTGGTGAGTAATTTTGTAGACAAATTAAAACATTGGTAGTATAACGCGTATTATTTCAGCTATATTTTATTCATATTAATCAGAGAATATTATTAATGATTAAAAAAAATTATATACATAAAGAGCTAATAATAGCTGAAAGGGATTCAATGTATAGTAACTTTTTTAAATGTCATGTAAGATCCCTTTAAAACCGAAAGGTATGGTTCGATAACTCCTTGAGAGTTCAACACGTTTACGAAATTTCTTTCTCAAAACATTTTTCCCTCTCACATCTTTCACTCCACCGTATTTCTCGGCTCTCAAACCCATAAATGGTACAAGGATATGACTATTAAGTTTCAGTTCCAGGGTTGTGTACACTCCGCAAATAATACGTTTCTTTCCAGAGTGATCGCATTCGCGTGAGATTTGCTGAGCGCATGTGTTGCAGATTGTGGAAGTAATTTTACCATCTATAGATTGAGGGAGAACTGGAATATATAGATCATTATGAGGTAGAATATCAACTTTCACGATACCGAAATATATCTCATTCACACACTCGGTGAATTCTTGAATAGGCGGAATTTCTCACAAAGATACGCAACGTCGACGTGATCATACGAGATTGGGATTGTTTTTCATGCAGTACGGATATAAAGGGCAAAAATCGACATAATGGACTTTCACACCTTCGGATGGTGGGTAGTATAATATAAATGATCGGTTGCATCTGCCGCTAAAAAATTTTCACTCCCCACATTCAATTCACCATTCACTACATGGTGGAGATTCTATTAACTACCTCACGTCGTTTTGGAATGGTTTGCATCATGGTTTCAAATTCACACTCCCAGAGAATGATAACCTTGTATTTACTACCGAGAATTCGATCACTCTCTATTGTCTGGTATTAGCAATCCAACGACCCACGTCCACCAATGAAAACATTTTGTTTGAGATTACAGTCCTCTTTCTGGCAGCCATGCCAATAGTATCCATGAAAAAGAAACACGGTTCTTCCTCCTGATGGTGAAAACCCGTCAGGGAAAAATACTCTTCTACCAACAGAAAAGCTTCGCTCACCACCGCATGGAAAATCGGGATTCCTCTAACATGTTTTTCAAACATAAGCTACGCATAGCCTTATAAGAAAAAGCTTTTGGTTTCTTTCTGTCGATAATGCAATCGAATTTTCTGGTAAGAAGACATCTTCATACACCTTGTAACACAATGAGGCTATTGTGATGTAAGACTGCATAGGATCAATGATAAATCGTCTGATGAAGGAACACCTAAACTTCTCAAAACACAGGCGAATGATAGAAACATATTGAATGCAATACTTAATACACTCTGTACGAATATCTTATTTTTCTTCCTGGAAATTCAGGTAAACATTACTGTAAAAGTATAATTTTTCCTCATTGTTCATTAAAATACCTTTTTTCAGGAACCGGTCCAGTATAATTCAAAGTTTCGTTTGAAGAAAATAGTAAGGAAAATAACCTTTCTCCATTTCAGGGATTCCCATTTTTTGGAAGTTTTTTCCGCGATGAGGGCATGGATAAGAGTGTATCCTTAAAAATTATGTCCTTAACGAGCTCTATCTTAAAGACTTTTCGTCCTCGCTTCATTGGATTCGAAGAAAAGAGTTTAGGATTAAAATATTGAAGCAGCTCTTCATAGATGAATTAGCCATCGAATTAGGCATTGTTATTTGCCATCACATATGTTTTCGCATTTTCACTCGATCCTCTAATTCATATTAACTCTTCTATAAAGGGTTTACAAAGGGAGTTTTCACCATCTCTTTCAAAAATCCTTGTTTCTGGACCATATGTTTCATTCTCATTATCAAAACAGAGTTCACAGATTATTATCTGCATAATAAATATATAGTGTAAAGTATGAATGATCTCACTTTTTTATATGTTTCAATGTCATAATACACAGCATTCCATTTCTTGACCATCAACTTCTTCGATCTCTTCATCCCGCACGCATGCACTGTTCCATCCGCTTTATAGCAGGTATAACTTTTAGAACAAAACAACTTCTCACACTCGTGTCGTTTCATTCCGTTTGAACTCTGCATGATTATTTGATTACATCTACGACACATTCAAATTTTCACATAAGTATGAAGCTTCTTGTGCCTGTCAAAACACGATTGGTTGTAGAATGATCGAGTGCACTCATTACATAAAATCCCTCGACTTTTTTCTCCATCACAATGCCCAAGACACTGACTGCACACCCCTTCACAAGCTTTTAGATGGGCCCTTACCTTGCTATGGAAGGTATAGCAAAAAAAACAAATACCGTGATTAAAAGGAAGTATCTTTTTTCTAATATATGTATCACTAATGTTTCGAATTGGATAGTAGATTTCACTTTCAAGACCAAGGAATAGGAGTGTTGGTGATTTTCCAGGATATGTTGGTCGATGGAGTAATTTGAATTTGCGTTCATCCCCTGTAGCCGTATATACGAGGAACCTGCATCTCTGCTCGCGTTCTATCAAAGAGAACTGATCTACAGGGACAGTCTCTTCGTACAATAGATTACATTTTCTTGCCAACTCCTGAAATCCTTTTATTATTTTCGGAAGTCAGAAGTTTTTGGAAAGAACATTCTCCTTCATTTTTTTCGCTAGGACTGAGGAAACAAATGCGCAGCCTGTATAATTTATATGTCCTCTATATATTTTATTTTGATAAAATGGAACATAAGATGGTATTATAGCATAGCCTGCGGGAATCCTATAAATAGGAACTACGAGATTTAAGGTTCCAAACTCAATTGTATCCACAGAATGGAATACTGTCTCGAATCGTCCCATGATATAATTGAATTGTGTCCATTCGCGCAGTTGAACGAATGGAATGTGTAAATAGATCGTATCACAGGTTGCATCCGCAATTTCAAAACTTATATTTACACGATAATCGCCCTCCTCCAGCCATTGTAGATTCAATATATATTGCCTAAAAGCTCACGCACTAGTCACCCAAGACCAGCTTCTTCTGGTTTCTCCACGATTACACGGTATAAAATAATGAGAAGGTTTCGATGGTGGTTTTCTCTTAAGGGTATATTTTTTACACGAGAATGATTTTCTCTATGAGTGACAAACACGTACTCGGACTCCACATAGACGACACCTTCACTCGAGGAGGAGTTAGGTAAAGAGAAAGAGGTTTGCTTGTTTCTGTAGATCAGCTTTTGTTTTGCAGGAGTAAACATTGTTTTGATGATCTAAAAAGAAAGAAATGGATTTTGTATATAATTATCTGAGAGAACTTGGTTCATTCATTTTACAAAAGGAAAGCATGAGTAACAAACACGTACTCGGACTCCACACCGACGACACCTCCAGTCGATGAGGGGTTGTGTAAATAGGAAGAGGTTAGCTTGTTTCGATAGATCTGCTTTTGTTCTGCAGGAGGAGTAAACATAGTTTTTGATGATCTAAGAAGAGAAAAAAGATTTTGTATATAGTTATCTGAAAGAACTTGGCTCATTCATTATACAAAAGGAAAGCAATGGTGAAGGAAGTATGAAAGAAATATTTTCTATATAGTTATCCGAAAAAAGTTGCCTATTTCATTATATATAAGGAAAGTATGAGTGAAGGGAGTGTGAAATATTTATTTCTATCCCCATGTATTTCATAGATCATTGGGTCGACGTCTAGGGGAAAAAACAACTTTATATTGTGTATACTCTGGAATAGAGATAAGATGTTTACTCAACGCGTTAATAGAATCATCTGGTGTTACACTGTGTCGTGGAATTGCAAGGACCGAGGGGTGGTGTGTTTGCGTATAGGTTTGTTACGTACCTCAAAAACTCCTTGATTAAGTTTTCTCTAAGAGTGCTATATTTTTTATTATTATTACGTTATTTTTAATCTTTGATGGTTTCTAGTGCCATGCTCAGCGTTTTGAGGATTGAATTAAATACTTCTAACAAAATAGCCCTTTAATTACAACATAAACAAAAAAATGAAATCTAACAAACAAACTACAGTTATGAATTAAACGAGTTTAAGTGAGACTTATTCCCACACACTCCAGCTGTTTATCTGGCTCGGGGATAGGTTTAAAGCCATAGAGGAATTTGGTACGGGCGACGGATGGCGTTAAGCACGTTATCTTGGTAAGATAATTTCACCAACGAGACAGGGAAAGTATGCTTCTTCCAATCTTCTGGTTAATCTTGGAATAATTCGCATTGACGAGCGATGAACAAACGAGGGAATCCTTTGACGAATGGGGAGTGTTTAAGGAAGTTCACTTCGGGGTATTTCTCAATGATGAGGACTATCTCTGGGTTTTGTTGTAACCCGGGATAAGCGATTTCTCTGACGATAGATAGTTGAGCTTGTTTCTCAATACAAGCTAACTTAAATTTCGATGTGACCACCAGGAACTGGCTCAGCATGAGCTTCTTCTCGGTTCCTTTCGTAGGGTTGCCGGGCACCTAGCCGGACTTCGTGGTCTCGATCGCAAAACCGATCTTCCTTGTTCTTCTACAATTATCCGCATATATACTTCGCCAACCCACTGGGTTTATGGGAAGGAGGGGGTAAGGTCTTCGGGTTTAAGCCTCCCTCTCAATGGTTCTTCTCCGAGCGTCTTTCACTTAGCCCTAAAGGCACCTTCTGGCTTTTGGTCGACTCTCCTCTAATTTCGTCAATAAAGTGAAATTTAATACCAACTCTTAGGGAAAATATTGCCGGTTTAACCAATATTAGGCTCGCCGGACCCGAAACTTGATGATTCGAGAATTATGTGGTTGTGGGAGACCTTTCCGGTGATCCTCGAGGCGAGGGAAGAGAGGAGTGGGGTTAAGTAATAGGGTTACGCCGCCAAATGCCAGGACGTTGCGGTTACCGAACAGGGCCTCAGTTTTGAGGTTGGGATATCGATTTTCCTACACACTGTATGGAAGAAAGAGTATGAAAAAATTAACGAAGTAATGTTTCACGAAGGTGTGTATGATGTGTCATCTTTAGATGAAAAAAGTCATACAGTCCCTATTTTAGATGACTTAATGCAGAAGATAGATGCAAATATATCAGAGATATTTACAGTGACCTCCCACCATAAGAATATCTCCATATTCCTAGTGGCCCAAAATCTATTTCATAAAAATTCTTATATGCGCGATATTGCCTTAATTAAATTTTAAAAATCTACTCTTATTTTCCAGAGGAGAGACATCTCCCAGATAAATATATTCACTGGACAAATAATGCTTAGGGAACGGAACAGCTTAATGAAGATACGAGGGGCGGTCAATAAGTTTTGAGAATCGGTAGGGCAAAACAGAGGAAGGGGGATGGCTGTTTGTTGCAGTGTTAAGACAACGTTTGACAAGTCAGGACCTGCAGCCACACGTTCCTGCCTCGTCTATTTAAGAAGCAGTAGCTGATCGCAGATCGTCAGTCACAAATTTTTCAACAATGGAGAAGGTTGAGCACTGCGCAGTGATCCAATTTTTGACCAAGGAAGGCAAGAATACAAAATAGATCCATGAACGCATGGTTGCAGTGTATACCGACACCTCCCCTTCCTATGAAACCATTTCTCGCTGGATTAGGGAGTTCCGCCATGGTTGTGAGTCCCTTGAAGATGACCCCCGTCCAGGACGCCCGTCAGACGTGACCAATAAAAACAATGTGGCCCATGTGGAGAGGATGATCCTCGAAAATCAATGGGTGAAGGTCGAAGAAATCGAGCGAGAACTTGGAATATCACATTGAAGTGTTATCAACATCATCCACGACAATTTGGCCATGACCAAGGTCTCTGCCCGTTGGTTTCCTAGAAAGCTCACGCCCCATGATCGACTACAACGTTGTCAAAGTCCACAAGGCCAGAGTTGCACAAGCTGCCCTGCGAATGTGCGGATTCTAGGAGCTCAACTGTCCGCCCTACAGTCCAGATCGCCGTCCAGGATTGGATTGAACAGCAGTCGGGAGATTTCTGGTTTTCGGGAATTCGAAGCCTCATGGACAAGTGGCGCAAGTGCATTGAAGTCGAAGGTAGTTATATTGGAAAATATAAAACACTTTTCCTCATATCTAGTTTCCTTATATCCAAATTGCAAAACTTATTGACCGCCCCTCGTATATAAAGAAGGAGTCTCAAATCCCTATAGTTATTTGCTCTGCGACTTCAGTCCGAGAAACACTGTACGATTTCCATTACGGACAGGAATATTTCCAAACGAAATCGAAAGCGTATATCTTTTAAAATGAGGTATAGAATGAAATCATACTAATATGTATTCCATACGTTCCCCACACTCTCTAAAAATATAAAAAAATCAATTATATGAAGTATGGATAGTGATTTTGTCAAATGTGTATCTGAAATGTGTCTTAATATAATAAAAAGTAATGTTCAAAAGATATCACGATTTAAACGGTTGACACGTATGTTAGTTAGCTCGGAAGCCAGCTCATATGCGTCTAAAGAAAAAACTAATAAATCAGCGTGGAGGATCGTTTCTAGCAATCTTATCCTCTGTCTTAGCACCTATCCTCTCCAAACTTCTAAAATGAAAAAAAAAGTAATGTTTATCTCGAAAAAGAGAGAGAAGTACCCTCAAACCTAATCACACCAAAATGAAGACTTTTATCTTTGGAGAGAGAGAGTTAACTAATATACTAAATAATTCACATATCCCACCAGTATGATAAGGTTGTGAACACATCTTGCGTTAAAGTTAATGAGAGTAACAATCATCAAATGAAGATAAAGTACCGGAAACACTGGAGTTTAGTGTTCGTGAAAGAGGAAAATTAATTTATTAGACACTAAAAGATTCACAGAAATTCAGTTGGGGTAATGATGGGGTGATTACCATCGACGGAAAAAGACTTAAAACAATCTAACATTATCGACCTACTCAATGATTTAGCAAGAATGTGGAAAAGATCACCACTTACCTTCTGGGAGGAAGTAAAAGTAAAATTAATATCTTCTAATTTCCATAAATCTATCATAAAAAACTTGCAACGTCAGAAAGTGTTAGAAAATATTACTCAAAAATCAACTTCTACCTCAAGCCCAGTGGTTCGCGCAAACACACGTCGTACTTCTCTTTATCGTCAACAGCAAAAACTAAGGAACTGGTTTAATTATTAATCTATTTTAGCGATGAAAGATGGCAACTAGACGGACCAATCAAAGGATTGTAAAAAGTTAAGTGGTAACTCCACACGAGACAATACGAGTACATGAATATTTAAATCGCGTCAAAGAAACCCTATCCTATCGGACTTTGTATCAGTGGCTGTGCAGATTCCCTCAACACTCACGCGTAAGAAGCAATGCCTCGATTCCAGAATTATACAACAAAAATATAAAATTAATATATTCAGCCTTTTGAAGATTACAAGAACGAAATCCGGTTATGTTAGTGATCTTTGAAAATACCTACGGAAGAAATCGCTATAACGATAAACTATTCCTTGGTAAGGATGAGTTTGGGCTTGTGTTTGGTCACTACACAGGTTAAAACAGGAAAATCTCCCCTATGTATATCGACTGGTGAAGAACTAGGGTGTAAAACAGCTAAAGTGTGTAGTGAGGGCAAATACAAATAGTCTATTTCCAAGTATACATTTCGGTATTTACTGGAAAAGGGGTGAAGGGTTCATTCTTACACAAATTAAAAACTTGCTGTACAATGAGTATGAAGTCAATACTTTTCTAAAACTTGAAGACGAGTTTTATCAAAGTTTTTGTCGGATGAAGTGTTTACAAAATGCGGTTGATGCTTGTTATCTTTCATTCCATGATGGATTCAATGAATGTCGAAAACTTCAACCTACCATCACAGAAAATGCGTCGTTTGATGAGTTCCATTGTTTCTCAACAAGAAATGGGTCACTATCGAACTTGTGGAAGAATTTGTCCTAGGGAATATTTACGACTACGTCACCATTACGTGTAAAGAAAATTTAATAGAATATCTATCTATCAATCAGTCTCACCATGGAAGTCCAGACAATGGAATGTCACTAGTCTACGGTCATCAAAACTTGCAAGAAGAATGTTTAAATTCACCCCAGATAAAAAACAAAAAATTATTAGAGCATGTCTCCTTAACAAATATGTTTATTCAAATTCTGGATCATATAAAAAAATTCTGATATTAATTTTCAAAAATATAAAGAATTATTTGAGATTTTCCTTTACCTAGGAAAAGTCCGCCTTTCATCATCAACTCATCTGGAGATGGGAAAATAGGTTGCTTACATCAAACGCTAAGTACCCGATAACACAAGTTCCTATGCGAAATTTTACAATTGTGAGTGGAATATTAATGAATAGTGTGGATTCTATCTCCATGGGGAGAATACCTACGAGGATGGTGATTGATATGGTTGACCATTCGGCATTTTCTGGTAGCTATGATGCATCACATTTTGAATTAAAACCTTATAATGTGAATCGCGTGACTATCTATATAAGCAGGAATGAAGTTGAAAGAGCATTTTAATTAGACTATTCGGATGATGAAGATCCAATTGCTTGAAGGGATTTTCACTCGTTATATAACGGAATAGTGTGTATTGGAGGTGGACAGGGTATTGGACTTACGTATGAACAGCTTCTGAAAAGTAAAGATATTTATTGTATTAACCTAAACAACAGGGCATATTATCAATACAGTTTAGATCTCCATTAAAAGACCCGGTCTCCCTTGTTATATATGCAGAGTTTCAGTCTGTTATTGAGATTGATAAGTCTAGAAACCTATTAGTTTCTAGATGTCAATCGGTAAATCATATCGAACTTTTATTGAACAATTGGATTCTTATAATGATCAAAGAAACTAAGAAATCGTAGTAAGGAATAATTGTAATAGAATATAAAGAAAATTGATATTGTATACTCAATAAATATTAATTGTTAGTTGGAAAATATGTAATTGTGTAGCTTATCTACAAAATTGTATATATTATATGTCATTACGTAAGCTGGTTAGTATAAATTAAATGTTATTTTTTGATTTATTAATCTGTAGAAAAATGTATGAATATTTGAATTTATATGTAAAATAAATCATCACAACAGCCTTGACTTTTTTAAAAGAAGTTATAAATAGAAAATGACTTACTTTGTGAACGAAGATGTCAACTGACAAAGGATGAAATGTGGAAGAAAGTCGCATATCTCACCACATGAACTCCATTCATCTTCTGTTAATGGCTCCATATTCTTACACTTAGTTAAAAACTTTAATTTTCGGTCAGCTGAACAAAGAGGAAAAAAAGGCTTCTTCCCAGCAAGCTATGAATTATAATAATAAATGATGAAGGTTTGAAGTGTGTTTTTATATCTCTACAGATGGGGAAGGGGAGGTGAGGGAGTGGAGACAGGGGGAGTAAACGGTTGGTGATAAACAAATAAGGGGGGAGGGAGTCCATTAGAAACAGATGAGGGGTGTGGTGGTGTAGGGGGGGGACAGGGCTTGGAGCTTTTTGGCGACGGCGACAAACAAAAAGCGATCTTTGTTTCCTTGCCGAGATGCCAGATATGTTAAATCTGGTCTAGACATCCTAATCTTCTGATTAAATCTTCCGATATTTAAAAATGTCCAGTGTGTCGCAGACGGTAGTAACCATCGCTCGAAAAAAAGGTTACTAAAATGTTTAAACAAAGATAACTATCTCTTTGCCTCATTTAACCTCTTTAATTATTTACAAGTATGGCAAAAACAAATAAGTGTGTGTGTTTGCAGACTTTGATTCCTTCGGGACGCGTCAAAAAAAGTCACACCTAGGGGAAGGAGAAGGGGAAGGGGAAGGGGGGAATTGACGCCAAACCAATAAGTGTGTTTGTATATGTGTGTATGTATGATCGTGTATTTATGTGCAGACTCTGATTCCTTCGAAAAATATCACTGACCTAAGGGTGGAGTGTGTTGGGTGAGGCCATTTTAGCGACAAACCAGTAAGGGGGGAGGGGGTAGACTCGGGGTGGAAGGTTATGTACGTGTGTACGTGTTGAATTTGCTCATGAGTGTGTGCATGCGTGTGCACTCGAACTCTTACCTTCAATGCTACTACTTACATCTCGGTGTTCTCATAAGCACATGTGTATATACATAAATATTCATTTCTGTGCATTTTCGTCAACCCGTTTACATATCTATATACACACGTCTCTTCACAAGCAGTTTATATCCACCTCGTTCTTTTATGGGTGTAGATTTCAACACATTGGTCTATCAGCATGTGTCTGTCTATCTATCAGACATTTTTGTCTGTTTGTCTGCATAGCGTTATATTTTTACCTCTCCATTGGTCCATTATAGATATGTTTATTCCCCCGTGCCACTTCACCCATTTGCATACTGAACTTGTTCTTTTATAATATTTTTCTCTTCTTTCTTTTGTGGTTGTTCTCTATCCTCTCCGCTGACTTCTCCCCCTTTTACCCCTCCCTTCTCCTCCTCTTATCCCTCCCTTCTCCCCATCCAATGTGAATGTGAGTGCGCACACACGTACGACCTTCAGTTCTGCTTCTTTCGATTATTTCGCGTTATTTGCTACTTGATATTGTTACCATTTTCTTTTCCTTCTCGGGGCCCCTTTCCATTCTTCTGCTCTTTCCCTTTCCTCTTATTCTGTAAACAGGTAGGAACAAGATCAACATCCCAATGGCATGTGTACCTATATTATTATTATTTTGTATATATTTAATATTTATATGCGTGCACGTCTACAAATGTGCACTTGTGAGCGCACATATCTCTCTCTCTCTCTCTCTCTCTCTCTCTCTCTCTCTCTCTCTCTCTCTCTCTCTCTCTCTCTCTCTCTCTCTCTCTCTCTCTCTCTTTCTCCCTCTCTCTCTCTCTCTCTCTATAAATATATATATATATACATATATATATATATATATATATATATATATATATATATATATATATATATATATATATATATTTACATATACATATAGTAACCTGACCAACATATATAATTTGTCATTCATATCGTGATTTTTTTACCCTCGTATTCTTTCTCTCTTCCTTTCCCCTATCTCTATCTATCTATCTCTTATTCTCATTTTGTATTATTCTTCCGATCGAGACTTTTTAAGGGCGAAACTAAATTGCCGCTACACAAATGCGCGTAGTTTCTGTAATAAATTAGTTGAATTTAACGCCTTAGTTCGTTTAGAAATCTTTTACGTAATCGCAATAACCGAAATTGGCCGGCCACTACGAATAGGACTTTTATTGCCCAATTTAGTATCGTTGGTTATAAAATGTTCCATAGATACCGAATGCGAGATAAAAGAGAGGGGGTTCCTCCTTTAATCGAAAAAATAATTCATCTGAAAAAAACATTAGATGTAGATCAAAAAGTAGGGATGAGGTAGTGGGCGCAGAATTCAAGTCTACCAACATTAATATCGCAATAATTTACAAGCCATCGACCAAATGTTTTGAAAGCGAGAACAATAGGCTCTTTGACTGCCTCTCTTCTATTATTATTATTATAAGAAATACAACGGTAATATCCTGTGATTTTAACTTTCCGAACGTTGACTTTATGGCAAATACATCGGATAAAGAGTGGAGACGGACGGTTAAACATTATCATGAGGATTTCTTTTTCAAAGGGTCAATGAACCAAGGTGTAGCCCAAATATACGGTATTTAGTTCATATGATGGAAAATTCATAGTGAAAAACGTTCAAGTAGGTGAGTTACTGCAGACAGGTGACCTGAGCTTAGATTCTAAATAAAGGCAAATGTCGTAGAATGACCCCGACATATACGTCACTTCCTCCCCAATATTGAAGACGCTCTCTGTCATGACAGAGATGAGGGATAGAAGTGTGGGGGAGGGATGAGTGCGAAGGATTTACATTAAAAAAAGTGAGTGCATTTGGCCGATACTAACTAATGAAGGCTCCGGCTATGAGGCTTATTAAAAATTAGCTAAAAATATAAACTTTAATATATACACAGTAATAGAAAATAAATAGATTAAATGAAATAATGGCAATAGATACTCTATGTATACAAGAACCAAACGTATCAGAGCTACTCAGAGCGGACTCTATGGAGGGGGAAGAGTCGAGAGGTGATACGAGTTTATGTACAATCACACACAGGGATGTCTGGCCGGATAGCCACAGATGATTAGTCTCAGCCTGGCATGGGTTCGAGACTTTAAGAGATGAAACGGGGGTATTAAGATGGTTATTCCAGGGGCTTTAACCACGGGGAGTTTAACCTCTAATAGTAACATTAACTGAAGGGAGTATTCGTGCCAAACGAAATGTACCGAAACCAAGGATGGGCCAATTGACTGGGGCTCAGATCCTTCGGGATAATTCTAGCCTTCAGCCGGTCGAGTAAAGGGTGCGCGATCGAGAATGACGTGTTTCAGTGTAAAAGGTAGCCCTATACTGTCGATGCCCAATTGAGACCAACAATATATAGAGACCAGCCAGATCCGTTACTGCCTCTGGCAAGTGGGGGCGTGGGGAAATCTCTCCACGAACCAACACCGCGCTTGAAGTATGGGAAGTACTCCCGAAGGGGTTTCTTGATAACACCCTGGGAGACGACACAAGCGCGCGTTTGAGATTCCAATCACTCGCTTATCGCGGAAAGCAGTTCGATAGTCTGACTGTTCTCACAGTCCTCGCTCACGTGGACTGACCTGGAGCCTGACCGCGTGGTTTCGACGGGCCACATGGCAGCAAGGAGCCCCTATTCTCGACAGAAACATAAAAGCAAATGAGAGCAACCAATTAAATATCGGATTAATGGGAGCTACAATTTCAATGTTTTTCGTGATCGTCTGAAAGTTTATCACTGGGTTACCCAAGTCCAATGTGGACGTCCAATATATGCATTTAGAGTTAAAGAGGGTTGTGCTTACTGTCAATTCCAAGTTAAGTAAAAACCTACGCGGAAAATACCGTAAATCAAAGAGAACACCCTGAATCAGTTCGACATAAAGAAAACCCCTACTTGAGAGCGAAACATTCCATTAAGCATAAAAAAATACCGGCTCAAGTAAATTATGCAAGATATATATATATATATATATATATATATATATATATATATATATATATATATATATATATATATATATATATATGTGTGTGTGTGTGTGTGTGTGTGTGTGTAATTAAAAAGGCAATGTTGTGCTAACTAAGCTCTTCATCAAGCCCTCAGAAGGAGCTCTTCTCATATCGCATAGCCAGCACTTCTAATCTAAACCAAAAATTTTGCGTAACATACATAACATAATTTTACGGATGACAAAAGCCACAAGGGCCTATCAAAGGTCATCCACATCTGTCCATACCCACCCACAAAAAAGCACAATCACCAGGGGAAGACAAAATTAAAGTCCCCCACAATATAATATAACAGATGAAAAAAGTCACAAGGGCTCATCATAGGTCATCCGAGTCAAACGGCCTCTTTTTTAAGGCACCCAAACTCCCAGGAAAACTACATCGAGAGGATTGCGTCCATAAACAAAGGTATCACCAATCAAGGCTTGTCAAGAACTAAATCATGCAGCTATAGATATATACAAACAATATTAATATATACAAAACTTAGGAACCATCACAACCTTCCCTCCCCATAAACTCATCCAACCTACTCTTAAATACATTTAAATTTGGACTACCTACTACCCTCCGCGGCAATTTGTTCCAGAAGTCTACCACTCTTTTGGTGAAAAAATATTTTCTTAAATCCAACCCACACCCTTGCTCTTTAATTTTCAGGTGGTGACCTCTAGTCCGATTTCCATCATCTAACTCAAAAAACTTGCTAACATGCAATTTATCTATCCCAGAAAAAATTTAAAGAGCTCAATCATATCCCCTCTCACACACCTCCTTTCGAACGAGAACATATTTAATACGCTCAGTCTATCTATATATTCAAGGTGCCTCAGGGAAGGAATAATCTTTGTTGCCCTCCGTTGCACTAACTCGAGAAGGTTAATATCGTGTCTACAATGTGAAGACCATGCCTGTATACAGTACTCTAGATGTGGCCTAACATAAGAGTTATAGAGTTTAAGAATAACCTCCTTACTTTTGTAACTGAGATTTCTCTTAATTAAACCCAGCACTCTATTTGCCCTATTCCTTGCTTCAATACACTGCTTAGAAAACCTTAATGACTTATCTATTACTACTCCTAGATCTTTCTCATCCTCTACGGAGCTCAGCCAATGCCCATCCATTTCATAGTTAAATTCTCTATTATCTTTACCCCTGTTAATAACTTTGCACTTATCAAGGTTGAAAGTCATTTGCCACTTATGTGCCCAAGATAACAATTTATTTAAATCCCCTTGCACTTTAAAATTATCATCAATATCTTTAACTACAGCTGCTAATTTGGTATCATCTGCAAAAATTGACACTTTATTATTAACTGCCTCCCCAAGATCGTTTATATAGATGACAAATAATAATAAACCTAGACCTAAGTCCTAAGGAACCCCACTGATAACATCCCTCCACTCTGACTTTACACCATTTAGCACTACCCTTTGCTTCCTGTCTTTCAGCCACTCAGCTATCCAATTTGAAACCCGTCCACATATCTCAATCATTTTTAATTTATGAACTAGTCTCGTATGTGGTACCTTATCAAATGCTTTACTAAAATCCAAGTAAATTACATCTACATTCTCTCCCTTATCTACTTGATCTGTTACAAACTCCAGAAAGTCTAGTAAATTTGTCAAACATGATCTACCTGATCTAAACCCATGCTGAGCATCGCTGATTAACCCCTCCCTCTCTAGATGTTGGCAAATCCCTTTTTTAACTATTTTCTCAAGAATTTTACAGACTACAGGAGTAAGGCTAACTGGTCTAAAGTTATTTGGATCCTCTTTACTACCCTTTTTGAAAATGAGGACTACATTCGCTCTCTTCCAATCATCGGGTATTTCTCCATATTCCAGTGACCTAGTATACAATTTCTCCAGAGCTATTGAGATACTTTCTACCCCTTCTTTAAGTATCCTAGAATGAATATTATCAGGGCCGGAGGCCTTGGTAGTATCTAACTCACCTATTAGTCCTTTTATCGTCCTCCAATCCACACTAATGGTAGTAAACACCTCTTTTCCTGACCCATGAGTACTATACATAAGACTATTTAGTTTTCCTTTGTAAATACTGAGGCAAAATGACCATTTAGTACCTCAACTATTTCCTCATCCGTTTCTCTCACAACCACTTCATATTTGATAGGCCCTATTTTAACTCTGCCAGACTTATTATTAATTTTATAGTAACTAAAGAACTTTCTAGGATCTTTGTTTCTATCCTGAGATAATTTAATCTCTGACACCCTTTTGTTCTTCTAAAAAATCTTATTTAACTCATTCCTAGCC
The DNA here is from genome assembly GCA_963969495.1 of Ceratothoa steindachneri. Taxonomy (NCBI): domain Eukaryota; kingdom Metazoa; phylum Arthropoda; class Malacostraca; order Isopoda; family Cymothoidae; genus Ceratothoa; species Ceratothoa steindachneri. Next base: position 107,467,402 of record OZ018331.1, read on the forward strand.
ATTCTATAATCACTTAAATTTTGAATATTATTTTCTACCTGTAATTTTTTATATGCCCTTTTCTTCTCTGAAATTTTTCTAGCTATCTACTGATTCCACCATAATGGTTTTCTACTTTTGTTCCTAATGGCCTTTATTGGGATACATTGTTCTTGGACTACATTTATTATATGCTTGAAAGTATCCCACATCCCATAAGCATTTTTACCTCTGAATTCTACATCCCAGTCTACCAAATTTAGCAAGCTTTGAAGTTTTACATAATCTCCCTTATGAAAATTTGGAACTTTTACAGCATTCTCAATTATTTTACCCTTCTCAATTCCCAAGTTAAAACGAACTATCTGATAGTCACTATTTCCCAATGCTTCCCTAACAGTCAATTCTTGAACTAAATGATCACTGTTAGAAAGTACTAAATCTAATATATTGTCCCCCCTCGTTGGCTCATTAACAAATTGATTCAAAAAATTATCCTCAAAGCATTCTATGAACCTGCCACTTGTTCTATCCCTACCTATCATATTTTTCCAGTCCACAGAGTTTAAGTTGAAGTCCCCAATAATAACTGCATCTGTTTCACATCCCTTACTTATTTCCCTTTTTATTAGTTCATCCATATCATCAGTCAGCCCAGGTGGCCTGTAAAAAGCTCCCAAATGCACCATTCTATTTTTACTGAACCTAATATCTATCCAAAGTGACTCAACTCCATCCTGCTTTATTGAAGTATTTAAACTTGAAACAATCTTGTTTTTTATATAGATAATTATTCCTCCACCAATCCTACCTGTCCTTTGACTAATGTACATATTATAACCCTGTAAATCAAATTCACTTATAGTGTCACTAAATTCTATTTTATTAACCCATAAATCAGTAACACATAATATATCTATATCCTCATTGCTAATATAACTAAATAGCTCAACCTTCTTGTTTCTAAGACTACGAGCATTTGTATAGAAACAATTTCACCCCCCTATCCCTGAAGCACCTCTTGAAATCTGAATGACCTCACCTCTATCGCCACGGAACCTATTTCTGTTATCTGCCAAGTCCATTCTACTTTCAGTACTATAATGTCCTCTCATAATTCCCTGCCCACTTATTTATCAATCAGCTATTTTAATTGTTATCCCTGCTTTCGAAGAGAATGGAAAATTCACTCTATTCATTCTAGCTCGGTCTTATAAAACGAGAATTATTTGTCAAGAAAGCGAAAAACAATCATGAAAAGGAACTATCACAAAACTCCAAAGATGAGTAGAGAAGTACTAATCGCTGAATATTCCGAACTCAGAAACAATATTTTAAACGAGCACTTTTTAGTATTAAGTCTTTGTCTCAGTTATACACACACTGAGCGAAGAAATCGATTTGGGGGAATAACAAATTCTCTCCGAGACGTGTGTAAATAAAACTAAGATAACTACATAGATAAATAAGATAAACCGATTGATACATCCAGGCTTCATTGCGTGTATCCAACTCGCTTAAAGGAGTTAAAGAAGGAATTAAGAAAGCCGTTGTGCATTATCTTCTAACCGATCAATTAGGGATGGAGTAGTTCGAGATGAATTGAAAAGAGTTAATGTCACGGGACTCTTCAAAAAGGAGAGGAAGGTGATCCTCTTAATTACCTTCTATTTGTTTAATGTGAGTAATTGATAAACTCTTAAAATTGATAATTAGATAATTAGGAATGGAGAGTCCAATAATCCAATCATGAACACAACATGGATTCAGACAAAGCGATTGTGTATAATCAACTGGATTTGTTGCTAAAATGATTTCTATCTAAAATGAGAATCTCACACAGGAGACTTTTACTGAGACTTAGAGCGCTCGGATTAAGAGGGAAAATTCTAAATTAGATGAGAAATTGGCTTTCAAAATGTTCACAGCATGTCATAAATGAAGCAAATTCGGACTGTGTCCCAGTCATTAGCAGAGTACTTCAAAGGTATTTACTTGATCCACTGGTGTTGCTAACGATTTTATTAGTAAAATCTCTAAATGTGAAGGTGACACTAAGCTATAAAACAGTCGTATTTACATCAGATGTGGCAGAAATACAGCGAGACATGGCTAAAAATATCGAGACGGATAAATGAAGATTGACTTTAACATACGCAAAAGCAAGGTCAGGTATGATAGTTAGGATGTTGAAATTTAAAAGGGGATTACCGAATGAAATTCCAAATTTTAGAGTCGGTTACCTCATAAAAGCAACTAGGGTTTTAATTTTGGAAGCCTTTAAAGTGTCAAAGCATTGAGTTAAATTTACTCAAAAAGGTAAGCAGGACTCTGGGATACATAGCCGGCACTTCATTAGTCAAAAGATATCTTTCTGACTTTATATAAATCACTCGCCCATCAACATTTTGAATACACGATTTAATTTTTGTCCTTCTTCCTGAACAAAAACGTAGCATTTAGAACCAAACTAATTCCCAAGCATACGAAGGAAGATTTAAACCTTCAAACCCACTATCACGTGCAAGTTACCAATAATAGAGCCAACTGATTAAAGTATGAAACTATGAAAGGAGTCAGTAATATTAATTATAGATTACTTTTCAAGGTGGATGATAGAGAAAATGGTGGTCAAAATGATTTTAAAATTGATAAATAGCACATCAATACGTTCTTATCTAAAAAAATTATTTCAGTTATAAAATCACACAAACGTATTCTACCTAACTTAGTAGTTAAAAGTCTGACAGTTAATAGATTTAAAAATAAACGTGAGCATTTTTCAAATGCAAATATTAGGTAGTAGGAAGAACAGATTTGAAGCTCTAATAAACGAGAATAGGTGGTAGCGAAGAAAATAAAGGAAAAAAATAATTTGGCATGAACGATTAATCCCCTAAAAAGGATACATACACATGCATTTTCGGTATTACTTTCGCACTTTCCTTCCACTGTATTCCTTTCGTCGATGCCTTTTCGGTATTACTTTCGCATTTTCCTTTCCTTGTATTCCTTTCGTCGATGCATTTTCGGTATTACTTTCGCACTTTCCTTTCACTGTATTCCTTTCGTCGATGCATTTTCGGTATTACTTTAGCACTTTCCTTCCACTGTATTCCTTTCGTCGATGCCTTTTCGGTATTACTTCCGCATTTTCCTTTCCTTGTATTCCTTTCGTCGATGCATTTTCGGTATTACTTTAGCACTTTCCTTCCACTGTATTCCTTTCGTCGATGCATTTTCGGTATTACTTTCGCACTTTCCTTCCACTGTATTCCTTTCGTCGATGCATTTTCGGTATTACTTTCGCACTTTCCTTCCACTGTATTCCTTTCGTCGATGCATTTTCGGTATTACTTTCGCACTTTCCTTCCACTGTATTCCTTTCGTCGATGCATTTTCGGTATTACTTTCGCACTTTCCTTCCACTGTATTCCTTTCGTCGATGCATTTTCGGTATTACTTTCGCACTTTCCTTCCACTGTATTCCTTTCGTCGATGCATTTTCGGTATTACTTTCGCACTTTCCTTCCACTGTATTCCTTTCGTCGATGCATTTTCGGTATTACTTTCGCACTTTCCTTCCACTGTATTCCTTTCGTCGATTCATTTTCGGTATTACTTTCGCACTTTCCTTCCACTGTATTCCTTTCGTCGATGCATTTTCGGTATTACTTTCGCATTTTCCTTTCCTTGTATTCCTTTCGTCGATGCATTTTCGGTATTACTTTAGCACTTTCCTTCCACTGTATTCCTTTCGTCGATGCCTTTTCGGTATTACTTTCGCACTTTCCTTCCACTGTATTCCTTTCGTCGATGCATTTTCGGTATTACTTTCGCACTTTCCTTCCACTGTATTCCTTTCGTCGATGCCTTTTCGGTATTACTTTCGCATTTTCCTTTCATTGTATTCCTTTCGTCGATGCATTTTCGGTATTACTTTCGCATTTTCCTTTCATTGTATTCCTTTCGTCGATGCATTTTCGGTATTACTTTAGCACTTTCCTTTCATTGTATTCCTTTCGTCGATGCATTTTCGGTATTACTTTCGTACTTTCCTTCCACTGTATTCCTTTCGTCGATGCATTTTCGGTATTACTTTCGCACTTTCCTTTCATTGTATTCCTTTCGTCGATGCATTTTCGGTATTACTTTCGTACTTTCGTTCCACTGTATTCCTTTCGTCGATGCCTTTTCGGTATTACTTTCGCATTTTCCTTTCATTGTATTCCTTTCGTCGATGCCTTTTCGGTATTACTTTCGCACTTTCCTTTCCTTGTATTCCTTTCGTCGATGCATTTTCGGTATTACTTTCGCACTTTCCTTTCACTGTATTCCTTTCGTCGATGCCTTTTCGGTATTACTTTCGCATTTTCCTTTCCTTGTATTCCTTTCGTCGATGCATTTTCGGTATTACTTTCGCACTTTCCTTCCACTGTATTCCTTTCGTCGATGCATTTTCGGTATTACTTTCGCACTTTCCTTCCACTGTATTCCTTTCGTCGATGCCTTTTCGGTATTACTTTCGCACTTTTCTTCCACTGTATTCCTTTCGTCGATGCATTTTCGGTATTACTTTCGCACTTTCCTTCCACTGTATTCCTTTCGTCGATGCATTTTCGGTATTACTTTCGCACTTTCCTTCCACTGTATTCCTTTCGTCGATGCATTTTCGGTATTACTTTCGCACTTTCCTTCCACTGTATTCCTTTCGTCGATGCCTTTTCGGTATTACTTTCGCATTTTCCTTTCCTTGTATTCCTTTCGTCGATGCATTTTCGGTATTACTTTAGCACTTTCCTTCCACTGTATTCCTTTCGTCGATGCCTTTTCGGTATTACTTTCGCACTTTCCTTCCACTGTATTCCTTTCGTCGATGCATTTTCGGTATTACTTTCGCACTTTCCTTCCACTGTATTCCTTTCGTCGATGCCTTTTCGGTATTACTTTCGCATTTTCCTTTCATTGTATTCCTTTCGTCGATGCATTTTCGGTATTACTTTAGCACTTTCCTTTCATTGTATTTCTTTCGTCGATGCATTTTCGGTATTACTTTCGTACTTTCCTTCCACTGTATTCCTTTCGTCGATGCATTTTCGGTATTACTTTAGCACTTTCCTTTCATTGTATTCCTTTCGTCGATGCATTTTCGGTATTACTTTCGTACTTTCCTTCCACTGTATTCCTTTCGTCGATGCCTTTTCGGTATTACTTTCGCATTTTCCTTTCATTGTATTCCTTTCGTCGATGCATTTTCGGTATTACTTTAGCACTTTCCTTTCATTGTATTCCTTTCGTCGATGCATTTTCGGTATTACTTTCGTACTTTCCTTTCATTGTATTCCTTTCGTCGATGCATTTTCGGTATTACTTTCGTACTTTTCTTTCATTGTATTCCTTTCGTCGATGCATTTTCGGTATTACTTTCGTACTTTTCTTTCATTGTATTCCTTTCGTCGATGCATTTTCGGTATTAGTTTCGAAGAGTCTGTTCGTTTTGATTCAATTTATATAAGTGTGTATGTGTGTGTAGGAGAGCAAAGCATGTATGTGGTGGATAGATGGAATAATAGTGGTGAAAATAGAAAGAAATGTAGATTTGCAGAGATTCAAGGGGCCTGGTGATCATGCCGCCTATCGTTGCCATTCTATTTTTAGTCGCGTGACGTAACTATTAGTTACACTGTCGGTCCGTCGGTCGTCGGTCGGATGGTAACCATTTTACTTGTCAATGAGTTTTTTTTAAGTTTTGAAGGTCGTAAGGTCAGATGATATGTTTGTTAATTAATAATACGTTTGTTATTTCTTTCTGGTAATTGAAATAATTGATAGCACGTGACTTAGGTCTGTTAAGCTTGTTGTTTGTATATTTTGCTCGTTTCTTCTTAAGTTTTTATTATTCATGGTATTTGCTATATATGATAGTGATGCTTAGTTTTATTGTTTGTTTGTTTTTGTTTTATTGTAGTGTGTCGTTTTCTGTTTGCTTCTTTCTTCTGTTTTCAGAGTTTGGCGTCGTAATCGAGATCTCTAATTTGTGGTGGTGGATTTATTTAGCAATTTTAGGTATCCATCGTGTTGTGCTTTTGGTAGTCTCATTTTGCGGTGCTTTTTCGCACGCTTCAAGCGTAAATTAGCGCTTTTTCGAACTTTGCAAGCGTAAATGAACGCTTTTTCGTACTTTTCAAGCGTAAATTAGCGCCTTTTTGCACTTTTCAATCGCAAATTGGCGCTTTTTTCGCACTTTTTCAAGCGTAAATTAGCGCCTTTTCGCACTTTTCAATCGCAAATTAGCGCTTTTTCGCACTTTTTCAAGCGTAAATTAGCGCTTTTCACACTTTTCAAGCGTTAATTAGCGCCTGATCGCACTTTTCATGTGTAAGTTTTTTAGCGCTTTTCAAGCGTAAATTAGAGCTTCTTTTTCGCACTTTGCAAGCGTAAATTAGCGCCTTTTCGCACTTTGCAAGCGTAAATTAGCGCCTTTTCGCACTTTTCAAGGGTAAATTAGCACTTCTTCGAACTTTTCAAGCGTAAGTTTAGCGTTTTTTTGCACTTTTCAAGCGTAAATTAGCGCTTCTTCTCTGTTTACCATTAGTCTTGCGGAGCTAAGGAATCTGCATTCTGTATTTCTCTTTCTCTTCTTCCTTTCCCCTCCCCCCCGTCTCGTCCTCCTATTCTTTCTATTCTATTTCCTGCCGCTCTTCCCTCCTCCTCCCCGTCGTCCTCTCTCTTCACACTTTGTGTTTCATTCAACTTCTCTCTTCTGTTCTTATTTTGCATCAATTCATTTAATTGGCTGCGCATTGCTGTTGTTGTTTCTTTATTGTTAGCGTCTTGTTCTTTATTACTAATATCATTTATCAGTAAAGGCTCCCATGAACAGGCATAGATGTGATTACATTTTTGTATCCCTCTTGTATGTTGTATGTGTGTATACACCTTGTGTCCATGCGTACATACCGTATAATACTAGTAAGTAGTATTGCCCACAAACCAACTTCTCTCCCATTCTTCTTCTTATTGGACGTATATTTGTGTACATTATTATTATTAGTGTATGTATGTATATTTATATTTATGTACATATGTATACGTATGTAAAATATTATATATACATATATATAATTTATGTACGTGCATATGTATAGTAATATGTTTATATGTGTACATTATTAAATACAATAAGTGAAGGCCATCCTGGAAAGACAAGAGTGTAAGAAAGTATTTTGGGGCCTGTGGATTTTCCACTTCCCCTCATTTGTCTTCCTACCATGCTTTCGTGTACCCACTCTTTTTCCGTCAGTCTGCCCTCTTTGTCTTTCTATTTATCACGTATCTAAATGTCTTTCTCCAATCTTGGATGGGTGCTGACCATTTATGATTTTTGTTTCGGTAGCGTAAGGTGAGAGAGGTCGTCTCGCTTCCTTTCTCGCCGCGATCTCAGCCTTTTAAAGTAATTGAGTATAGATTTTACTGTTTTCTACATGCCTCTTGTGGCCTTCGCGGGACGCGTTGACAATTCCACCTACCTACCCTTTGGGAGGTTGGGTGTGTGTGTATGTGAGCGATGGGAGTGTGTAGGTACACATTTATTTAGAACATAAGACCAGGGGAGGAAGGGCGATTCTGGGACTCCACATCTGGTGGGGGGTAAGGGGCTGTTTTCAGAGGTTAAACATTTTCAAAATTAGAACGTAAAGAGATCTCAGTGGAGTCAACACTTTCTGTCGGTGTGGACCGAACTCCACGAGGACAGCGACGTTTTCGAAATACACTTCATACCTTAAGCGGTCTTCACTTCCCTTTAAAATTGACTTCCTATTTCATAAGTATATTTTAATATGGTATGTGTTAACGGAAACTCGTGTCTAGTTCGTATTCTATTGTGCAAAGTGAGCTCACATTTGTTATTTTGTCGTTGTGTTTCATTAATCATCAAATAATTTTACGTTACGGAAACTTTGGTTCTCTTGTACGCACTTTCAAATCATTTAAACTTCCTTCAAGCTGCAATGCGCAGACTTTTCATATCCATTATCTTTATCAAATTATTATCAATCACCTCTGGATTTTAAGCTTTTAACCGAGAGGTTTACCCTCTCCAACGACCTCTCTTTCAAAAGCAGAATTTGCAGTCTGGCGTAAAGTTGCCTTTCTCAAACTTCCGACACCTTTAATTTCAAATATTCAAAAAGTTGAATTCCTCTCTTCCTAATATGTGACTCAACTCATGTCAAAGTATTTCTGGATAAGTCATTTAACTTTTTCCAAAACAATCAATCCAAATATTGCTTACTCTGAAACACTTTCAAAACCATTTAAGATTTATATACTTGCATCTGGGGAGATAGATAACACGACACCCATAAAAACGAATTTCCAACGAGGAACAACAATGAGAAAAATAAATTGACGACTAATTAAAAAAAAATGAGATAGAAGTTAAAATTAAAAGTTGAATAATTCTAAAAAATGTCCAAATGCTGCACTTTATAGGCGAGTTATAAAATATGATCCAAAGTTAATCCCAACAAAGGGCAACCCCTAAACTTAAAATAAAAGACTAAATTTGTGGTTTATTTACTAGAATTTACACTTTCAGACTTAATTATAGAATTAGACAAAATTACATAATTACATTAAACAAAACTTTGTGATAAAAGACTGCGAATACTGCTTAGGAAAAAGCGTAAACATAAATATTCCGTTTCGTTCTCCTCCCAATAACATAGAGTGGATGTAAATAAACCTAAAGAAGATGTTTAATATTATTTTTTACTTTATATATGTTCGATTATCACATTTCCCGCGGCGATTTAAAATGCGTTGAGAATCAGGAAGCAGAAAGTTAATTTGTCTAGCTGTTTCATCTAGGATAGGGATCGGGAAACCGGAATAAATTACCCAAGGTGGGTAAAAATAATAATTTCCGGCGTAATAATGATCAATAAATATATTAATAAAATTGCACTTCTTTTTTTTACAAACGAACCAAACCATGAAAGTTATATATTTATAAACAAATTATTTTGTTTTATTGATAAAATTGAAGATCTAATTTGCAAGAACCTTTTCTTAAATTGGCAACAATGTAAAACGGGCTGGCAACACCGCAAGTGTCAACATTGACACGAGAGACGACACAACGATCGCAAGTCTCATTTTCGAAAGACTCGGAAACCAGGCGCGGATCTCGAGGGGCAAGGGCTAGGGGTCTGAAATCCCCCCCCCCCCCATCCCTGCAAATTTCAGCCTGTTTATGTTTATATTTCAGGTAAATATGTAGATTAGCGGCCCGGCCGAAAAAAAAATTTGGGTGTAAATATTATCGTTCACTCGTGTCGGAATATTCATGCGCGTTTGAGTCCTTTTCGAATTATTATTCTATAAACAATTAGGAGGGGTCTGTGCCCCGCAGACCCTCCCTTAATTTAATGAAACTCAGGATCATCGTAGTGTAGTCCCGCCATTGTGTTTACCCCCACACGAGCCGTCAACTTATATGTACTCCAAAAACGTGAAACATTTTGGAACACGGACCAAATAGTACCTCCCATCGTTCGCGCCGATAATCTACATATTTAGCAGTTTTTTTTAAACAGTTGCGATCGAATGTATCTTTTATGATACATGTCTAAAATTTAGGTAAATCTCAAATATAATTACTAAATTCAGTATTACACCTTCGCTGACGTCCAAAAACTACAAATAATAATTTTCTGATGTGTGGAAAAAATTCGGATCTGAGAGAGTTGGTGCTCACTCATGTATGAGATAACTTTATTATTATTAATGTTGTGTAAGATAACCATTATTAATCAATGCCCTTTACTCAGACTACTCAGGGGGAGCAATTCAGGTTATCTATCCCTAAAAAAAGTTCATCTTGGATCCACCAGTGCTCGAAGCTATCATCACTTAACTCTTATCCTATTGTCCTAAGAGTGTGTTGATTGTGTTAGTAGGCTTACGTCACCTTTCGACTTTCGACAACCAAAAGGTAAGATAATATTTTGTCATAACTCAGATTTTGCTCTCATCAGACAAAAATGTATGCAGCCAATGTGCAGTTCCAGACGTACAATTCTATTTAATTTTTTATTACAAATAAGAATTTTGTGGGTAAAATACATATAATTATGACGGCGGTTAGTTTTATTTAGTGAAAGTAAAGTAATACGTAATTATTTTTTTCAAATGAAAATTAGATAATTTTTTTCTCTAGGTAGGCCAGAATTGCCAGGTTGATTTTGTTAAATTATGCCAAATTATTCTTTTATTTTCTTTCCTCCTAACAGTTATATATTGCAAGATATTTATTGTAAAATTATGAATGATAATGCAACAATATACGCATTTTTAACTTCAAACAACAAATTAGCTGAAACGTGAGTTATTTAGGTTAAATACTTCTAAATTACGGTACTCACCTTAATTTAAAATTAGGTAAGCCGTGCATAGGCTACGAATTAGGTAAGCCGTGCATAAGCTGCAAACTAGGTAAGCCTTCCATAGGCTACGAATCTGCTTAACATGAATAAATATTTTTATATTAAAGAATTTAGGCTCATTAATTGTCAGTAAATTTAATATATAAAGTATATGAGTTTAAATAAATCAATTAAAAGTAAAATATAGTTTCTGAACATGAATGAAATCTGCGCACGCGCGAACTTAAATGTGGTAAAATTGGCATTACTATGCCAAACCTGCGAACCTTGAGATAGGCCTGCATTTTCATTTTGTTTACTTAGATATGTTTACGTATTTTATATACTTATATATGCATAGACCGTTTTTAAGTTACATTTACGTATTACCAGTAGTTTTTGATGAGCAAAGCGCGATTCGTATATTCATTTCTTGTGAAAATGCATATTTTTACACATATTTCCTTTTCCTTGTATTGAAAAACTATGCATTTCACAACAAATGATTCGTGCTCAGAACATCGTAAACTACTAGAAAAACATAAATTTAACCTCAAAACTGAAGGCGGCTCAAATGGTAAAGTTTACCAAAATTATATTATCCATGTGTTTTTTGCTTTTGCCCTTCAGATGGCATCAAATAGAAAAAGGAAATACCAGGAAGAGTTCCTCAACTATGGTTTCACAGAAATTTCAAGACAAAAGTATTACGAAACCACAGTGTGTTGTTTATTTTAAATTATTGACTACAGCCTTCAAAAGGAGTCAACTGAAGAAACGTTTGGATACTTTGCAGTCAGATCTGTCCTCTAAACTGCGTGAATATTTTTCGAATTTGGAAAGGTCTGTCAAAATGCAAAGATTGGATTGCAACTTAACTGTTACATTCAAACAACGTTTAGCATCAAGGGTTAGCTTTGAAGTGGCCTGGTTGATTACCCGAAACAAGAAACCGCATACTATTGGACAAGAATTGGTTAAAACTCAGCTGTAAAACTGGAAGAGTTCATGCGTGGTCGGAAAGAAGCCAATGAAATTAATTCAGTGCCGTTATCTGCAAAAGTTATAAAAGAGAGAAATTCCATCTTAGCAGGAAATGTGAAGGAACAAGTGATTTATTCAATAAAAGCGAGCGAATATTTTGTTATTCAGCTTGATGAGACTCCAGATGTCGGTAGCAATTCGCAACTGATGGTATATAACGGCGGACGCCCCTTAAAACGGGCCTGCATACACTTTATGTGATATATCCTTCATTCATTCACTAATCACCCTTAATTTGCAGGACATGACAGAAGCAACGCCTGTGAACACAAATAGATCTCAATGGGAGCTCCAGCAAAGAATATTCTGCACTTTCGTGCATCAGATCGAATGTGAAAAAGCCCCCTCCAAGAGCAGAATTCAGGACTGAGTGAACCCATTCGAGAACTATGGGACAGTGGAGAACATCAATGCAGCCAGTGACAACCGTCCAAGCCATTCAGGACGCACCAGGAAGCATACAGCTGAGCTGATTAAAAGCGTCAGAGAGTCAGTTCAGCAGAGTGCAAAACGCTCTGTGCGCAAGCGAAGTCAGTCCCTCGGTATATCCCGTGAGATTTGAAGGAGAAAGGCTATGGCAGTCAAAATACTGGAGAAGATTCAGGAAACCCCAACTTTCCTTAACCTCCTTTGGACCTCAGATGAAGCTCACTTCTATCTTGAAGGAAAGGTAAACTCGAAAACAAGTGTCTTCCGGGGGGCTCAAGTCCAAATGAGTTAGCTACCAAGCCCTTACACTCCCCTGAATGCACGGTATGGACTGCAATCTCAGCCAGAGGCATCGGAACATTCTTCTTCGAGGAATCTGGCGCGACAGTCACAGTCACCAACGAGCGGTATGTTGAGGTCCGCAAAAAACCTTCAAGAGGGAGCTGCAGACCCTGTTCCCGTCGCTTATGGGGAAGTTCTGGTTCTAGCAAGCTCTCACACCTCAAACCTGTCCCGAGATTGGCTGAAAGAGAACTTTGGTGGCCGTGTGATTAGTCTCAAGACTGATTTTGAGTGGGAACCTCACTGCCTAGACCTTAGCCCCCGGGATTTCCTTCTCTGGGGCTACCTTGAAGACAGAGTGTACGCAGGGAGACCCAGGACCATCACGGAATTCAAGGAAGCCATCAGGGAGGAGATCAGAGAGAGCCATTAGTCGGTCGGTTTATAAGGACGTCATGGACAACTTTTTGCTGCGCCTCAGGAAATGCACAGAGCTAAGTGTTAGTAATCTCGAACACGTGCTCTAGAATAGAAAAGAAAAGTCCAAAGACTCTAATGTTTTGATATGATGTTTTTAACCACAATAAACTAGTTATCACCAAAGTTTCATTCAATCCTTACAGAAAATTAAGAAATGGGGCCTATCGAAAGTTGGGGCCCATTTGGAGGGGTCACCCTGTGTGGAAGAATCCGCTTTGAATAATATTATTTCCCCACCTCCTAAGACAGTATTTCAGGAGAGAAAGCGAGACGTTACTTCCCCTCCCCCTCACCTTCTGACCTCTTCCTCTTTTGACCCGCCGCCAGATTCCTGTGAAATTCACACCGAAGCTCTTCCTCCCGGTCGTCTCCCCCCCTTCTGGTTGGAAGACTGCGTTGTAGATTCACCGTGAGAAGCATTCATGGCCCCCGCCGCTGTCGCCCGTCTGGCTGCTTATCCCAGCCGTTGATACTTTCTCGTAAGGAGGCGCTCGGTTCTCAATCTCTCTCTGTTTTGAATAGCTTCGAGTATATATGCACCCGCTCCAGGCTGACGGACAGATTCCGTTAGACGCGATCTTCCCGAAAGGAGTGCAATGCAACGAGCTCTCTTCCAAGAAGTTTGAGTGACGGTCGCAAGCCACGGAAGAGCTGGACATCACACCCGTGTCTTTTGGTCAGGGAGAAGAGTCTCTTGAGGCAACATCAGCCTTTCTCATCCACCTTCGGTTTAAGGATTGGAGAAGCCGTCCTCCGAAATTCTTCTGGTGACCTCTTACGACAAGAGGCCCATTAGCTCGCTCAATCTGAGTGTGGAGAAGTCATCTCCCCCCACCCCCTTCGAAGTTCGTTCAGTGACCTCCTGAGGACAGGAGGCCCGCATCCCGCAAACGCAAGTTCGAGAAGAGTAGCACCAACCCCCGTGAGTAATCAAGGTCACCAAGACCTCCCCCTACTTTCCCCACCTTACCCTCGAGTTTCAAAGGAAGTAAATCATTCATTACCTTCAATCTCCCACTATAACCATTCCCTAACCACGGCTATCTAATTTGTATTCGAAGCTTCAGTCCGTCTCATTTATCTACCATATATATATATATATATATATATATATATATATATATATATATATATATATATATATATATATATATTGTTGTCCCCTTTTATTTCGCGTGTATTAAAATCTATTTTTGTCATTGTGTAGGTTATATTCCTTGGTCACGCAGCTTCCGCTATCTACTTAAATCGCACTCTTAGAAACAATAACAGTTGTTGCCTCGCTTGGCCTACCTTAGAGCCTGTGTGCGCATATTCATGTACACTTGGCCATACCTTGACACCCTGTATTCGTTACAAAGGTTCTGATGCAATTGAAGAGGAAATACTGTTTTGTTTTCTTCTTGAGTTGAGAGCTTGTGGCATTGATGTATTGAAGGTCAGTGAATACTTTAAAAAACCTAGCGTTCAATTAAATTGGGGAGACTGCATTGTTGTGTCTGTTGATGGAGCACTAGCTATGTTAGGTCAGGTCAGTGGCTTCTCTTATTTCGTCAGAAAGGGTCATGCAAATATTAAAGTTACCCACTGTATAATCTATCGGCAAGCACTAGTTGTGAAAAGGCTTAAACCAGCGCTGGAAGCTATCATGCAAGATGTTATCAAGATTGCCAATGCTATCAAAGGACATGCACTGTTATTTCATGAATTATGTGAGGATGGAGCAGCTGCATATTTATTTCTATTTTATCACGCAGAAGTGAGGTGGCTTTCACGTTGATCAAAGCTTCTCTATTGGAGCCACAAAGTAGAACAGAACAAAATAGTTGTAAATGTTAGCTGTGTTTTTGGAATATTGTGAAGATCTTGATTTTGATATCATTAAGAACACAGTTCTAAATCATCTTACTAAACTCATAAAATGGTTGTCTGATTACTTTCACACGGTGTCAGCTGGGTTATGAATCCCTTCAACTGTAAAATTACTGATGTGCCAGAGGAACCTGGTTCTTGAACTTGGTTCCAACAAAAATGCAAGCATTGAATTCAAGAATATTGCAGATATGTCTTTATTTTTGATGTCAAGAGCTGAAAAGGATTTCCAAATTGGACATGAGGAAGCAATAAAAATGTTGTTGGTGTTTGCAACTACTTACCTTTGCGAACAAGGATTTTCTGCTTTACTTAACTTAAAAATAAAATATAGGAATAGGTTGAACCCTGAAGATAGTATTCACATTGCTATAACATTAAAGAGCCCTAATTTTGATGTTGTATAAAAAATGAAACCACCATTTTTCCAAAGACAGAAATTTAAAATGATTTTAAATGAAATGCGTTAGTTTTCTAATAATATTGATTTAAATTTGTTACAATATTTTTGGTTTCATGCAGTTTATTTTTTCATTTTGTTATTTTTGTTTTATTTTAAATTATGTTTTAAGTTTATGGCGCTATTGGCAAATATATACATTTAGCTCGTATACATCCCTATAGAAACCGATGCAATAAATTATTAACTATTTTAAATTTCATTTTTTCCCGAATTCTGAGGTGAAGCCGAGGAAAAGGAATTTATCAGTCGACAACTACGAGGGGTAGTCAATAAGTTTTGCAATTCTGATATAAGGAAACGAGATATGAGGAAAAGTGTTTTATTAATTTTCAATATAACTACCCTCGACTTCAATGCACTTGCGCCACTTGTCCCTGAGGCTTCGAATTCCCGACAACCAGAAATCTCCCGACTGCTGTTCAATCCACTCCTCGACGGTGAGCTGGACATCTTCATCTTCCCCGAACCGGCGTCCACGCAGTGCAGCCTTGAGCTGGCGGAATAAAAAGTAGTCGCTAGGGGCCAGATCTGGACTGTAGGGGAAAAGGTTGAGCTCCTCTAATCCGCCCAGCTAATTCCGGATGATCAGATAGCAGCCGCATTCCAGAAGAGTCCAAGTGTCATTTCCCAGTAAGAATAAAGGCATCGTTTAAACACATCCTCATTGCTAAAGAAGTTGGCGTTCCTGAATACAATCTCAGCTCCCGCTACTCCGCTACCATTACAGAAGAAAGAGGATAACAACACGGCGCATTGTAATGGTGATGCCTCATTCTGCTTCTGCCTCAGGCTGCATACAACGAAACCGAAGAGACACTAACTAACAAAATGTAGTAAACCATATGAGTTCTATCGCGACTAGCCCAAGAACCTCATCACAAACTAAACTGCCCTTATGTTATTTGCCGGGGTCTTTTGGTAATAATCTTGATACATTTAGTTCCCTTTCCCGCCGCCAGAACACTAAGTGTAGCCACTTTCTCTCGTTAACTTGAACTGTCTTACTTTTCGTTCTTGATAACCTTCCACTGCACCCATCCCCCCTTCCTCACCCCCATCAATCTCTGCTATCATTAATGCTACGAAGTGATGCCGCTATTTCGCCTGACGACCCCTTCATGGCAGAATCTCAACTCCTTACTCTTCTCCCCTCGGCCATCTTTCGTTGTCAACCTACGTGGAAATTACTCCTCACCTTTGGTCTCACTTGTACGGTAAGTATCACCAACTTATCTAATTTAATAGTCATAGCAGTCTGTGCTAACTCTGTTTATTCCCGCCCTTTGTGATACATTTCCAATCCCCCACCATTCAGTTTCTTGTGCTCCTCGCACCAGCGAGTTTTATTTCATGGGAATCTTAAACGTTATGATTGGTGCTGATTAATTTTCACCCGTACATATATTTCCGGTCGTTAACATGATTAATCTTTAAGACACCGTAATATTTTTATCACCTCATTAAAAAAACAATCAGACCTTCCTCGTTAATATCTTCCTTTAGTGGTATCAATTTAAAAAAGTAGAAAAGCCTTGATTTTGATAGAGGAAGCTCATCTAACCTAAACAAGCAAGTGTATTTAGACATTTACAAAAGTAGAATAAGAACCACATTTTCAGAAATATGAAAACGACTAATATAAAGTGGGGGAATAACGAAGAAACAAATATCGGTGTGGTACCAAACAGATCAAATAGTTCATCAAAATACGTTAATCTTTATTAGAAAAAAGGTTATGGTTCGCCTTGGCGGAGTTAGAGACATAAAAGATTAAAGAAGAGAGAAGAGAGAAGGGGAATTAAGAGAGTGACTCTCAAAGTTAGGTCTGTTACGCGACAATAAATGCTCCGTGGCGAGCTGGCATTATTTGGGGTGCCTTAAGTTGTCGCTTCGTTATTTAGCCTAAGCGACAGAATTTCTTGGAAAAGACCTAAAAATATACTCCGTTGTGCATAAATATTCCGACGATAATGGAGTATAAACTAATACACCTATCAGTGAATGTATGCTTCTATTACACACGCAACCGTTGCGTGAGTTTGCGTGACGTTCATTTCTCTGCATGTAACCTATCTAATCAATATCGCCAATTAAGTTTATATGAAAATTTAATTTATTTAATAGAGCCTTGATTGTCTCAATTATCGACATAATTAAGGCAATTATTTTGATTATTATTAATTAATATTAAATGAATTGGTTTCACACGTTCGCTTTTTTTCTCTTATCCTTCCCTCCTTTAATTGTGATTGGACAGGTTCGATTCCTTGACGGATAAAATTAAAGCCAAAACGCATAATATGATTATGGTAGATATACTTCCTAGAGTAGATGGTTCATCAGAAGCAATGAGTAAGGTTGTCAGAATTAATTCGATAGTTAGAAAAAAAACTGTACGAGAGAAAAGGAATTAAGTTCTTAAATTTTTGACGTAGTTCCATTCATAGAAATAAGTACTTTTATACGAATAAGACTCAGGCAATAAAGGAACTTTGCATCACAAATGGTAGAAAGCAAATTGTTATCATCATCATCATCATCACTAACTCTAAATTTAAGAAGGGGATTTTTTTGAGTATTTAAATAATAATTTCTTCTTAGTTTGGTTAGGACTTGTTGTTTTATCAAAGTTATTTCTAATAATTCTTTTATAATATCAAAAAACAAAATGGTGAAGTTCAGAAATAAATATAAGTATCGAAATTTGGTGAATTTTTTAAAACCCAAAGAATTACAAATGGGGAAGTTCAGAAAATTTATTTTTATATATCTTTTATAACTCTATATTTTAGCAACGTGATATTTTTAAAGGGCGGAAATTTAGTTTAAAAGTTCCTTTTTAAAATTATTATAATTGGCGAAGTTCAGAATTTTATAAAAATTTAATCATTGCTGCTTTTTTTAGATTTTAAATTTTCATTTTAGTAGCGAAGCGCAAGCTTCCGCCCGTAAGGGGGAGTGGCGAAGCCATTACCTGGTTTATTAATATTTCAATTAACTTAAATTTATTTCAAGTTAAATAAAACGTAGTTCAATTTTTTTAGTGAAAATATGCATTTTGCTGTGTTAAGAGTTTAGGGGCACCCTGTAAAACTGAAAATCAAACAACGTTACCGAAACGAAGCACCTCAAGAGAGTCGGTCAAATGCATTAAACTCCAAAAGCGGTTCTCGATGCAAATTCGAGTAAGGACAAACTATTCGAATATGAAGCTATGGTGCTTGTGGCCTAATCCCAAAGATGTTGATGTTTTTCTTACCAGACTCAATTATCTCGTCCCTTCAATTAAATTTACCCACGAGATGGAAAATAACAGAACCCTTTCCTTTCTTGATCTTTTAATTCATAGAACTCATACATGTTTTAAATACTCTATTTTTCGTAAGCCTACTAATTCAAATTCTTATATTCATTTTTACTCTTCTCACAGCCCTAAAGTTAAACGTTCTGTTTTTTCTTCTATGTTTCTACGGGCATTACGAGTTGTGAGCCCGGAATATATGGATTTGGAATTTTCCAATATCTTTGAAATTGGCCATAAACTTTGTTACCCTTACCCGTTTCTTCAAAACTGTCTTTCTTTTGCTAAAAAGACATTTTATCAAACTGTCCCTACTCTCCCTTTTAATAGTAATAACATTTTAGTTCTACCCTTTTTTCTCTTTGTTTTAGTGATCTTTCCCGTCTTTTGAATAACTTTAACATTTCTGTTGCTATTAAATATGAGACGACCATTTAGAATTTATTAGTACGTAATAATTGTAATAGTTTCGGGGGGGAGGAAGTTTATTCAGTTGAGTGTTCTGGTTGCCTAAATAAATATTATGGAGAAACAGGTAAACAACTTTCTGTTCGCATAAATCAACATAAATATAATGTCCGAAGAGGGGAAGATAACAGGGCTTTCTTTGTCCATATGTCAGATAAGGACCATCTAATTAATTGGAACTCGGCAAAATTTATTTATCGTTCCAATTACCCTATAAAAGGAATATCATTGAATGTGCTTTTATAAGCCAATGTGATAATTTTAACCTTTCCCCTGGCTTATATAGAATAGATGCTATAATTAAAAGATTAATACTTGAAGAAATTAGTTCTGTCTTTCGTTCTTAGTTTTTTTATATACATTCTTTAGTTATGTGGCCCCTATTTTATTTTTTATTATTATTTTTTTAATTGTCACTGCTCTGTTTTGTACATTGTATTTTCCTCACTTTTCGTTCCCTGTGTCTTATAATCTCCCTCGTTAGGCTATCTCCATTTCTTTTAATCTGTTACCCTTTCCGTCTTCTCAGTTTGACCTTACTACCTGCTTCATTTAATTCTTAATGTGTTTCTTTACCTTTCCCCTTCCGTCTTCCTCATTGATGATTTCTTGTTTTTGAGGCGGTCTTTCATACTTTTCTTTCGTATATATACCTCTAATATAATATTATTTCTTGTAGTTATCGTTGATAAGGAACTTAATAAAGTTCGAAAGTACTTGGAAACACCATTTCATTTTTTCCTGCGGGACATTGCATTCATTTGCTACCCTCACGTGATACTTTTTGAGTTTTTCATTTCAATATATATATATATATATATATATATATATATATATATATATATATATATATATATATATATATATATATATATATATATATATATATATATATATATATATATATATATATATAAATTGTCGGACTAAGGGAATATTTCGCAACGAGGAACGAGCAGCCCCGCTAGGTTGGAGAATGCCAAGTTTGATCGTGGGAGAATTCATCTACTTCCGGCCATAAAGCGGACACTTGGACCACCGAGAGCGAAGAGAATTCGCCGCGTCCCCCCGCTGGCGAACGATATCAAAACCCCCGCTTGGAGTCGCCCTTCCCACGGCTGTCCCTGATATAGTGAAACCCTTCCAGCGCCTGAGGCAAAGCGCTTCCGTTTGGGCCACATATAAACCCAGTCCCTAGCCGTGCCAAATTAGTATAGGCCCGCCGCGTATTACAAGACACTTCAACTTCTCGACTCGACTCGGTTCCCTTCACTCGCGAGTACGAAAGCAAGAAGCCTCCCCCCCCCCTCCCCCCCGAAGAAAGTTATCCCCAGTCCACCATTGGTTATTCTTTGGTTTTCCTACGATCTCGTTTCGGTGCGAATACTCTCTCAGACGTCATTCTCGAGGTTAAACTTACGATTGTAATCCACCCGTGCAATCAGTCCCCTTCCATGTCGTCTTCCAAGGCCTCAAACCCTAAAGCCAAGCCTACAACATTTGTGGATTCGTACCCAGTCATCCCAATCTTTGTACGTGTGTACGTCGGCTAGCGAGCCGCAGCTTGAGTCAACCCGTCCCCATATTTCCTTAGACTCCATAACTGTCATCGCGAGTATCCATATAATTTGTGTGATAAATCTTATTTATATGTATATTGTATTTGTGTGTAAATAGTAAAGATATTTTTGTTCTTCACCTTTTTCTACTCCCCTTCCTTCTCCCCCACTCCCTCTCTCCATCTCCCTCTCGCACTTCCTTTCCCCGCTCCGTCTCCCTGCTTCCCTCTACCACCTCCTTATCCTCCTTTTCTCCCCCGCCCCCCTTCTTCCCACCACCACCTCCCCCATCTTATTCCCCCTCCTTCTTCCTCCCCTCATTCTCGCTCAACCTCCTTCTCCCCAAACCTCCCCCCACTTCCTTCTGCCCACCCTCCTTATAGCCCACTTCCTTCTACCCATTTATTTTAACCCCCTCTACCCACGTCTTTCTACCCCCTACTTCTACTACCCTTCTACCCCGGCCTTCTACCACCCCCTTCCTTCTCCCCTACTCCCTATCCCCACTTCCCTCTCCCCTCTC
Source organism: Ceratothoa steindachneri (assembly GCA_963969495.1). NCBI lineage: Eukaryota > Metazoa > Arthropoda > Malacostraca > Isopoda > Cymothoidae > Ceratothoa > Ceratothoa steindachneri. Next base: position 107,488,232 of record OZ018331.1, read on the forward strand.
CCCTCACCCCCTCCTTATCCCCCATTTTCCACACGTCCAACTCCCCCATCTTATTACCCCCCTTCTTCTCCCTCCGCCCTCCTCTCCCCACGTCCTTCTCCCCCCTCATTCTCCCACCTTCTTCTCCCACCATTCTTCGCCCCCATCCTTCTCCCCAATTACTTCTTCAATTTGATCCCGGAATGGAAATGGAAGACTTTTCTTTGTCAATAGAGTTTGGGGGACTCGAGTGTAACTTTAATGAAAATTATGACAATTTATCAGATTCTTTGAAAAGAAAATTAAAGAAAACTTGAAAAATGAAATTAAGAATAGTGAAAAAAATGGAAAAAATTATGGAAATGAATTGTGATGAAATAAAAGAAATGTTATGTGATCTTGTTAATGAAACAAGGTCTGCTGACCAAAAAGTCGCGTGCTCTCACTTCTTCAGATTTATGACTTTAAGACCTTCAAAACTTTCGATAATTCCCGAGGATTGTGGTAATTTTAGAAATCGAAAGAGAATGTAAAACAACATAAGGGTTTCAAATTTCGTTAGAATCGGCAAAAATATTACAATGTTATTACAAACACAATAAAAGCAAAACGGGGACTGACCGACGACCGACATAGAGAGATTATACAGTCGCCCGCGACTAAAAAATGGAAAATTCTGATGAGAAAAAGATAAAAAGATCATTATCGAAATCTCAAATATAGGAAGAAAACAATGAAGAATTGACGTCACGATAGTTAAAAGAAAGAAGTGGTTTGAATAAAAATATTCCGAATGAATTAATATTTGTAGAATAGGGGTGAATATATAACAAAATAAAACATTTTAATATATTTAAAGGGAGGGGTGTTTCCTTTTACTTTAAAGAGGTTGAAGAGGGGTTGAAAAAATCGGTTTCAAAGACCAAGCTTCCCCAGTGGGGGGGGAGAAGCAATGGCTTATATATATATATATATATATATATATATATATATATATATATATATATATATATATATATATATATTGTACACCGTCGATATAACGAACTATATGGGGCGGGGGGTCGTTCGTTAAGGCCGAAAGCTCGTTAAACCCGATGGGCGTTAAAAGCAATGGAAATAACGAACCAAGTTCGTTATGGATATGTAATACGTATGTAATTACTAATAAAGTTCAGTGGACTACACAACATAATATTGATACGAACCTTGCACTGTAGGAGACATGTGGCACACTAACACTCACTCAGGCTGGTCGTAACGCTTGCCTGTTAAACCCGATGGAGTTCGGCCAGGAAATTTGGTTCGTTATATTGAGGTTCGTTATATCGAGGGTTTAATGTATATATATATATATATATATATATATATATATATATATATATATATATACATACAGGTTGGGTCAGAGAGGACGGACGTTTTTGAAATGTCTATTACTCAGCCCCAGGGGAGAGGAACATATGTCGGGCAGATATCATTCTGCCCGTGGTGTCTTAGAATATTTTTTCTTTTCTTTTCAGGTGAAGCCATGGCGCGCTGTGGACGATAGAGCATCGAGTGAATTTTTCAAAAACGTCCGTCCTCTCTGCCCCACCCTGTATATATATATATATATATATATATATATATATATATATATATATATATATATATATATATATATATATATTAAAAATGAAGTCTATATATGTGTGTGTGTGGCCAATTATAGGAATTTTTTAAAAATCCTATTCTAACCCTTCCCTCTACCCCCGTTCCGCCTACCCCCCTGCCCCAACTTTCTCACGTCTCCCCACTACCCAATCTCACCCTATCCCTCTTTCTCCCAACCACACAACCACACTCTAAAGAAGAAATAAGTAAACTCAGCAATAAAGTAACAAATGAGGCTCATACCAACCAGGGTTTTCAGGAGTTAGAAATAATTCAAAAAAGGTAAAGAGAGTGGATAACCCCCCAACAATCACTCTGATGAACAGGTTCGCTGCTATAGGTGAGGCAAGCTCCTTAAGGGTAAAGTCGCATAACGGGGAAAAGCAGGTTTAGGAAATCCAGCAGCAATGAAGGTAACACCTATGTCTTGTCTGACTCACTTTTAAGGGGTCAGGGTGTAGCATTTGCCATGGAAAGGAAGAACAGAATGGTCAAGGTAATACCAGGTGGTACTTTAGACATAATTACTGAAGACTTTAAGAAAGCAAAAGTCCCCAGGAGTTCATGCTTACTAGTTAACGTGGGTAGTAACGATGCATATGACGGTGGTAAAGCCACAAGTAGGGAAATACTAGCCAAGTATAACAAGCTAATAAAAGAAATGAGATCCAAGACAAATAAATGCATAGTTAATGGAATACTGCCACGTATGAGAGCCAACAATCACTACAGTAACATCAGAGCTCTAGGAATCAATAAATCTCTAAAAGAAATGTGCGAGAAAGAACATGTGTTATATAACGACACATGGAGTAGCTTCCATAATAAGCTTTGGCTAACAAACAGAGATGGTATTCATTTGTCACAAGCAGGAGTACAGTTAATGGGTAAATTACTAAACAACGCTGTATATAATATACATAAGAGATGCCAGAGTCAAACAAATCACCCTCCCACACCTGCCACAGAACGGGTTTCCCCTGCCTCACCTGTCCAAAGGCACAGGGTAGGAACCCCCTCAACCCTTGCTAACCCAACCCAGATGTCCAATACGCCCTCCAAAGCCACACCTCCAAACCCATTTAATTTCCATGTAACTCCTCGCCCTACCGACAACCCATTTAATTTCCATGTCACTCCTCGCCCTGTTGCAAATCCCTTTAATCCTCGTGGCTACGCTCAAACAGCTGCCTTCCCTCCCCGCTCCTCCTCGGCCCTGACCCCCACCCCCACCCACAGACAGGGAAACTAATGAATAGTCTCACCTCCTCACCTTCAAAAGAAATCAGTAAAATCAAAATAATAACTTTTAATGCACGTAGCCTTAGAAAACATATTACAGAACTTAAATGTCTAATAGCAACGGAAGAGGTTGACATCATAGCCATAACTGAGACCCATCTACAAATTGGCATAAAAGACTTAATATGTGAATACATGCTAGAAGGCTATAGATTATTTTACAAAAACAGGGCCAATGGAAGGCTTGGAGGAGGATTGGGACTATATATAAGATCAGAATTAAAAGTAACTGAGGTAGAACTTACAAATAATGAAGTGGAGCTGATCTGTGTTGAACTACATTTACAAGATTTTAAAATAAACATAAGCACTGTTTACCGTCGCCCAAATACTACCGTTAATGAGGACCTGTAAATATATAGAGTCTTACAAGAAACATTACACGAGGAACAAAGGCTATTACTGGAAGATTTTAATTTACCTAATATCTGCTGGGCCTGGAATATAGGGACTAGCCAACAAGAAAAATTAATGTCAAATTTCATCGATACTAATTATTTACACCAATGCGTAAAGGAGCCGACCAGAGGAAATAATATACTAGACCTAGTTATTGCATCCCAGGAAAATTTAATATCAACTCTGGACGTAGTTGAACATATAAGTACATGTGACCACAAACTAATCCGCTTTGATCTAAATGCCAGGTATTCAACTACCAATAACTATTCAAAAGTACCAGACTACAGTAAAGCTAACTTAGAGGGCCTCATAGAAGCCCTGGGAAATAGTCACGAGCAGCTAATAGAAATAGAAGATGTAAATCAACTTTGGAATAAATTTAAAGAACTATTTTTTATAGCCCAAGAAAACCATGTTCCTCGTAAGACAAGGAATAGTAACGCGAATAGAGGTAAGCCGCCGTGGTTTAATAATGACATCAAACGAGCAATTAGAGATAGAAACCGTCTCCACACATTATTAAAACACAATAGAAACTATCAAGTTAACCAACAATATAACACTAGCAGAAGAAAGGTTAAAACACTTATAAGATCAACGAAACGTCAATACGAAATCGAGATAGCGAAAGCAAGCACCACTAATCCCAAACACTTCTATACTTATGTCAATAGAAATAGGCAAATGAGAAGCGGGATTGGCCCCTTGAAAAACCAGTTGGGTGAAATTATTTCAGATGATATGGGTATGGCTAATATCTCACACGAGTTTTTTAGTTCAGTCTTCACCTTAGGATATACTAATAACGATAACAACGAGTCTATACAGGTCAGACACCCATCACTAAGGAGCCTGGAAGTAAATCCGCAACTAGTAATTGATAAATTAAAGAAAATGAACTCGTACAAGACAACTGATTCTGATAAATTTTACCCGAAAATTTTAAAACATGTCCATAATTAGTTAGCAGAGTCACTTACTCTCATTTTTAACAAATCTCTCGAGCATGTGGTCGTCCCTGATGATTGGAGGGAAGCTAACGTCACGCCTATCTTTAAGAAGGGATGTAAAAACCAGGCCAGTAATTACAGACCCATTAGCTTAACCTCAATAGTTGAAAAGTTGCTCGAAACGATCATTAGAGACAAGCTAGTAGAGTTTCTCGAAAACAATAACCTTATACGAGATAGCCAGCATGGTTTTAGGTCTAAGAGATCGTGCTTAACAAACCTAATTGACTTTTACCATAACCTTTTCAACCTATATAACGATACTAAATCATTAGATATAATTTACCTAGATTTCAAAAAGGCATTTGACAAAATTCCCCATCAGAGACTCATGAACAAAGTGCGTTCGCTAGGAATTAACGGTAATATATACGGATGGATTAGTAGCTGGTTAAAAAACAGGAAGCAGAGAGTGATAATAAATAGCGTGGAATCGGACTAGGTATCTGTTACCAGCGGTGTTTCCCAGGGATCAGTCCTGGGGCCTATTTCATTTACTATATACATCAATGACATAGACGTTGGAATAAATAATATCATATCTAAATTTGCAGATGACACGGAAATAGGTAACTCAGTATTATACGAAGAGGACAGGGCTAGCCTGCAAGCTGATATAAATAAAATTACTGAATGGTCTGAGAAATGGCAAATGCCATTTAATATCGACAAATGCCAAATCCTTCAGTGCGGAACAAAAAACAAAAAATACAACTATACAATGCAAGGCGGCTTAATAAACACAACCCCGCAGGTTAAATATTTTGGAGTAATAATTACAGAAAACTTAAAAACATCAAACTAATGCGCAGCTGCTGCAAACAAAGTTAACACAGCACTAGGATTTATAAAAAGAAACTTTACTTATAAAAGCGAGGAGATAATTATGCCACTATATAAAAGTATTGTCAGGCCCCATCTCGAATACGCTGTACAGTTCTGGGCCCCTTACTTAATAAAAGACATAGATAAATTAGAAGCTGTACAACACAGAGCGACAAAACTTATCCCGTCAGTACGTAACAAACCTTACCACGAGAGGCTAAAAAAACTCAATCTATTTTCCGTCAGAAAACGAAGACTAAGGGCGCAGCTTATAGAGTGCTTCAAAATACTTAAAGGATTTAACAACGTTAATGCCAATAACTTGTTCACACTGACAGGGGAGTGTCCCACCCGTGGACATGATTCAAAACTTCAGGGTAAAAGAGCCACTATGGATGTAATAAAAAACTTCTTCACTTACTCGATTATTAATGATTGGAATAATTTGCCAAACGAGGTAGTGGACAGCAGAACTATAGACTCATTTAAAATGAGATTAGACAAACACTTAACAAATATTGGAATTGTTTAGCATAAGCTTCAAAATAAAATAATATTACAAAAAAATGTAACTCTTTCAGGTGTATGTAAGTGGTTTTCATATTCATTTCATTTAATTACTATTTAATGCAAATTTCCTTCAGGTACTGTCTTCTTACACCTGCAAGGTACTTTTGCCAAATTATTTCATGTACGGCTTTTGCCGGAGGGAGTGGAGGGTGGGGAGAACCTAAGACTTTTCTATCCTTTACTTCTACTATTCTATGTGTAAGTGGCAGTAGATTTAAGGCCAGATCACCTTAGTCAGGGCAGTAAGGCCCGTGTGATCTGTGTATATATGTAACTCTATGTAACTCTCTCGCTCATGGTCAGTTATATGTTGTGGCTTCCAGAGTGGGGAGCAAGAATAAAATAATCCTTTTATTTTCGCTCTTACTGGTAAGCCCCGACGAAACATTGTTAATAAGGAAGTTTTTAGCATTGGATTAACAGATTAAAATTATTTATAGACAGAAATACCAGAGATCATAGAGCAGAAGTTTATATGCACCCATGATAATATTAGTAAGAAGGAAATATCTCTATCATCTACATAAAAGTTGACAGTCTTTTCTTATATGTTGGCCGAAAGGATACAGCTTTATCATCTAGGTAAACGAAAATTAAGTGATTTATTGTACATACATTGGACAGAAGGAAACAGTTATATCATCTAGATGAAAGTTTAAAGTGATTTCTTATATATTTTCAATACAATCTAAGTGAATAACTTTAAATATTCATAGTATAATTTTGGCGGTTTTAAGTCATGTGCGAGTCTAGTCAAGGGCGACTGTATATCTCACTATGTCGGTCGGTCCCCGTTTCGCTTTTTTTCATTTTTAAAATGACATTGTAACTATTCGGCTGATTCGAACGAAATTTGAAACCCTTATGTTGTTTTACATTCTCTTTCGAATCATCACCACCTACACAACCACCACCTAGACCGCTACTATCTACGTCTACACCACCTACTCCTACACCATATACATTACCTACACCACCACCACTACTTACACCATCTGCGTCACCTACACCATCTACGTCACCTACACTACCGTCACTTAGGTGACCACAACCTACACCACCACATGCACAACCATAAAATACCCCACCTTCACGTCCACCACCTACACCACTACCACTTACAACACTAGTGCCTACACCACCTAGACCACCACCACATACACCACCACCACATGGTCCACCACCACATGGCCCACCACCACCTACACCAAGACATCATACGCAATCACCATATACACCTACACCACCACCAACACCACTTACACCACCAACGCCTACTCCACCTACACAACCCACACATACACCACACACGCCTACACCACCCACACTACCACCTTCACCACCTAAACAACCTACACTACCACCGCCTGCATCACCTAGTACTATACAACAACCAACTACACCACTACATGCACCATCTCCACCTCCTACAACAAATACACCACCACCTAATACAACGCCTACACACACACCAACAACGCCATCTACGATACCTACACCACCGCCACCCACACCAGCAGGACCTATATCACCAATTACACCACCATCACCTAGACCACCACCACCACTTACAAATCACCAATTACATCACCTACACCACCATCACCTACACCATCACCACCTATACGACCACCAACTACACCATCACCACCCAGACAACCACCACCTACACCACTACCACTACCACTTAGAACACCTACAAAACCATCACTAACACCACCTATGCCAGCTATACCACTACCACCTACAACACAAATGCTTACACCACCAACACATACATAACCACCACCTACACTACATACACCACCACCACCTAAAAAATCTACACCTACACCACCACCACCTAGACCAATACCACTTACACCATCAATATCGTCACCACTTACAACACCAACAGTAGAACAACACCTACATCACCGACACCTACACAACACACACCTACAACACACAAACTTACACCACCCATACCTACACCATCAACACCAACACATATACCATCTCCACCACCACCTACACCACCAACACCTAGACCACATAAACTACCACTACTTTGATCACCTAAACAACCTACACTACCACCACCTTCACCATAACCACCTACACCACAACTACCTACACCACAACTACCTACACCACAACCACTAACATCACAACCACCTACACCACTGTAATGTAAAGTAACACGACCTACACTACCACTTCATCCAACACCTACACCACCACATTCGCCTACACCACATACACATACAACACCACCTACACCACCGCCACCTACACTACTGTCACATGCACCAACACCACTTACAACAATACCACCTACACATTCACCACCGCCGCCTACACCACCAATAACAACACTTACACCAGCATCATCAACACCTACACCAGAATCTCCGACACCACCTTCACCACCACCACAAATACCACCTACACCTACATAATCTACACCACAACCATTTACGCTACCTACAACGCCTACACCACCATCTACACCACAACTACCTATGCCATTATCACCTACAGCAGCGCGACCTACACCACCCATATCACCACCACCTGCATCTACACCACATACACCGCCAACCACATCACCGCCACCTCCTACAACAGCTACGCACGTACCAGCTACACCACTACCATAAACCCCACCTTAACCACCTAAACCCTTTACGCCACCTACAACACCGCCACCTACATAACTTCCACCGCTATCTACACCACCACCTACACCACCTACATCACATATACCACCGCCACTTACACCACTACCACCTACATCACAAGCTCCTACAATACCTATACCAACACCACCTATACCAGAACACACTATACCACCACCGTCAACTACACCGCATACACCACTACACTACAATACCAACACCTTCATCACCCAAGGTTATCCTGGGAATTATTTTGGTTAGCAATAACATCATAACTATGCGGCCGAATCTAATGAAATTGGAAACCCTTATGTTGTTTTATATTATCCTTCTAATGAATTGACAAAGTCCTCCCAAGGTTATCCTGGGAATTATTTGACAATAAATTCATAACTATTGGACTCACTAACGAAATTTGAAGGCGGAATTTTTTTTGCATTCTCTTTCGAATGACATAATTGCCAAGGTCCTCCTTAGATTACTCCGTGAATTATTGAGAGATTTTAGCCTGCGCATCGAGCTTAGAAATAGAAACATTACATTCAAAATAGCCAAAATATAGGTAACACCCCAAATATTTATATGGGAGAAAATTATTGCAGGTAGCACTCATTATATTTTATTTTTGCAACAGCTTTGAATTAAATAAATTTATCTTCAGCTGGCGCAAGAAGGAGCAAAAAAATAAAATATACTACATTTTCAACTGAAACTAAAAAAATCTCAAATACATGAACAAAACAATGAAGAATTCACGATGGTTAAAAGAAAGAAGACGTTTGAAGAAATATATTCAGAATGAATTAATTTCTGTATATTAGGGGTGAATAAATAACAAAATAGAACTTTTAATATAGTTAAAAGTGGGGGTTTTTTGTTTCTTTTACTTTAAGGAGGTTCAAGATGGGTTTAAAACACTGTTATGTTTTACATTCTCTTTCGAATCATCACCTACACAACCTACACCACCACCACTTACGCCTACACCCATACTCTTACACTACCTCAACCACAGAATACCTACAGCACCACCGCCATCACGTACACCACCCCCACTTACATAACCACACCTTACAGAACCTACACCACCGCCACCTACATCAACACTTAGACCCTTATAACGTACACCACCAGAAATTGCACCATATACTCCCATTACACCACTACCTCCTGCATCAGCACCTACACCACCACAACTATCTAGACCACCACCAGTTACACCACATACACCACCATCAATCACATCACCTACAGCACCTAGTTTACCGCCACCTACACCATCCCCACCACATACATCACCACCACCTTCACAACGACCACCTAAACACTGAACACCTGCACCACCACCTCCACCACTACCACCTCACCACCAGCGCCTAAACCCTCTGCCCCGCCACCACCTACAACACCTCCACCTACAACACCGACAGATTCACCACCACCTATACCCCAACATCTACACCACCACCACCCAACACCATCACCACCTACACCACTATCACAACACTATCTATAAAGCAACCATATAAACCCCTGCGATGTACACCAGCTTCAACAGCACCTACGCCACCGCCAGCTGCACCTATGCCACTACTACATACACAATCACCACCTACACAACCCCCATCCTACACAACCACCACCTTCACAACTGCCACATAAACCACCACAACTACATCACCACCACCTAGATTACCAACATTTACATCACTAGAACAGCACCACCTACAACACCTACACCTAAAATATCTACACTACAACCACTTACGACACCTAGAAAGCCTACACTACAACAACCTACACCACAACCACCTACACCATCAACGCCTGCAGCATTACCATCTACAGCACCGCCACCTATACCACCAACCAAGACCTAGAGCACCCATACCACCACCAGATACACCACCGCCACCTAAAACACTGTCTCCTAAAACACCTACACCACCACCTACACTAACACCATCTACACCAAAACAAACTACACCACTACTACCCCATACAACACCATCATCTAAAGCACCACCACCTAAACCACCCCCTACATCACTACCACCTCCATCATCACTGCGTACACCACCACCTACACCACCCCCTGCATCACTACCACCTCCATCATCACTGCGTACACCACCACCAGAAGCCTGGAAATGAGGGACACTTCGGTCGGAAAGACAGAATCTCACCTTAAAGGGTTTCGACGAAGACGAGCCATCCTTGAAGGCACGGAGGTTCCTTAGGCACCGGACGAATGTGGCCAACCTCACCGCAGCCATGACACGTCAGGGTGGAGGAGAAATTCTGTGAGGTGCACTTAGCGGTGGACAAAGTTGTCTTCCCCTTCGAAGACGGGTTGTACGGACGCACGAACTTCTTGGGATGAGAGCTAGAAGTTCTAGAAAGACTAGGGTGAGCAGAAGTCCAATTATCCGCCAGCTGGATTGCTTTCGATAGAGTAGAGGGTCGTCGTTCCTTGATGAAGGCGCGCAGGTCAGAATGGAGGGAAGAAAGAAATTGGTTCAAGATCATATATTCCTGAGCCCATCAAAAGTGTTACCGACGCCGGAGGCTTTGAGCCATGCCTGAAATAATTGGACTAGGTGAAATGAAAATTGCTGAAAGGTTTCCCCCGGGAAAACCTTAGCGCTACAAAACTCGGTATGGTAGCCATCCAGAGTTTTATTTAAGCCGGTAAGAAGGACTCTCTTCAAAAGGTTGTAGTCCCTGGTGACACCATGGGCAGGGAGGTATAAAGCTCAGCAGCCTTACCGTGAGTAGGCCTCCTAATCTTACGGCATAACTCTCGGGGTTAACTTCGAGTAATTCGGCAATCCTCTCGAAGCGGTTGAGATAAGAGGTAATGTCCTCGCCATCCTGTAACAGGGGAAGTTTCGGACGACTCACCGGGTCAATAAATTGAAGAGAAGTAGGTCGCTGAGGTGTGGAGATGCGAGCCAATTCAACCTCCTTCTCTGCTTCTACTTGGATTTGGGCTAGCTGAAGCTTCCGTTCCTTCTCCTCTTTTTTAGCCTGGCGCTCCCTCTCGCGCTCCTCACGTTCGAATGTCTGTTGCTGCAATACATATTGAGCAATTTCATTGCCGGTAAGGACTAATTCGATGGCCTAATCCTTAAGTTCCTTGATGGAAGACATTGTAACAAAATCGGGAAAAAGGTCCCCCCCCCCCCAAATAAGTAGATAAACAAAGCTAAATCAATAAATAAATAATGGAGGCAAAGTATTTTAATGAAAGTTAAACAAGAAATATTAGGACTTCAAACAATTAAATGAGTAAACTCTAAAAGATGCAATAATTACGCCAAACGTAAAAAAATAACGCGGTAAAAGTTAACTAAAATATACAAAAAATTATTTAAAATGGGGGTCAAAAATAATTTTGAAAAGGTTAGAAACACAATGGGGACCACACAAATCCTACACAAGATGCAATGAGCAAAGCAAACCTCAAAGTAGCCAAATGTAAGCAGTACAAAGATGATCACGGCAAGAAAAAACAAACAACCGTGAATACGAGGCGTATAGCAAACCTCAGAAGACCCCTGCAAGTGTCAAAAGATTAATAAATTAATACAAACAACGGCTAAGCAGAGACGTGAAAATTGAAGCAAAGGCAAACCACGGTAGCGCGAGGGCTAGCAAAATCCTATGCACAGTAGGAATTCACTTCCGGGTCACAGACAGTGAATGCGCGCTCGATGCGACTTAAACACCCAAGCGGATAAGCACCACAACCTAACCTGACAACTTAAACTGGAAAAAACAAATACTAACTAACTAAATCCTGGCAAGGTCGCCACGTATGGGAAGGCTATCGCGTAACCCGGTTCGCACAGCCCAAATAGAACACACACATAAGAAATTTATAGAAGACCAGGGATCTAAAGGTCAACCAAAAATTCACCAGAATTTATCAGGACGGTGCTAAAATACGAGGTATCCGAAAGTAGTTAAATAAATACACATATAAAAGTATTAACAGTATTATTTACATCAAAATAAAAAATGAAATAAATTGTCTGCTAACAAATTTTACGGGGGTACATCAAATAATAAGAAAAGTCACAAATGCTTATCACCATCTAACGACCACGAGTCGTTATAACCAAAGTAGATATTCGCACATACAAAATTGGGTTCTATGAATAATTCGCTTAAAACCAAAACGACACGCGCCGTTGAAGATGAAATAGGCTATGCTACTCTAGTGACAGGTGTTCCCGGAATAACCCCCCTGTCTTATGTCCCTTAGGCGAAGGCCCAAAGTTACATGAATAAAACTTAATTAATTTAAAAGGGACGTAAGAAGAAAAAAATACTCCAAATACCTGATACCAGAGCAGTGAAGCAATAACCCGCGTCGGAAACCCAGGCGAAAGAGGCTCGGCAACGATGAGTGAATTCGACCCAAGTCCACAGGGGTGAATGCGATGACGGTCTTTGGCGAGGAGAAACACACAGATAGCGATATCGAGGCGAAAGGCGTCGAGACCACGGGGAACGATGACTCAAAGGCCCAACGATCCGAGAGAAGGAATTCGAGATGACAGAATTCCTCAAAGGGCAGATGTCGAGGTGACTGGAGGAGAGCTTTCACGTGCCCAATGTCAACGGCTTCCCAAAGGAAAACACTTGCAAACGTAACTGGAAGAGCATAAATCGATGCAGCCGACATAGGGGCAGCGACAACGCTGGTAGGAATCAATGGCGAATAAAATTTTTGCTGCACAAAGGAATCCGGTATGGATCTCCAAAAATGAACAACGTCAAAGCAAGTGACGGAAAACGACTCAGCGGAGCAATCAAGGCAGAATCCTCGCAACAGAATAAATTAAAAGGCCTCACGGCCCCATTTATATCCTTCAGTCCAAAGGGGGGAAAGGGAAGTGGGGCACAAGTAGGGGGGTGAGTTGCTTTCCGTACGCAAATTAGGCTTGTAAGACACAGAAGTTTAGGCCAAAATGGTAGCCTCGAAGCGGGTCGACCTGCGATAAACACGGTACACCACTACTCCCTAAACCACCCTCACCTACACTACTTACAACACCTACACCGCCACCACCTATACTACTACCACCTAAACCACAACCTACAAAGCAACCACACACACAACTGCCACCTACGACAACACCACCTCATATAACACCTACACCACCCCCACCTACAACACCATCACTTATACCACCACCTACACAACGCCTACTCCACCTACTTAACCACCACTACCTACAAAACTACATCGTTCAAAACCACCGCTTACACCACCACCACCTACACCCCCCAATGCACCCCCCCACCTGCACCGCCACCACCTACACACACCTTAACCAACATCACCTACATCATATCAAACTACACCTCCCCCCCTACAGCACTACCACACACACAACCACCACTTATACACCACCTACCCTACCACCGACACTAGCGCCGCCTACACCACCGCGACCTACACTCTCACCACCTACACAACTACCACCTACATCACCATCAACTTACCTACTATACCACATCCTACACCACCGTCACCTACACTCACACCACCTACACCACTACCACCTACTTCCCTACTGTACCACAACCTACACCACCCCCAGTCCCACCAACACTACCTCCACTACTACCTATACCACCTACACTACCTACACCACTAAAAGCAATTCATTGTCATGTAGTTGGCATATAAGCCACTGTAAAGTCCGTCCAAAGTGTTGTTCCACTCATGTAATTATACTACTCTTTTGCCTGTATTATCAACTGTTTGGTGTGTCAATTTGGTGTTTGTTCAAAAACCAAATAATATCAGAAGTGATGTTTGCAGACGATGATGGAGCCGAAATAATATGGCCCAAATATTTTGATCTAGGTTCTTCTACTATTACAATGTGTTCTTCAGTCGTTACTGTTCTATAACTTTTGCTTCTTTTTGATGACTGCGACAAACTTTTATCTTTCCTTCGGTCAAAGAAGATACTAATGATTCAATTTCTCATCGCTTCAGTTTTACTGGTAATTTTCTTTCTGATTTTTCTTTGCTCACGCCGTAATTTACTTATGTCGATGACTTAACTTGAATCACTTTCACTGATTATTCTAAAATCTTTCAAAGTTGCACTAACAATACTTGCTGCTGTTCTATTGGAAATGCCAGTTCTGTCGCATAATTCAGCGACAGATAGAAGAGAAGCAGTTTGCTGTTGTCCTTTTCTTTTCATACCACTTAATTCAGCTTCATATTCACAGCATTCTGTTGAAGATACTGAACTTAAATCAGATAGCACGTAACTGTAGGACGGTTGCTGTTCAGTGTTCAGCATTATCACTGGCAGTTGGAAATGTATTCTTACTACACCTCATCTCTTTTGTCATCATTGTTTTGATATTTTTTGACGTTGTAGTGGCATCGATTCTTGGAATTACCATTTTTCTTACACTACTCTGATCATTAAGAAATCGTTTCTCTTTAGTGGACACCTTGTGGATCATTATCAGAACCCTCCAATGTGGAAATCGGAGTCAAACAGGGTTATGTGCTTGCACCTGTTCTCTTCAATGTTTACTTCATGGTTCTTATCAACTTGGTCCATGCTTCCCTAGGAAGAGATGCAGGTATTACCATATAGTACCGCCTAGACGGCAGTTTATTCAACATCCGCCGATTACAAGCCAGAACTAAAGTTTCTTCCACCCAAGTAATAGAACTGCAATATGCAGATGATTGTGCCGTTGTTACCCATGATGTTGAAGCACTCCAAGTCACCTTGCATGCTCTCTCATCTACATACTCTTAAAGTTAATACACTAAAGACATAAATCTTGGCACAGTGAATAATCCTACCACAAAAGCCATTTCACTTTAACATAAATGGTGATGACATTAAAGTGGTAGAACATTTTATTTTCTTAGGCACTGGGATCTCCTATAACTGTTCACTAGACCCAGAAATACAGAGAAAGATAAACCCTGCCTCTGCTGCCTTTGGCCGCTTGAAGGAAAGAGTTTTCTCAAACAACAACTTGAGAACAGACACCAAAGCTGCAGTTTACAGGGCTGTCTGCATAGCCATCTTGCTGTAAGGCTCTGAAGGCTGAACAATATCCAGACAACAGGTCCACAGCTTATAAGAGTTACACATTGGGTGTCTCCAGAGCATCCTAAGGCATATCATGGAAAGACAAAATCACATACGATGAAATATATCACAGGACCCAAACCTGCAGTATAAAGACCCTACTAGCACAACGACAACTCTGCTGGCTGGTTCACACCATCAGGATGTCAGACCACCGACCTCCATAATAAATACTGTACGGTCAATTTAAGAAAAAAAGAAATGCAGGAGGCCCCAAGAAGCGTTACAAAGACCAGTGCAAATGCCTGCTTAAAAAAAATTTACCTTTCAGCCTCAATAAATGGAAACAATTGCAACCGACATACAGGCTGGAAATCATCCTACTCAAAAGGGCTATCTAAAATAGAAGAAGGCAGTTCAAGAAGAAGAGCAGAAAACTGCAGCGCGTGACACCAGCGAAACAAATGAGTATTACCTGTGGGACAATAGCTTTGCCAAGATGCGAGAAAATGTGTGGATCCCAAATTAGGCTGAACAGTCACCTTCGGTGGCACCAATGGAATAACACCTGATCTCGACTTTTATCATCATCATTCAGAGTAAGTTATCTTAATAGGGTTTATGCCTTCGGAGAACAAATTTTTGAGGGGATTTTACCAGTCTTGGCGGGTAATGATGGTTTGTATGGGGGGTCGGCTTTTCGGTCGTCATTCGTGGATGGAGGTAATGGGGGAGACAGGTCTCGGACTTCGACAGGTTCGGCGTTGGTGGACCTATTTCACTTAGCGGTAGACCTACTGTTCCTAGAGGTTCTTCCAATAAAGTGGAAGGTGGTAATACTATTTCCAGAGTGAGTGGCTAGACTCGGGGTGTATGGTTATCTAGTGATTTGAAGTACCAGGATTTTGACCTGTCGGTTGTGTCAACAGGTAGGTTTCGTCGTAGGGTTGTTTTTAGGTCATATAATCTCACCGAGGAAGGGAATTTTGTAATTCATCCGAGGAAAAAAGACATAAATGAAATGGCCTAACTTTAGTTGAGGGTTATTAAAGATAATTTACATATAGTAAATATATATGTAGGAGATAAGTTTTCGCCAAATGAATTGAATCAAATCCTAAGGAAGCAGAAAATAAAGATATAAAACAAATTATCGACAAACACGTAGTTGTTATGCACGGAATGTGGAAACAGCCATAGTAAACAAACAAGTAAAAGGGGTTCGAAGTGAACGAAGCTTTGAACAGAAAGTCAATAACATTAATATTAAGAAAAATGAACGAACTTAGAGGGAATAGAATGACTCATAGTCACTAAAGTGCTGACTTAAGTACAAAAGAACTCGACTGACAAACTTTCAATAATGGGAGTTAACACGGTGGTTGAAATAAAACGTTAAAATAAACATATAAATGGCAATTATTAGAGAATGAACCGACTAACAAAACAAACAAAGGATATTAGTGAGGAATAATGAATTATTTCATCAGCAATCTTTGGAGCAAGCCTTTCTTGGCCCTCCATCCTTAAACTAAGGATTCTTGGAGGAGACCTTTCCTGGTTCTCCGAGGGGGGTTTCTACTTTGGTCGCAGAGCTCACTCTCTGACCATTAATTACTTTAATCATGCGCGATCCGGCATTTAACTCCTCACCAAGAATTGACCCATCCTCGTTTTGTCCAATAGTCTCTGAGATAAATAGTCCAATCCTCGTTTTGTCCGATAATCTCTGCGATAAAGTCCTCTGTTTATGAATCTCTTTTCTATAACATATAAACCATCCTCAGGTTCAGTATTTCCTCCATTTTCTCCGTTTATTTTTACATTGAAACAAACTCTTTCTTGGGGCTGTATTTCTACATTCTCTGGAAGAACACAATTCTACTCGGTTTTTATACTTACACCCAACTACAACCTAAATTAATTTTAAACGCAGAATCTGCTTTGTCACGGCTCATCACGCGACCGTAATTTTCTATACTCATATTAAAATGGGTCGCCACACGACTCCCTTGATTCAACCCTACATCAGAGGAATGTGACACTTTATTTCCTCTGTGACTCAACTCTTGGACATCAATTTGTTCCATAGACTCAACACGACTCGTCAATGCCTCTCGAAGCCCATCGTCTATAGAACAGGGTGATGGCTCTCTTAGCCCATCATGCAACACATTCATCTCGATTATTCGTCGCACACGACTGTTAGTTTCGTACTTAGATATTTGCGGCACCTCTTTATCCGGCAAACTGTCGGAAAAGGCACCACTCCACTCGGGTGCCTCTGCGCTATCAAATATCTCTGTGGGTACATCCTCCTCCTCGGGGTTCGATGCACATGACTTGCGTAAACATTGTGCTTGATCATTGCCTTCGGCCAAAGCATGTGTATTTCTTCTACCTCGGACTCGCCTACCAAATGGGTATATTTTCCAAGCATTTTAGTTCATAAAGTCCATCCCTAACAGAAAATCAGTTGAAAAGGCAACCCTATTATCTACAATTTGAACCAGGATTGGGTACGCATCATCATCCACACATAATACAACTCTAGTTCACCAAAAGTAGGGATTTTGCCTTCTTGCGTTTCGATCAATCTAACACGAGATTTGGTGATATAATACCTGCCTAGGTACTAAGTTATCAATTTATCCACAAAAGTTTGTTGCCTTACTAGTCCTCTTACTACTAGCTCTTGTAATGGGTTTATTGATACTAGGCTAATGGGAACGGCTCTACTTAATATTGAGGAGGTTCTTCGTCTGGCGGAGGGCTTCTCCCCCCAAAAGGTTCCGTATATTACGGGCTCTCGACATCGGGGTAAAGCTTACGATACCCCAATTCTTCTTCAGAGGCAGTGGGAATATGGTCTCATTTGGTCCCAGTTACATGAATGTTCTTTGTACTTGACCCTAAAAATCGATTCCCTGTTCGATCGGTACGGGTTCATTGTGGTGGTTTCGATGAAAACCCCCTTGTATTCCTCATTGCTACAGGTGCTGGGTTGTAACTTTCACATTTTGTGGTTTCACCTCTCCTGTGTCCGTTCTCACCGCGCACAGCACATTATGGGTGATTCCTATATTCAACAGCATAGTGTCCTTTGACCTTACAATTATGACAGCTAGGACTTTCTTTGCCTTGTATTATCCTGTGTCCAACTCAATCTCAGTTAAAACACCTCTCTAAATTAGTAGTGTTTGCACCTTTATCATTCCTAGGTAGACTGTCCTTCCGCTTATCATATCTATCGTTCACATAACCGGGTTCGTATCTGGTTTGGGTTCGTTGAGCGAGTATATTAAATTTCGCGTATATATATCGAATATTTGGAGCTAGGTAGATAGGCTGTTTGGTTCCTGTGGCTGTTGGCCAAAGGCCCCTGGTTTATCCTCTCTCGTTTTGCTTAAGGCAATGTTAACATCCTCATCTAACCTAATTTCATGCTGAAATTTCTTTTGTGCAGCTGGGGAAATGTTTGCGTAAATTGCAGTTGCAGCTAATAGATTCCATAACTCTTTCATATTACTATACCGGAGGTTTGATGAGGTTTCTACGGATTTAAGGCGCTTCCCCGACTGTTTTATGTTCCCTGCTTGTAAAAGTGTGTATATTCTCTTTCTTGTCTTTATTCCATTTCAGAACGAATACCGCAGCTAATCCAGTCAAGGGCTGTTCTTCACTAATTTGTTTGTAATGAGGGCGGAGCGCCTCTTTGAAAGCTTACCATGTTTTGGCATTTTTTAAACTAGGTTGGTATTCAACAGCCAGATGGGCATTTCCCTCTGATTCGTGTACAAACCATTTTTCCTCTGTGATTTTGTCTTTGTCAATTGGAACTAATGCGTTTTCCCGGCGGAAGTATTCTTCCAGCTCATTAAACCATGTGTTTAAGTGAGGTTGTATACATAAGCCATTTACTGTTCCTTTTAGTTTACAAACTTGATTTGGAAATGACATGTTATGTTCAAAGTGTGTTGGTACACAGTGTTTGCTGAGTTGGGTGGAAGTGTGGGATTCGGTGGGTTTATAGGGGTTTAGTTCATCATCTCAAAAGGGGGTTTGAATCTCTGGTGTCAGAAAAAGAGGGAGTTGGGGCAAAATGCGGTACTATGATATCGTCACTGTTATATGATTACTAAGAGTAACCAAGGGGGAAGCTCAAGCTGATTTATTAAAACAACTAAGTGCTTGACCAATATTAACCCGTTTCCACAAGAAATAAACAATGCCTACTCTAACTAAAATTAATACGAAAATATAAAAATGTATTTTTAGCTCAATTAATTCGATAAGAGATATCGTAAATGTTAAAAATTCTTTAATGCCCAAGTAATTTGCACTAAACTTGCTCAAATGAAGCCTAAAGTTCCCGTCATCGATATCGTACCTAAACCATAAGATTTTTATCTTAATTACAGACGAAACGAAAAGTTACTTCGTATAAATTCACTAATAATTGAAAAGTAAATGAAAAATCGTTCATCAATATGAAATATCAAGGTCCAACTAGAAAATAAAGCACACAGCATAAATGCCCTTTACGCCCAAAGGTCGTACCGGCAAGTTGCGTTCTCTTCTCGACGTATTCAATTATTGTGGTTTCGTGATAATTTGATTTTGTTCATCTTTAGGCCTCGGAGGTTCTTTTAAAGGCCCCTCGCAGTCCGCATTAGTGCCGTGCTCTGGTAGAGGCCCACTATGTCCCACGATGACTTCAGAGATGTACCCCTACAAAGTGTTCTGAGCTAGCACCTCACTCTTGCTCCCACGTTGGATATGATAATTAATCCTATACCATAACAATCAAAAGGGAGAATTCTACTCTCCTTCCTGGCAAATGAAGGAGCAAGGCAACTGGGTGGGATAATGAAGACGACGTAGCAGCGAAAATTGGAAGAGGCAAGGTCGCCAGTGTTAATGTGCTCCCTTGTGGCCTTGTAACTATGGCTATGGCGCCAATGACCCTCAGTCGGTAGATGGGGCACTCAGTCAAGGAGATCAGGCAGTGGGCGCAACGGAATCCTTCTTTGTGAGAAAGGAATGCCTGGTAGTATTGTATACGGTGCCATCTGACATTGAATGATGATTCTTGCAAGGGGTTTGATCGTAGAAGAAATGCGTATGAGTCTCTATGGTCACAGTAACTCGAAGTAATGCTTCGTGTGACCCTGAGTGGCGAGAGTACCGGGATTGTTTGCTTGCCCGTCTTTGATGAATACCCAATATGACGCAATGGTGAGATCAAAGGGAGCTGTATGACTTCAGCTTTATTCAAGACACAAGATTTACTCAGACTGCCTCTTGATCTAAAGTTTACCAGGGTTTTATATAAGGTTTATATGAGAGGAGGTAGAGCTTATCTCCAAAGGGGTTTACCAAAAGGATGCTACTTAGGAGGAGCTATTGACCAATTTAATGGAAGTCTCCCATCCTATATTACGTGGCAGGAGTTTCCACAGGGTTTTTTTATTGGGTCTACCAATACTAACCTAAGAAGGGCAGGTTACTTTCCGACACTTTTACGAGCAGTGTGCGCACATACACTTTTCCTAACCTATCTTAAAATTTGGTGGCACCGGTAACGTATTACGTCAAACAGAAAAGGATTTTTATCATATAAGAGATTCTTAAGCATTTTTTTTTTAGCAGTTTTGGTTTTGGCAGCTTACAGGCACGATTTCTGCTCTGATATCATTTAGGGTCGAAAAAATCAATTATACAATTTGGTCAACATATGAGAGAATTGGATACAAAGAACAGCTGAGCTTTCAAAACAATGTGTAAACTTTGAGAACTGCTAAGTGTTTAATTCGAATATGTCTATCTATTAGCTATCGATCTACCTGTCTATCTAATTATATACAAATGTTTCCTAAGTATAAAAGAGAGAGGCGGCCTTCCCGTTTCATCTAACTATGTTATAGTTACTTGGTTGTTAAGGCACTTAATATATATATATATATATATATATATATATATATATATATAATTGCAGTAGGAAGGATACGACCATCAGTGACATTCTTATTTATTCCAAGCAACGTTTCGGATTACCCAATCCATCATCAGGCTAAAGGGATAAACACAATTTGTAAGGCGAACAAATGTTAACTTAAGCCTAAATACAAATCAAAAGCAAATAATTAAGATAGTAAACCTATAAAATTAAAAGTATTAATAATTACAAGTACATATACAGATAAGCTAAAAGCAAAGGAGAGGAGCAAATTCATACCTGCTGTCAGCGAGTCAGGGGAATGACTAAGGAATTTACCAAAATCGGACACGATTATGGGTAGTTTGTTGTCGGTAGAATATTAACAAGTCTGAAGCTGGTGGGTTGTGGCTATTACCGATAATGGGTGGCAGGTCAAGTGTGAATTTAACGTGGGGCGAATGTGGTTTTATGAAGAGAGATTCCAGAATTCTGAGCTGGATGATGTTAGGATTAGATTCCAGAATCTCAAAATTATTGATGTTTGCATCAACCTTACACTATAATGTAATCTCTGATTGGCAAGACCTCCTTACTGGCGAGAGACTTTCCTGTTCGGCAACTAATGCCAAGGGGTGCACAAACCCTCGAGTGTAACGAGCGAATAGTACTACCAATATATGTTCCATGGGAACATCCAGGGCAAGAAAATTTGTATACAATACTATTGCGCAAATAAGCCGGGCTTAAATCCTTGGTGCGCAAGAAATTACCTATTTTTAAATTGTTAATGAAGGTTTTTCGGAAATGTATTTGCGGAAGAAAACTCTAAAGAACTTTTCGGTACCGTCTTGAAGCCTCTTGATTCAGAGGACCGAGATCAGGTAGGAGAAAATATCGCAAGTCCTTAGGGACATCTATCTTTGCAACCTTTGGATGGAAGGAGTCATTTAATATTTTGCCTATGACTCTGTTAACCAAATCTGGGGGGAATGAGTTGGACACGAAAAAACTTCTTAGAACCTCAAATTCAAGGTGCATTAAAGCGTAGGAGGAGCAAAGCCGGATGGCTCTTTGTGTCAAAATATACAAACTGTTCATTTTAAATTTTTGTCACAAAAGCTAAAGAAATTCAGATCTAGTCGAGAAAATGTTAGTTATCTAAAGATGAATGTGCAGAAACCAGTAGGTGTTTTTTTAATTAGAATGCCCAGAAAAGAAATAGAATTTTCATGTTCACTCTCCATTGTGAACTTTATATTAGGATGAAGTGTATTCAAAAATTGGAAAAAAACTTAAAGCCTCATTTTCTGATTTAAATAGTGCATAGGTGCCCTTCAACAAAACGCCTATAAACAAGCGGCCTAAAGGGGGAGGGACATTCTTTAAAGAGCCTATTCTCCAAGGATACCATAAAGGCATTAGTCAAGGTTGGCCCCAAGGGACCCCCCATCAAAACATCATCCACCTGACGATAGACGGAGGAATTGAAATTAAATATATTTTCTTTGGAGGCAAAGAGTAACAACTGTGGAAATTGTTAGCGATTGAACCCATGAAACACCGCGGATGTCGAGTCAGAAGGGAAAGCTTTATCCAAAATAATTCTGAGGACCTGTCCAAGTGGAACATTTGTAAAAAGAGACGTTACGTCATAACTTATATATATATATATATATATATATATATATATATATATATATATATATATCAGTCTCCTCTTCCCTCTCCCTCCCCGCCCCTTCTTACCTCTCCTCTCCCCTTCTTCCCCCTACTTTCCCAACTTTCTCCATATCTATCTCATCCTGTCCATCTTCCCATCTCCATCTTCTCTATCTCTCCCCTCCTCCCTCTCCATCTCTCTTCCCTCCCCTCTCTCCATCTCCCTACCGACATCTCTCTTTCTTCTCTCTTTCTCTCTCTCTCTCTCTCTCTCTCTCTCTCTCTCTCTCTCTCTCTCTCTCTCTCTCTCTCTCTCTCTCTCTCTCTCTCTTAACTCTCTACACCTCTCTCTCTCTCTCTCCTATCACCCGCTTTTTTTCATCTATCCCCCCTCTCCCCTATCTCTCACCCTCTTTCTTTCGCCTACTCATTCTCTCTCTCTCTCTCTCTCTCTCTCTCACACACACACTCACACACACTCACACACATGCGAAGTACTCAAAATAGTTTATTTCTATATCGCTTAGCGTCGAAGTTTTCGATAAAGCAATATACTTTTATAGCCATTTTTTATTATGATGATTCAGCAAAACTTTTCGCCGAGAGGAAGAATTGAGGTAGATGATGGGGAAAGAAGGGTGCTGAAAAACGGGCAAAGAAAATTGGCACACAGAAAGAGCAAAATATTGAAAATTAAAATATGCGGCAAGAAATAGTATTGCATTCATTGCGAAATCTATAGTAATGATTGGAATAAAATAATTTCACTGAAATATGTATATGCTATAATTTTAATATTTTCTTGGGCGATGTTATTTTTCTATTTTAGAAAAAGTATAAAATTATGAATGAAGATGCCGAAAAAACTCGGAAATACGATCGAATGAATACAATTTGGGGGGGATTCCCCCAAAAGAATTTTAGTTGTCGAGTGTTCATCAGGCCGTCTAGCCCAGCAGCCCCGAGACCCTATGGGGAGATTTAGCCTGTGCTGGGTATTTTGTCATACATAGCCTTTAGTGGGTAAATATTGTTTTGTTAGCGTGTTGTTGTGTGGGGGTAGTCTTCTATAGTGTGTTTGATTGTGTGGGGTGCGGTGTTGAATCCTGGAGAGGCATCGCGTGGTCGCATCTACCATGTTCTGGTAACTCAGGAGAGCTGGGTAATGTTTGCCCCACAGCATGGTCAAATGTACCCTCTCCTCATGAAAATGGGTGAATGTCAGGGGGCGTAATTTATCTGAGGTGTTGCGTGTGGGTGACTAAAAAGAGCATTGGGTGGAATGGGGATAGATGTTTCTAGAAGATAGTTTAGGATGGTCAAAGTGGGTAAATTTTACATCTCATCTCTAATGTAGTATATATTGGATTGTATTTTAAGCTTGCTTTGTCGAAGTAAGCGTTTTGACATGTAGTGTAGTTGGATGTCTGGGTTTGTGTCTCATGTCCAAGAGGTAGTTGAACTTTGTTTTCAGAGTGCAAGTGTTCTGTGGGTGTGGTAGCTGTGTCGCCTGCAATCCTCTAGATCCGTATGACTGATAAAACGGTAGTTAAAAATAAATAATGTGGATATACAGTTATCGATACCTACCGCCAAGTACACTTCGTTACTTAACGCTGAGCTCATTTCTCTACCAGCAGCCCAACTAGAAGATTGTGGTCAGAGAAACTCTCCAAAAAAAACTCAATAAATTTTCACTGTATTTGTTTGTTTAGTTTTAAAGAGCTTCATTTGTTTGTGTAGAAAAATTTAGTACTAGTGGGCACCCGCTAATATTTTGTTAGTCCGCTATCGCCTATCTGCTAATGCTAACGCTAATAATTTCTTCTAGTCCACTAAGGAAATCCGCAGCAGTCCGCTAACCCTTTATTGGTAGTTAAAAACATAATTTATAATAAAATTACATTACAATTTATATATTTTTATATAAAACTGAACTTTTAAAACAGCCATTGTTGTTCTCCTCCTTATCCCTCTGACACAGCCACTTCTCCTTCAAGAGGTGGATGTTTCTATTGACAAACACCAGCTTCTCTAAGTTATCATCAGTCACGGATGACCTCGGGCTTGCGATAGTGAGAACCCAAGCTAGGTTGGGTGCCCTCTCTCCTCCTGACTTTGGCTCATGGCGCTACCAGGCCGGCCTGAGCAGAGCAACGGCGTCAAAAATCGTTCCATTTTAAAATGTAAATCACTGTGAAAATACCAAAATCAATAAAATACAAATACTGCAAGGAACACGTCTATAAGACTCGGCGAATTAATGTAAACTTCCTTCCACGTAGGCTGCCGGGACAGGCTGGCTGTGCAACAGACAGTTCTAGAATATTCCCGCACACGCATCCTGGGTAGTCTGCGACCTGCGTGCTATGCAGACCGGCTGCGCATCAGAAGAGCTAGAATAGGTGGTCAGATTTCTGGAAGTAAAATCAGGAACGTCTGGCCACCCTAGTCTAGAAGTTTCATCACAGTTTCAAAAATATTCTTGAATTTCCCGGAAATTTCATTATTGGCGGGTTTTGAAAGTTTATGTTCGCGGACTATAATTTTGGCATTCCGCTAACTACAAATCCGCTATTTTCCAACTCTCCGGTAACGCTATTCCGCAATATATTTTTTTTAGACAGCTATAAACGATTGGCAGACTTAAATTGCGGAATGCCCACCTTGAAATTTAGCAAATATACCATGTGTGGATAATTTTAGCAAATGTACTTCATTTGTTACTGTGAATGGTGATCACTATGAGAGTACTGCGATAACTGAATTCAACACAACTAATTATTTTTTCGTTTGCTTTTCTCTGTTTGCCTTTTCTATATTTTGTCACATTTAGGGGGTATTTAGATTTTATCCTTTTATTTTCAATATGCACATAAGAAACTGTAAATATCTGTGGGCTGTTTTACCTGTGTGCTGGAGTTTGAAAAGCATGTGTTCTGAACTTTTTCGTGTGTGTTTGTCGGAACCGACTCAGTTCCTACGTGGTCAGTCTCATTATTTCAGGAAATAAATTATGTGTATCTTTTACATTCGCTGTAGAAACCTTTAAATATATGAGGGGGGGGAGCTATGTGCGGGGCTTTTAAAACCAATATATTTTAGAAGCTTTGCGTATGTGTGTTTATGAGACCGATTCGTTTGACGAGGTCACTCCTATTATTACAGGAACCAAATTATTATCATTTTTATACATTATAGAGGCAATAAATTTCTTACGGCTGATCAAACGTTTCCTCATTTTTATTTAAAATAAAATTATTAGTATATATATATATATATATATATATATATATATATATATATATATATATATATATATATATATATATATATATATATATATATATATATATCAAGGGTGTATTCAGAAGCTAATTAATTTCCTACTCTACGAGTTTTTGATTATTTTCTTTAGTTCTTAAGTTGCTGTTGTTGTTGTTTTTATTTTAGGAGCCCATCTGGCGACTGCCTACTTGAGCATAAGTCGCCGTACTCGACACCGCCTACTACTAGGCTATATTTAAAAACAAATAACACAAAAGAAATAACATCAATAAAAAAAGGACAAAGGCTAAAAAAAATAACCAAAACAAACAAAGCAAAAAGGCAAGAAGGAAGTGCACTACGGGGTCGGGTGTAGGCCCATCTCCCCCCCCCCCCCAGCGCAGGAACATGCGACCTAAATAACAAAATAAAGTGGAGGAGATCAGCTTCGGAGACGACAGAAAGCAGCCTGAAGCTGTCGCGGCATTGGGGGGGTATGTATGAGTACATGGAAACAGTCGCAGCGTAATGGCACGTAACTTTGTTCCTCTCGACCGTCTCCCAGCTTATTTGCCAAGCAGCCCGGAGGGCACCCTTTATTCCTGCCATGTAGTCGGTGTGAGGAAGATCGAAACGCTGTTCTGGTCAGCCAGTCCTCGCGGACTCTTTGGCGCCCTCATCGGCGCGCTCATTCCCCGCAATTCTTACATATGCAGGAGCACAGCAGAAAATAATTTTCACATCCGCCCGGCTCGCAAAAACCGTGAAGTCTAGGATATCGCGAACCAGGGGATGCGGAGATTCCAATGCCCCGAGAGCACTCAGGGCGCTTTGTTAGTTGCTATAGATCACAATCCGGTCTCCGAACCGGGCACGTCGCGTTATCTCCCGTACCGAGCGGTGTATTGCATCCAGCTCGGCCGTAAAGACAGACAGCGGGCTTAGCAGAACCCTGCTGACTTCAAACAGAGGGGATACGGCGCGTAAACCAACCCCCTCTTGGGACTTGTAGCCATCGGCATACACTGGCACGATTGCAGCGTGACACGAAGTGTGCTCTAAAAAAAACGAATTTAGTACTCCCGGCGCTGCTGAAGCTTTGGGAGCAGAAGTGTGGCGACAAATAGTAAAAGGTGGTATGCGCCAGGGTGGCGTCCTGGGAAGAACCAGGAGCGCCACCGGCCCGAGAGCTATACCGAGCTCTCGAAGGAGTTTACTAGCCCTAAACTCAAAGACTTAGGGTATAACTCGCGTCTATCGGTGGCATAGGCACCGTCGAGATCAGCTGCGGATGCAGGGAGAGCTGTTTGCGACTGAAGGAGACACCTGGCTCGCGCGTACAAGCGAATAATGCACTGTACACGGCGCAGAGCGAGTAGCATCTCCCCAGCATCGACAAGTAGGCTCTTAACGGGGGAGGGACGTGCGGAAGGCACCAGTCACCAGGCGAAGGCCGGTGTGGTGGATCGAGTCCACTTTCTGCAATGCGCGCTCAGCTGCGGATGCATAAAACTCGCATCCGTAGTCGAGCTTTTTTTCGAACGAACAAAGGATCAATTAAAAAAGTAAGGCCGTAGCCCTATCAGCACCATAGGCGCTGAACGTCACGGAGCGAAGAATATCCATGGCTTGGGTACAAAAGTCCCTAAGGCTGCGAATATGAGCCCCCAGGTGAGGCGTCGGTCAAATACAAGATCAAGGAAACTGTGCGAGTTTACCACTTCCAGGCGCAGCCCATTTAGAAACAAGTTTGGGTCAGGGTAGAGCCGTGGATGGTGGCAGAATTGCATTACCTTAGTTTTGGCCAAGGAAAACCGAAGCCTGTTCACTTCGGCGTAACAAGAGACGTAGTTCAATGCCTGTTGGAGTCGACGCTTCACAATTGGCATCTTGGTCGCGCCAAAAGAGATCGAAAAGTCGTTCACGTAGAACGTAGCGAGAACATCTTCCGGCAGCACAGAGGTGATGCCATTGCTGCGCAGGGCAACGATTGTGACACGGAGGACAATTCATTGCGGGACACTCTCTTCCTGCTCCATTGGGCCTGAAGAGGGCTTCCCCTATCCGTACGCGGAATTGATAATTTCGTAAAATTCCGGATATAAAGATTGGAATGCGTCCCCTCACCCACATCGTGCGGAGAGTCTCCATGATACTGTATCGCCATGCGGTGTCATAGGCCATCTTCAGATCGAAAAACACCGTGGCGTAGTGCTTTCTACGAAGGAAGGCCTCGCAGATGGCATTTTTCAGTCGGAGCAGAGCATCCGACGTGGAGGTAACTTGCTTGCGGAAGCCGCACTCTGCAGAAAGAAGACAGATGACCTGCACTGTCCAGAAAAAAAAGGCTAATATAACATTTACCAATTTCTCGATCAACTTGCACACGCAGAAGGTTTAGAGAGATAGGACGAAAACCTGCCAGGGTAGAGTAATCTCTTCCTGGTTTGCGAAAAGCGAGCACAGTAGCGATTCGCCAGGAATCTGGGAGGATACCCTCTACTCAGATCCTGTTGAACAAATCTAACAAAAAGGCCATTCCTCGCTCACCCAGGTGTCGAAGCATGGCGTTTTTAAGTTGTTTATTTGTCTAGTTTCCTACTTTACAAAATTCAATTGTTCGTTTAATTGTTATAGATTCCAATTGCAAAGTTTCTTTATTAAAGCACCTTAATTTAATCCCGATTTAATCTTAGTAAACTTAACCAAGTTGCCGAAGGTTGAGTTCCTACTAGCATTTAGGTCAATCTGTAAAAAGGTTTGAACAAGGTACTAATCACCCTCAATTATTATTAGAAAACCGTCGCGTTTGCTTTAGAATAAGTAAAAACTAATCATTTTATTGTCTATTAAAAAACATTGTTAGTTAAGGATATTTGGCATATATAATTTTTTGCCCCGCAAACACGAAAGTAATCTTTTCCCTTTGTTTCTCCAACCACCACCCTCTTTGTCGCTCCCGGCTCTCTTATTTCTAATTAGGGTTTACTTCTCTGCAAAAATGGTTCTACAAAAAACAACCAATCGTGCGTTTAGCGGTCTTTTCTTTCTGTCCCACTTCTATGAATCGGCTGATAGATGTAGGGCGTGTTTAAAAGTTAAAATTCTTTAGCTCTAACAGGAATTGCAGGCGATGTGTTTCGACGTAGGGACATCAAGGAGGCAGCTCGGCATCAAGGTGTTAGGGTGAGCACTCTGGGCTGTCCGCGAGGATGACAGAGGACCTTAAACTACGGCTGATCTGGTCACATCAAGAGAGCTTTTAATCCGATTCGCTAGGGAGCTCCACTGAAACATCTAAAGCAGATATTGTTGGCAATAATGACTAATAGGTTTTTAGTTTTAGGATCTGACCATGATGAAGTTGATTACGAGGTCCATCAAGTAGAAGATACTGCTATCTGGAAGGCAGAGTTGAAGATCTGGGCGATTCAGTGGACGATTTTACTAACGGATCTACTAGAGACAGTTTATATTATGCTTTTAGCAACTAATAATGTTTTATCTACAACGTTTGAGGAAATCCTGTCAGGTAAAGAAAACTGAAGAAAAAGAGTAACAACGTAGGGTCTACATGAATTCTTCCAAGAATAGGTGCGGCGAATATTTTCTATGTAAAATCTTCATAAGACTCTTCCAGAGAGAAGAGTTGCTCTTCATCAATCTACTGGACAAGATTTGCGAAAGCAGCGAGCTATTATTCAGGGATGGTTGCACTTGAACCGGGTACGCTCGTTGTGACTAAGAAGATTAAACTATTGCTTTGTTAGATTTCTCCACAGGACTGCATCAAATATTAGAGGAATGTTTAACGACAACATAATAATTATGCTCGCAATCAAATTTCTGAAAATCTTAAATTAGATACAGTCGCCCCCCTATATTCACGGGGGACAAGGACCACGAACCCCCGCGAATATTGAAAAACCGCGGATAGTTGACGCTACCCCCAAAACACCCCCAACATTTCTCAAACATCGTAATACGCTCCCCATATTAATTCAAGAAGTTATGTTTTGTCATCTTCATACACATACAATACGAAATAAAGTATCAGAACACATTAAATTATTTAATTGTATAATTTTTACTCACCTGGAGTTAGTTTTGTTTTGATTGAAGAATGATGACTGATGATTGTAGATGATGTTTCCTGTGCAGTTCAATGATGACGATGACAATGATGATGATATAACTGCACAGGGAAGCTGGGGAGATTCTAATTATCCTCAGACTCCTGTTCCGTTAACACCGGAGGAGAAGGAAGAGGAGGAAAAGTTTCTCCAGAGGTGGAGGGCGTAGTTTCGGGTGTGGTTAGGAGTTTAGGCTTTTTACTTGAAGTGAAGAACACCGTAATGGGCAATTGAGATCGTTGCTTTTTCGTGTTCTTTAGCATGTCCCAGTAAGGGCCCATAGCAACATCGAGGCTATTTTGTGCCTTCATGGAACGAACCATTTGAGGGTTCCATGATTCCAAATCTGCCTGAACACTTTTAATTCTTCTCTGAAGATCGGCTAGCCTCTCTAACGTAAGCCCAACTTCAGCTTGAAATTCCTCATCTTCTTCTTCTTTGTCAGATTCTTCCGTATTTATCCTGGTTAATTCAATCAAGTCATCATCGTTTAATGGGGCAGAGTGTTCATCTATGAGGGTTTCAAACTCATCCTCTGTTACATCATCGAAACCTTCGCCACCAAGGAGCTTAGCCAATTTAACAGAGGTGGTAACTGCCGCAGTTCTGATCTCTTAAGGAGATAAACCCTTGTGATCGTTTGCAACCTCAGGCCACAGCTTCTTCCAACAAGCATTAATGGTCTGGGGTTTCACTTCTTCTACGGCTAGTTTTATTATTTGAATGCAATTAGCGATGGTAAAATTGCGCCAGTAATCCTTCAAGTTGAATTTTTCATCTCTATCCATTGACATCACCAGTTGTTGCAGAATTCCTTGTGAGGATGGTCTTGAATGCCCTTATGACGCCTTGGTCCATTTTTTGAATTAGGGACGTTGTATTAGGTGGTAAAAATTCTCTTTGGAGACCTTCACAATGAAAATCAAAATGATGCCCACCAGCATTGTCAATTAAAAGAAGAACTTTAAAGGGAAGGCCTTCGTAAGCAAATATTCTTTAGCTATAGGAATAAAACTGGTAAAGCCAGTCTTCAGTGAGAACTTTTGCGACCCAGGCCTTTTTATTTGCCATCCAATAAACTGGCAACGTATTTTTGCTCTTATTTTTGAGGGCCCTGGGTTGTTGGACCTGTAAATTAAGCCTGGTTTTATTATAAAGACAACAGCATTGGTACAGATAATAAGAGTTAATCGATCCTTCATTGTTTTAAATCCAGCTGCCTAGGCCTCCTCAATCATCAAGTAAGTTCTTTTGGGCATTTTTTTCCAAAAATGACCAGTTTCGTCCATGTTAAACACTTGTTCTGGCTTATAGACCTTCTCCCTAATCATTTCCAGCAGTTGTTCGGGGTATGATGAAGCTGCCTTATGGTCTTCAGATTCAGCTTCGCCATGCAACGATACTGCCCTCAGTTGAAACCGTTTTTGGAATCTATCAAACCAGCCCTTACTGGCTTGAAATTCACCTGAACAATGGCCTTCAGACGTTGATGATTGGGGATTGTCACCATCTTCAAGATTCGATTCCTGTTCATCCATTGTTTTATAGAGCTGCCTTGCCTTTTCACGAATGATATTAGTATCCAAAGGAACACCTTTTTTACGAGCGTCAGAAATCCAAATAATTAAAGCAGACTCTATCCTAACAAGAACCTTAGCACGCACTGATTTGCTAGTCTTCATCACTTGGTTTACACTCACTGACACTCTCTCTCTAATGGCCTTTTCACAGCTTAAATTTGATCGAATTTTACTTTCGCTCATGCCAAACTCTCGAGCAACTTTAGCCTTTTTCTTGCCTTCTTTCAACCTATCTAACACTTTCGCCTTCTCCTCCAAACTCATCACTTTCTTGGCACGCTTAGGCATGTCTTTAGCAACACTAGACGATGCAGGGCGCTTAGGCATTGTTAATATTAAGGTGCAAAAAGCAAGAATTATTCAGGGTGTAAAACGATTGAAAAACGAGAAATAAAACACGCAAAATTACGACAAATACACAAATCACCGCTCACACACGTGGGACACAAGCGTACTGAATGGAGCGCGGGAAATCGGTACATATACTGTACATACTGTAGTCGAGCGAGTGAGATCTGAACGCTGATTGGCTGGAATCGTCCCGTCTCAGCCAACCAACACTTACGTTTTACGACTATGTACGTAGGTTTCCGCGGATGTCTGGAAATGGCACAAATTTTGAACTTTAGGGCCCCACAAAATTTTCCGCGGATAGTTAAAGGCATGGATGACAATCCGCGAATAGCCTTGGGTCGACTGTATATCATGTTTTTACACAAACGAGCGCAGTTTAACGAACAAGATCGGTGAATTGAGGGTTTAGTTGCGTCAGAAGATTTTGATAATATATCTGTTACTGAGATATGGTTAGAATATTTTAAAAGGGGCTTTATTGGAGAATTTATATTACGTTGCTATAAAAATTTCAATAGGAATGAGTCTAGAGGAAAAGGTAAGGGCGTTATTTTATACATAAAAAATAAAGTAGCTGCGATACTGAACGACATCAATATATGTAGATACTATGTCTAAAATTATAGTTATCGATTTCGTAAATAATATAAAAATTTATAAATGATAATTCCCTGCATAAATAAGTAAAAGAATCGACACGCAGACAAAATATCCTAGACTTAATTTTTACGTAAGTATTCCTAAAAATGTCCCGAGAGTTTTCATCTCGTCCTGAACTTTAAAGCTTGAATTTTTTATCTTTTTCACTCGCGCCTAACTTTTTAAATTGGGATTGAAATTTTAATGTTAAAAACACTATAAATAGCACACCAGTGTGCTTTAAACCTAAGAGTTAAAATAGATCAAACCAGTCGATAAAGAGTGAGATTAAACATTGCATAAGGGAACGTAACTGATTGTATAAAATTTAGAAAATCACCAATAGTGTAGGGATTTGAAACATATACCTTTATTCTCGTTGCCTTCGTCAAACACAAATTTTTAAAAAGCAAGAGGACCTGGCTTCGTTATCAAAACACATGCCGAAGTAATTTTATAGATATTTAAATAATCATAAGTATATTAAAGATTGCATCCGGCTTTTTCAAGTTTCTGAGGATGTCCTTACTAACGATCTGGACGACGTGGTAAAAATTATGTAAATGAACATTTTTCGAATGTTTTTAACCTCGAAGATACTAATAAATACCAACAATACATTAAATACAATACATAAAAAAATGTGCAGAAACTACTTTCAAATATTGACGTAACTAAAAATAAAATTGGTTCTTATATTTAGAAAATTAAAATTTACAAATCGCAGGTCCTAATAAAATCAATCCATTACACATTAAAGAATTAGTAATCTAACTGTTAAAACTCCTTTGTATAACGTTCAAAAAGGTCTATTATCAATTACCTAAACAATTCAAAGAGAAAAATATAACATGAATTTTAAAAAAGGCATAAAGACTACTGATCCTGGAAAATTTCTGTCTATCTCCCTTACTTCGGGTCTTGGTAAAATCTTGGAATACACTGCTTTGAGATAGAATCGGGAGTATCTGAAGGTAAATAAATTAATAAAAATACAGCACGATTTCAAATTCTGACGATAATGCTTAACTATTTACTTGTTTCTTTTCAAGAATTATTACAACGTTTAACCAAAATAAAGTTGTATATGTAGTTTATCTTGATTTCAAAAATATTTTGAAATCGCTCCACATAAAAAACTAAATAAGGCGAAAAGCACACGGAATATGGGGCAACGTGCTAAAAAAATCGCTCCTCATAAAAAAACTAAATAAGGCGAAAAGCGCACGGAATAGGGGGCAACGTACTGAAAAAATCGCTCCTCATAAAAAAACTAAATGAGGCGAAAAGCGCACGGAATAAGGTGCAACGTACTTAAAAAAATCGCTCCACATAAAAACAAAAAAATGCGAAAAGCTCACAGAATAAGGGGCAACGTACTAAAAAAAATCGCTCCACATAAAAAATAAATAAGGCGAAAAGCGCACGGAAGAGAGGGCAACGTACTAAAATGAATTGAAATCTACCTGGAAACCCGGAGGAAGGAAGTTGGCAATGGAAGTACTTCATCGAGAGCATCGGTCACTAGCGGCGTTCCTCAGTGATCTATTATCAGCCATTTTCTTTTTGTAATAAATAAAAACAACCTTGACAAGAATATATTATGTAAAATTTCAAAATTTTCTAGTGACACGAAATTAGTTACGAGAGCAAAGTAAAATAGTGACTGAAAAATTTCAAAACAACTTGGATAGAGTAGTCAAGTTGCCGGAAAGATGGCAGATGCAATTCGACATGGACAAGTGTAAGGTAGTGCAGATAGGTCCTGATAATCTCAAATTTTAATCACAGACAATATATATAAATGCGTCCAGCGTCTAAATTAATTCCTAAACTTAGAAATAGATTGTCCGAAGAAAGACTGAGGCACCTCAATTTATTTGCAATAGAAGATCGGAATCTACGTGGTCAATATATTGAAGGCTTTAAAATACAAGATGCGTTCACTAATATATATTATAGCTCAATATGAGCTAGATAACGGAGTAGCCACTAGAAATAACGGTTTAAAACTAGTAGACTAAAGATTTAAAACTGCGATATCACAAAATTTCTTTGCCTATAAAATAACACAGACATGGAATGCCTTGACTAAGGATGACGTTTGAAAGAACTAGGTTAAATATGTTTAGGGAATAAGATCAATAAATATTAATTTAAAATATGACCTTTTCGCATGTCTTTTCTTCATTTTACCTGTACTTTACCTCCACCCTTTTTCCCCCTTTTTTGAACTAGCCTCGAGTGAATATTAGGGTTTTCTTTACTGGCTCATAGTTATGTATTGTACTGCAAAGAACAGCAACGCATAAGTTTGAGAAATTACCATTCTTAAATTTTGTCCATCCTGAGTCTCTTATTTCTATTATTTTCTGGGGCGTTGTCTCTCGCGTTAAGCAAATCGGTTTACTATATTTGGTAATTTATCCCGTATTTCGCAGTATATAAGCACTCTTTGCCATTTCATTCGTCCGTTTATCTTTTCTTTCCGACCTTGACAGGTCTTGGTCATGTTCCATTGATAACGACAATCTTTAAATTAATAAAGTTAAATCCATTGATTTTGTTCGCTTCCGTTTAATCTCTCATTTCTCCTACAAAATCCGCCAATAAATAACTTTTGTTCGAAGACCGAAATGAAATGACGACTGGACGAAAAAATCTGAGAATTCTGGCAATTACGCACCAATAACATTGAATAACCCGGCGGGGGAGGGGGGATAAAAGTGCACCGACTACGTTCACTATGAGATCGTCAAAGATGGTCTCGTAGCTTAGCCAATCACACCCGTCTTCAGAACTTGTTATAAGACGTGTCTTTGAAATGGCGTTTGATCTCAAATATAATTGCGCGGTTTCCGATACGATATGGTCCGTAGTTTTACCAACATTTCTGGAGTTGTGTAATATAAAAAGAGAAATAAGGGACCCATAGTGTGATTACGAAAAAATGTTTGGCCGAAAAAAAATAGAAAGAGGGTTTTGTCGTAGAATGACTCCCGACGATACTATATATAACACTATTCGTTGAGGGAACTTCTTTAATTATCTTTAGAGTGCGTTTACTGTCTGGCGGCCGATATTATGTATCTTCAAAATGCTTAAGAAGTGGAACTGAGCTCAAGGATAATAATATTGCTATCATTAATAAAATAGAGTTTTATTAAAAATAACTGTAAACAATACACAAAAACGGAAAATATTGACATAAACAGAATGGAAAGGGTCGTGGAGACTCGGGCTAATCCAAGGATTTAAGGGATTAAAAAAAGGTAAAACAAATATAGAGTTAAAGAGATGGGATGGTTCGATAAACAATTTAAAGCACAGGATAGAATTGACAAAAGGGATCAATACTCAAAAGGTGACGTTTGGCTTACGTAACTTTTCATTAGGGTGCAGTGGAAGGTACTTGAAGGAATATTCGGTCCGCTGGCGAGTTCCAGCCGAAGGGGGGGGGGATAAAAGGATCCTGACGAGGCGTCTTGGAAAGGAGAACCGTTACTCGACGAACGGCTTGAAGAACAATGGCTGTTCTACTTTGTTCTCTTCTGAACAAAGGGGGGAATGAGAACCGTCTCTTGTCTACGGGCTCAAGAACAATGGCTGTTCTAATGTTGTTCTCCTTTGAACAACAGGGGGGGATGAGAACCGTTTCTTGGCGAAGGGCTCAAAACGAACAATGGCTGTTCTAGGTTGTTCTCTTCTGAACAAAGGGGGGGGATGAGAACCGTCTCTTGTCTACGGGCTCAAGAACAATGGCTGTTCTAATGTTGTTCTCCTTTGAACAACAGGTGGGGTGAGAACCGTTTCTTGGCGAAGGGCTCAAAACGAACAATGGCTGTTCTAATGCTGTTCTCCTTGAACAACAGGGGGGGGGGATGAGAACCGTTTCTTGGCGAAGGGCTCAAAACGAACAATGGCTGTTCTAATGCTGTTCTCCTTGAACAACAGGGGGGGGAAGCCTTGGGACTTGGCGTCGGAAAGGCTCGAACCTTTGGCACTCAAGGAATATTGTCCTCCTTCTGGACAAGTGATGGTGAATCTCGAGGTCGAGGTCCCTTGGCGCACAAAGGGAGAGAGGGTCGTGGTGATGTTTCGCGACGAAAATCTGGATCTCCAATCTCATCTTAGTGGTAAAGTTTCCATATAAATAGCCAGGACATCTCCTTGGCGTGGGGGAAAATGGAGTGAAAGCTTGGAGGGAACGCACAGCCGGGCCGGCGAACAATGCCTTATCTGTTCATAAGCCTAACTCGATCTGGCGAGGTCGGCGTATGGGGGTGAACGGGGGGACGATAACCTCCTTGTTTAAACATTGGCATCCGGTAGCTGAGATAAGACTCCAAGCCTCGAATCAAAGATGCACGTGGGCAGCATCGTGGTTTTTAATAATATGGGATAGGAGTTGAAATTAACTCGTTCTATCACACCCCTCCATTCCAGGGGAAGTTGTCACTTCGAAAAAAAAAGAGAGAAGGGACAACGATAGAGCTCCGTTGTGGGGAACTCGTTTTCTTGTACCAACCGTACCTTCCTGCACCTAACTAGTATTACCTCAATACATATGATCATTTTGATCTTTAGATTACAGGGGAAAATAACCTTTAATACAACTTAATCAGAGAAAAAAAAAGGGGACATGGAACAATGAAATGATATAAACTTAGTACATACGGGACAAAATGATTTATACGTAAATTACTAAGAACAAATATATAGACATACAAAAAATTAGACATTGAGCGTTACAAAATTCAGACATATACATTAATTAATAATATTACAAAAGAATCTTAAATTAAGTCGTACAAGACGGTATATACCTACATGGAGATACTAATCCTATGAATACAATTATTCTACGCTATTCGGTAACGCATTCCTACTGAGTGCGTCAGCGACCTGGTTATCGGAACCTTTTATCTAATTTATTTTAAACTGATACTCTTGCAAGAGTAAACTCCAGCGCATGATGCGGCCGTTTGAGTGTCTCAAATTCCTAATATAGGCTAACGGACGGTGGTCGGTTCCTATTTGAAATTCTTTACATATCAAGTACAGCTTGAATTTGTCTATGACCCAGATAATTAATAGAGCTATCTTTTCTATAGTGGCATATCTCTTTCCGCGTGGTAATAATTGACGACTAGCATATGCAACTGGATGACTCGTTCTGTCATCCACGTATTGAAGGAGTACACCTCCAATGCTCTCGTTGATCACGTCGGTCTTAACCCCAAAGGATTTTTCCGGGTTGGGCAACTTAAAAATGGGGGCAGAAAGGAACTTACTTTTGAGCTGATTAAAATGGGAAACAGCGACATCATTCCAACGTAAACGATCGGAGAAATTCTTTTCCTGAAGGGGGCATAGGGGGGCCGAAATTGCAGCGAAATTCGGAACAAATCGCTGATAGGGAGAAGCTGATCCTAGGATCGATCTTAATGGCTTCTTTGTAATCGGGAGGGGCATGTCGGCGATTGCCTTAATCTTGTTCTCGTGGGGACCTGACTTGCTTTGTCCTATTTTGAAACCCAAATATTTGATGGTTTCGTGGGCAAACTGGCATTTGCTGGGGCCAATGGTGAGGCCATTTTCACGCAGTTGCTCGAAAAGAGCTAATAGGGTGGGTAAATGGTGATTCCATTTAATTAGTTCTTGTAGCTGACTCTTCTGACGTGGTGTCAGCTGCGCGTCACTATCCAGGTCAGAGGGTTCGAAGACTCGCCTGGTAGGGAAGGAGGAGGGTAATCGGCATCAGGTTGGATGCACACTGTCTGGATTACATTAAGGGACTCCGCGGGGCAATCCTCTTCAAGCGCCGATGCTTCGTCCAGTTCTACGAAGGTATCTCCATGGGCGCGTTGGGGTTTCTTTTTTTCTTGGGGTCCAGGGACAGTCTCCGTGTCCTTGTCTGGGGCCTTATCACCTAAGGGTGTTAGTGATTCACATTCCTCTTTTGCCGTCCTAAAGTCCTGGTTAGGGGTCTCCGGTAAATCGGACGGTATCGGGGTTCTGATGGGGACGGGCTCCTGGGCTTCTTTCTTATCTCGGCCTTGAGGAAGGGCGGTCTGAAACACAGGGTCGAAACTTACTTGGGGGCTCTGTCCTATAAGTACGGAACAGAATTTTATGGGTGCTACAATGACTTCAGCCCAGCCATTATAATATTGACACTGCAGGTAACATCTAGCCACGGGGAATCGGTTCGCCCGCCCAAGTTGGTCATGTACCACCGCAAATTTTTCGTGGTTAGAGGCCACTGGGAGGAGTTCGTCGGACACGATGAAGCACGTACATCCTGTGTCCCTGACGAGAGTCAATACTCGACAGCTGTCCACGCTGCCCTCCTCATATTTCAAAGTTCCCGATGAACTTTTACCAAAAACAAAATTTATCTGGTGGCCTGACGGAGGGGGAGAAGTTTCTGCTTGGGTCTGCACCACCGGGGGAGCCGGGGTTGCATTAATCTGGTGAACTTGGTGGGCTGGTCCGCTTTTAAGCCTAGAATTTTGGGGGCAATTCCAGCTCATGTGGTTTTCTACACCACAGGTGAAGCATATGGTTGGTCGCTTCGGGAAGAGAGATGGAGGAGAAGTCTTAACGGGAGGTTTGGAGTCCCGTTGTTGGTTTTGGGGAAAGAAGTTTTGGGGTTTTACGGGGCTCGGAAACTTTGTCAGCTTTCCTGGGAAGGAGCGCGAGTCCGTCCTTCTTTCTTCTCGTTGAAATTCTTTTTCTCGTTCTTCTCGTTGTATTTTTCCTTCTCGTTCTTCTCGTTGGATTACTCTTTCCCGTTCCTCTCTTTCTCTTCCTTTTTCTACCTTTTTTCTTTGAACTTCTGCTTTAATCCGAGCTAATTCAATCTGAAGCTCAGCTTGTCTTATCCGTTCCTCTCTTTCTTTTTCTTCTCGTTGTATTTCTCTTTCTTCCTCTTTTCTTTGCTCCTCTTGAATGTACTCAATTAGTTCTTTTCCGGAAAGACCACAGGATTCTCCTTGCGCTTTAAAGATTTCAAACTGAGTCATCTTT
Organism: Ceratothoa steindachneri; assembly: GCA_963969495.1. Classification (NCBI taxonomy): domain Eukaryota; kingdom Metazoa; phylum Arthropoda; class Malacostraca; order Isopoda; family Cymothoidae; genus Ceratothoa; species Ceratothoa steindachneri. The sequence continues at coordinate 107,528,332 of OZ018331.1, forward strand.
GCACTTGGGGGCGCACTAGTCAACCAACTAAAATTCCTCGCAACAAGAATTATGCCTCTATAGAATTAGCCTACCTAAATATGGGCACTGAACTATTCGTACTTGGTTTCTCAATCTAAATAACCACTGACTAAAATCACAAAAAAAAACACAAACAAATTATTATAACCGTTCCTTGAGCTACTCCAGCTTCTTAAGTTTAAAAAAAAAAGGGGGGATAGCAATTGTTAAAACAAAAGGGAACTGCTATATTCTATTATTATAACGAATAACACTATGCTTCACTCGACTGAGACCAGTATTTGCAAAGATATAGCGTTAAACCTTACACACCTGATACCAAATTTAAATAGTATATATATATATATATGTCATAGAATGACTCCCGACGATACTATATATAACACTATTCGTTGAGGGAACTTCCTTAATTATCTTTAGAGTGCGTTTACTGTCTGGCGGCCGATATTATGTATCTTCAAAATGCTTAAGAAGTGGAACTGAGCTCAAGGATAATAATATTGCTATCATTAATAAAATAGAGTTTTATTAATAATAACTGTAAACAATACACAAAAACGAAAAATATTGACATAAACAGAATGGAAAGGGTCGTGGAGACTCGGGCTAATCCAAGGATTTAAGGGATTAAAAAAAGGTAAAACAAATATAGAGTTAAAGAGATGGGATGGTTCGATAAACAATTTAAAGCACAGGATAGAATTGACAAAAGGGATCAATACTCAAAAGGTTACGTTTGGCTTACGTAACTTTTTATTAGGGTGCAGTGGAAGGTACTTGAAGGAATATTCGGTCCGCTGGCGAGTTCCAGCCGAAGGGGGGGGGGGGATAAAAGGATCCTGACGAGGCGTCTTGGAAAGGAGAACCGTTACTCGACGAACGGCTTGAAGAACAATGGCTGTTCTACTTTGTTCTCTTCTGAACAAAGGGGGGAATGAGAACCGTCTCTTGTCTACGGGCTCAAGAACAATGGCTGTTCTAATGTTGTTCTCCTTTGAACAACAGGGGGGGATGAGAACCGTTTCTTGGCGAAGGGCTCAAAACGAACAATGGCTGTTCTAGGTTGTTCTCTTCTGAACAAAGGGGGGGGATGAGAACCGTCTCTTGTCTACGGGCTCAAGAACAATGGCTGTTCTAATGTTGTTCTCCTTTGAACAACAGGGGGGTGAGAACCGTTTCTTGGCGAAGGGCTCAAAACGAACAATGGCTGTTCTAATGCTGTTCTCCTTGAACAACAGGGGGGGGGGATGAGAACCGTTTCTTGGCGAAGGGCTCAAAACGAACAATGGCTGTTCTAATGCTGTTCTCCTTGAACAACAGGGGGGGGAAGCCTTGGGACTTGGCGTCGGAAAGGCTCGAACCTTTGGCACTCAAGGAATATTGTCCTCCTTCTGGACAAGTGATGGTGAATCTCGAGGTCGAGGTCCCTTGGCGCACAAAGGGAGAGAGGGTCGTGGTGATGTTTCGCGACGAAAATCTGGATCTCCAATCTCATCTTAGTGGTAAAGTTTCCATATAAATAGCCAGGACATCTCCTTGGCGTGGGGGAAAATGGAGTGAAAGCTTGGAGGGAACGCACAGCCGGGCCGGCGAACAATGCCTTATCTGTTCATAAGCCTAACTCGATCTGGCGAGGTCGGCGTATGGGGGTGAACGGGGGGACGATAACCTCCTTGTTTAAACATTGGCATCCGGTAGCTGAGATAAGACTCCAAGCCTCGAATCGAAGATGCACGTGGGCAGCATCGTGGTTTTTAATAATATGGGATAGGAGTTGAAATTAACTCGTTCTATCACAGGTTTAAATATAAGTTTGCAGCTGATGCAACGCCCTCTTTCTACGAATTATTCAGGAAGGTAACCAGGCCGTTCACTAATGCAAGGCGTTAATGAAAATATCTAAAATTAGAAATAAAAGGGGGACGGAAGGAGGGAAAATCCCCATTATTTTCTCTGGTGGAGATCCTCTTCACCCTGTAAAGCGGGGGTGGGGAAACCTTTTTGGAGCCGTGGGCGAAAATTTCCTATGAAAGAAGTAGGCGGGCGATAAATAAAACTTGCCTCTTATATCTTTGCATGTTTAAATTTATTACACGGTGCGATAGACTCATTCATTAATATTTAAAAAAAAAATAATACGCAACATTTTTATTGACTGCCACCACGGAAATTGGACATACAAATATTATTTAAATTTCAGTATTGAAAATTTGTGCATGCAAATATATCACTCAGGGGGCGATGAAAATTGGGCGCGCGGGCGAAGGTTTGACCCCTTGGAAAATCCTACCGTCTGCGGCTGGGTCACATCAGGGTGTCCAGCTCATGGGGGTGCATCCATGTGGCCACTCTCCTCCCCCCCCCAAGGTATCACGGATCCCATACGAGGTTCCTTTTTTATCGTCTAATACCAGCTAACCGGCATCCGTCGTGGAAAAGAGAGGGAGGCAGGTACACTGACCCTCCCCCCTGTAAACTCGTCACGCATGCAAGCAGGACTTTAGGGGGCACGAGCCAACGGGCCCTGTTAACCCTTGCTCCCCTATGGGGGTTGGCCTTATCAAGTCGCTCTCACCTGGAGGGGTCAATTATGAGTCGCCTGCCTGCTCTCTTGGCAGGAGGAGAAAGTACGGAGGGGACTGCCGATGGAAAGAGGGAGTCACCCAAGGGCGCCTCCAGAGAAGGGGGTGAGAGGGAGAACCCATGCACCCGTAGGACTAGGAGAGGAGTAAGCGTCCTCTCCCATCATAGAAGTTTGGAGGGGCTTCTTAGAAAGCACATGGGGGTGGCGTCCTTTTCTGTCGGTGAGCTGCCCAAGAACGATGGTGGAGGGGAAGGTAAAGTGGGAGTAATTAAATGAAAAGTCTCATCATCGGGCATGGTGAGCCTATTGTTTTTACGGGATGCAAACGCTAATCATCCCACGCAGTAGCCCGCTCTGCGAGGGGTGAAAAGGTTCCGTCAAAGCTAGCTGCCACCATTTGAAACCACCACCACCACCCGAGTGGCCAGGTAGCCCTGCGGCATGGCGACTTCACCTTGGGCTGGGCGTAAAGTTGATAGAACGTGAGGAAGGTGAGGGTGGGCTGAGACAGGTTGTTAAAAATCCACCACCCCAAACTGGAGTTCGGGCTGAGGGGGCGTTGTCCCTTCCCCCCAGCCCTGATCCGAGATGGTTGGGCGAGAGGAAGCTGGTTGGTGTCTACCCTGTGAAATTAGAGGTTGAACAGAAAAGGTTGTGGGAGAGGTTGTATGGAAAGTGAGGAAACAGGATAAGAAGACAGGGTTTGTCAGAGAGAAGGAGAAGGGCCTAAGGTGGGGCCGGACGGGGCACTGAGACATGTCAGCACGGCGGCCAAGAAAGCAAATTGCCGTGCCCCTTACGGGGCCCGTGGTTCAAATTCTTCTGTAGACACCAATTGAGAAATAAAAAGCACTCAAATCAAGTGCTGATAAGTGGTAAAACTGCAATAAAATCATTATAATTATTTATTTAAAGGTTTATAATATAATTAGTTAATAAAAGCTTAATAAGGATTGAAAGCGAAGATTTATTGGCAATAAATTCCGCTTGACCACATTCGTGTGTAATATCTCGGAAAATGAAGATTTTCCGAAATCTGCTCTGATTTATGAATGGCTTCCAGTCAATTATTCGCATCGTTATTTATTTCAAAAGTGGAACTTTTAAGGTCCTTTCTTATTAGGGACCGGGAATAACTCCTAAGCCTTTGACAGAGTAGGCATTTGAGCCACAGGGATGGAAAGTATCGTCGCCCTCTTCAACTACCAGGTTCTGGTGCGTTGGATTATCGGAAGAATCTATTAAGTATTGGAATTTATGGGCTTGGTTCGGGTTTTATAACCGATTCGATCCAGTGGTGGATCTACAGTAAAACGTGGGATCTGAGCTACGGATCCATGTGGTAGCCAAGTGAAGGTTGACCCTAATCAGGACTAACAATCGGCAACTAACCAGACACAATGTAGCTTAACTTTGTTTGTCAAAGGGTGGTTCCAGTCAGTTTGGACATACGCCAAGTTTTGGAAGTATGAGTTTGCGATACGTTGAGCATGGTTAGTCGTCAGATGGGAGCTTGAATCAATTGGTTGTGTGATGATTGCTCGTATGTTTTACGGACCTGTCATTCTGAAATCCGTTCAACTCTGGGTCTCTACCGTAGGACCGCAGTAAGTTTCAGTCAGATACGAATCAGTGTTAAAAAAAAATGATAAGGACGAATATTGAACCATAGCCATAGTAGCAATTATTAAAGCAAAAGTACCAAACATTTGCATTACCTTCTTAATTAGTCGCATCGGGCAACGCTCAAATGCGGTGTCTACATTAGGGAAGAGCTTGCGATTGGGCGATTTTCGCACGCCTCTCCTATAGAAACCATGGCGTTAATAGGTCGCTAAACTCATCCTATCCCTCTCCTTTCATCCTAGAGTTCTGGTTCGTATACTTCTAAGTTATATACATATGGGCTTTTGTGCGTTGTTGGATTCTGAAATGCGTCTTTAAGGTCACCATTGATGATGCGGTTTAACATTTGTAGAGCCTCTTGAAATTAGATCCGGTTCAATCGTTTTTATTCCCATTAGTCCGCTTTTCTTTCCTCTTTTTACTTGTTTTTTTTTGTTGTTAACCTGAAGGCCGTGACCCCGTTTCTTGAGGTTTTCTTCCCTTTTTCGTATTCTAACCCAACGGGGTTCAAATTCGTACTTTCTGAATGCTTATACCTTCTGTACGAACTTATTCCTGGATGTTTGGTGTTCATCCTTAACCTATTTCATTTCCCCATTTCTGCTTATTATTATTATTGTACCTGTCCACCCTCACCACTCTTTGCTGAATCGCGATTCTATTGTTCGATCACACACACACACACTTTCTTTCCCCTTAATTAATCCACTAATCATTTCTTTCTCCTGTTAAGAATGAGGTTCTTAGGACAATAGATGGGGAAGCGAGAAAGCTTCCATCACAGAATTTCGCCACATAGAAAAAAAAGAATGTGCGGTTTGGTTTTGATAAGACGGAAAGATAAGTATGAGTTAAGGAGTGAGTTAAGAGTTGAGTTAAGGGGTAATTTAAGGGGTGTACCAATCTACACAAAAGTTTACGATGGGGTTGGAGGAAATCCCCGAGAGCTAAAAACCTAAATTTATTGGAGAAACTTAAGGTCATAAATAACCAATTATTTTGCCATGATTGATCGCTCTATTAGACCATTCACCGCAGAGGGAGAGGGTGTAACACTGGTTATGCCGTTTTTAACACTTGAACCCGTCTTTTGCAGCTCTTTTAAATCTCCCTATATCTTCTTTGCACCTGTTTAGACCCAACACCGAGTGAAAGAGGGTATTAAATTTTATTTTAAAATTCAACCCGTTCTAGATTCGATCACACAGCTCTTTTATGCTTACTCTAAGTTTTAAGCAACTGAGCGATCAAGTCAAGCTTACATCAACGATTTCTTACCTCTAGTTATCGTAAGTGAATTTAAAATGACTAAGATTTAGCGGGTGTTTGTGTAGCATATATATTTTCTTTACTTTTTACTAGTATTATCTACTATATTCCTATTTATTCTCAAAATATATTTGGAAATCTTAAAAAAAGTACCCGTATCGGTCATTCATTTTTTGTTAGCATTTAGCGGTACATTTGAGGACATTTCTAACGACGCGGGTTGCCAAAGGGTGAGAAAGAAATAGCGCGATTATGTGCCTTTTATTACAAAGGTTTATGATGATTAGTTCCTGCTTCCGATCTGCGCTGAATGATTGGAAGAGATTCGGCTTTGAGACGGTGGGTGAGAGAGGTGATAATGATTCAAGGCCACGGCGGAGACGTCGATGTGGCACACAGCGAGATGGGGAGAGGGGGATAGTGAAAACAAGTTCCTCAACGAGCGATGATTAAGTGAAATGACTTCTCATAGTGCGTAACCATTAAGTGGCACTCTTACTCAGAATTGGCACTTGACTCGGTCAAATAGCTCGCATCATAGACAATCCGCCGAGAGAGGAAGTCCTAAATTCTAAGCTTTCATCTGGTCTTTAGTCCCAACTAACTAATGCCTGTTCGCCGCAGTTGGTTCCTATAATCATCATAAAAGGTGTCCGCTGTGTATCTGAAAGGGTCTTAATGTCTCCACGGCAAATAGTAGATATATTATATCAACTTAATGCTAATAGCGACAGTTCAATTTACCTAATAATGCGTCTACACCATGGCAAGAATCTTCTAAAGTTGCGATGTATTTGCGAAATAAATGATGCCATCATTTTTTACCGTTGCACCTCGAATTTTTATCCCTAGGGGGAGAGACCAAGTTCTCCAATACTGATGGATCTATTGGGTTGAGGAATAAGTTCTTGCGGTTTTATCAAATTTATTCATTACCATTAACAATTTTAGAAAAACTTCATTTTTAATTGATAACAATATGCAATTTAATCAATAATGTATTCTCCGTTGTTATTTACGACTTCTTCCCAACGTTCAACTAGTTTTTGGATGCCTCTGCAATAAAAATCTCTGGATTTTGACCCGAAGAATTCGTCTAACCAGGTTCTTAATTCCACATCAGTATTGAACGAAACGCCGCGCAAATTGTTGGAGAGCGATCGGAACAGATGGAAATCCGATGAAGCCAAGTCTAGCGAATATGGAGGATGCGACAGGATTTCCTAATTAAGCGTATGGATGGCGTCTTTTGTCATATTGGCAATGTGAGGACGAGCATTGTCGTGTTGCAGAAGGATTCCATAACGTCGATGAGGTCGCATTTCACGAATAGCTTCGGCGAGTTGATACATTTGTTGAACGGAGAGTTCTGCATTGACAATCTCGTTGTTCGCAAGGAGTTCATAAAGAATGATGAATCACAATTCCACCACACATACAGTGATGATGCGATAAAGAAATTTGTGCTTATATCCACGAGTAGCCTTGGGACGAGCAAGCAAACCTGCGGCAATCGTGGAGCGTTGAAGTTTGTTCCTTTCGCTCAAAGCGTGTGGAACCCATGCACCAAGTTTTTTAACTTTCCCCATCGAATGAAGGTGATTCACTACAGTTTTCTGATCACACGCCAATTGTACAGCCAATTCTCTAGTCGATTGACGAGGATTTTCATAAAGAAGGTCGTTCAATCGATCTTCATCCAACTTAATGGGGCGACCAGAACGTTCTTCGTCATTAAGATTGAAATGACCGTTTTTGAAACGTGAAAACCACCAGTGAGCTGTCCTTTCTGATAAAGCTTTTTCTCCGTACACAGCACAAATATCGCGACGAGCTTTGGCTGCGTTTGCATTGTTCCCATCTCGATTGAAAATGAATAACAACAGGTGTCGAAAATGCACCTTTCTTTCAACTTGACATTCCATTTTGAGGGTACAGAACAAAAATTAAATGAACACAACTTTTAAATAAACCGCTATGACTTATTATGCAACTTCAAGACATAGCCTAAGCAAAAGCCTAATAGTCTACGCTGTTAAGAGACGTAGCCTAACCTTTGCAAATTTTGCTCTCATTATTTATTATTGTTTCTTAAAATGTGCACAAATCACGTCAACAAAACTTAAATCAACACAACATTAAAAAATGCAAGAACTTATTCATCAATCTAATAACTTAACTAAAGTTTCATACCTCATTAGAGAGGTATACAAATGTTCGTCACTTCGAATTTTCCAACCACAAAAAAACAACACAATTTTCTTTCTCACTCCACCCCCACCCACCCCTCGCCCCCGCTAAACTTAAAAAACAAACAAACAGACGTTCTACCTTAGGTTACACTCCAGATAAACTATGCCCAAATTTATGCCATAGATACTAATTTATTCTAAGCTCCCTTCTTTTTTAATTTAGTCCGCCCTAACCTACCCTCAAACACAAAAAATTACCTTCACACATAACCTCCTTCAAACACTATCTTTTCACGCACGCATTTAGGCCAGGTAACCTCAAATTCTTATACACGTTCACTCGTCTTTGCCACCCTCACTTCCAACTAACCTCCCTTCACCTCATGAAAAATTCAAGGGGTCCACGGTCGGATATAGCTCGCGTCTGTTTCCCTCAGTCTGACTTTGGTTGCGGTCATGGGGCGGAAAATTGGCTCCTAAGAAAAACACAGACGGAGTTTTCCCACGTTTTCTGTTTCAGCCTCAAAAAGAAAATGGCGCGAATTAACGGGAGACTAAGGTGCTGATGAAAATAATAAGGTAAAGGACAGACATAGCAAGAGTTTGAATGAATGAAATAAGCGGTCATTAGGGGAGAGAGAGAGAGAAGGGAAGACTTGAAAATTGGTAGTGGTATGCATCAATGGGCATTTTATATTTTGATTGCTGACTTAAATCAACGATGCAATGTACGTTAGGAAGGTTCATTAAATGGTATAATTAGTGGAAGTGAGAATGCATTAGCACCACATAGTACTATTAGCCATAAGTAACAATAATTTGGGGGTCTTGTACCAGTCCATGTTTACACACTACTCCCTCCTTTCTGCATCCATCTTTCCTCCTCATTACACCAGCAAGGAGATATCACGTGCAACATGGACTACCTTGCTGTAGCCCATGATTGTGTGCCCTTCTGCCCCAACACCCGCAATTTGTCTTTCAGGTCCCAATACGTGCAGGAAGAACTGCTGCTATATACATTTCACATCTTTTTGTCCGAACCTCTTCCTTGGGGCTTAATTCACCTTAACAATCTCAGTATTTAGGAATAACGATGATGTGTTATGACAGTCTTTGTCATCTTTAGCATCTGCCATTTTTCCTTCTCTCTCTGTCCTGGTAGTTCCAACCGCTTGCAACCTCCCTTTTACCACTTTCAGTCATGCGCATTCTTTAAGTTCCTTTTCCCCTTCCTTTCTCTCTGAACGCCATTCCCCTCCCGCGCTAGTTACCGCCAATATCATTTTCCTTCTTAGGAAAATAAGCCTTCCACCCCACCGCCTGGAATTCTCCGCTTCGGTGAGCCAAAACTCTCCTATCTAGGAGAGTAGTTTCTAGGGATTCATTGTCTCCATTCATGATTATTACGATTATAGGTTTGCAGATTGTTGGCGCGGGGGAGGAGTTTCTATGACTACGGTGCAAAAAGGCGCGAAAATGAGTAAAAAAAAACCGGGAATTGAGAAATCCTTTGAATTGGAATTTTCTTTGCAAAACTGAGCCTAAATGTAATGGTTAATTTCATCAGCCCCAAGATTCAGGGAAGGGCTTGAAGGATGGTCCTTTGGGGTGATAATCAAGAGGGGGTTTTTTAATTACCGAATCCATTTATCTGCTTAGAACTGAATACTCTCAGGAAAGAGGTGTTTATGTGAGTGTTTGATTGGATGTGTTATTTTTAAACATATGGCAAAACTAAAGGTGACAAAATGGGAAGAAGTGTTTGAAAATTAGATTGGGGTGAAACTCGTCAAGTTAGAAGTAATTCAAAAAAGTCTACAGAAAAATAGTCTACTTGGGGGTCGCTAGGGACCTTGAGAGCGCGCAACTCTCCTAAGCCTTTCCATGTTTGGCATATCGGCTCTGTTGGTTTGTTTGAATGTTTTACTCCGCGCCTTTTCTGATTCTAATTCTTATATCTTTGCCTTTGCCGTTTTTCTCTCTCTCTCATTTTGTCTTTATTGGTGTGTATGTATGTGCGGGTCTCTTTCCTCCCCCTGACGTGGAAAGAGGGGTATGGGTAACGAACGTTTCTCTGGTCGCTTCTTGGTGTCTTCTTTCTCCTTCCACCGAGGATTATTGACCACCTGTGCCTACGCGCCAGCGATTGTCATTCTGAACTTTATGTGACTTTCATTATCCTGTCGCGGGATCTCACCCGCGATTAAAAAGTGAGAAGTGTCGCAATTATCGAATGGAAGCTCTCGTTCACACTGGGTCTTATACATCTTTTCCTAGAGTAGTTGAAGTGTCTATCGGTATGGTGCGTTTCAGGTAAATCGATACAGATTTGAAATTGTACATAAAAACTATCGAATGCACCAATGTAGTTAAGTAACTTGACCTTGAGCAGGTTTGTAAGAGTGTAGCTTTCATATGGGTAACAGCACTGGCAGGTTTTCTCTTAGAATGCCAGCCGAAATTGAAGAACAGTACGCTATATTCGCGACCCTCCGCATCGTAGAGAAGCGTGAAAGAGATTTTGAATTTGTTTAAGTAGCGGATGAACCTCGTTTACAAAGTGAAACGGCCACACGACGAGGCTGAGAATAAGGACGAAGTGCCTACGGTTTTGCAAGGCAAATTTCCCGTCTCTTTGATAGTTCTGGGCGTGGTTAGCAGTGACCACTTTATGCCTCCTCACATATTTCCTCAGGGACTCAAGGTTAATTTGGACGCTAACACTGAGGAAATGGAGAGTATAGTTAAGCCCTGGATGGACCAAGTAGCCACGGGAAGGTCTTACGTTTTCTAGCAGAACTCTGTTCCCCAACACACTGCAAGGAAGACACAGGCGTGATTGCTCAACAACGTCCCGTACTACTGATCTCCAGACTCGTGGCCACCAAGCTACCCCAACTTAAACCCCCTATATTAATTCGTGAGGGGCTTTGTTAAAGAGGATGTCAACAAAAGTTGCTCATAACACTTTAGGATCTCTAAAAGCAACCATTGCGGACGTAATGTCATCCATTGATAAGGATTCCCTAACCAGGGCATGCAACCAATTCAGTTGGCGCCTGGAGAAGTGATTTCATAACTCTATATATCGTTCTATTTGTGTGTACATTCTCATAAAAGTATATTACCTCGTTTGGTACAAAACTTGTTTTCTTTTCCTGTGTACAATTTGTGTCGATTTACTTGAAACTCCCTGGCTAGGTAGGCTTTAAGAGCGTGATCCCTACATAACGAATACTTATGAGCATTTGCAAGCGTATACACACGTGTGCATGTGTGGGAACTAGAGTAAAATGCGATTCGCGAAATTCATGGTATTTATAGGGAAATAAGAAACAGATGGAGAATAAAATTCGTGAACATAAAAGCGGGGAATGGTCAAAAAAGGGAAGATGACAAAGCTCGTCATAGAAACAAAACCAGCCAACCCTTCGTCCTGGCAACGGTAGGAGGCGTTGCAAAAACCTCTGCAAATACGATCTTCTCAAGCACCACTTAGAATCTAGACTGAAAAGGGGAGGATTTATTTCCTTTATTTTCCCTCAATTAAAAGGAAATAGCCTGAATTTCCCCCAAACGCGGAAAATCAGTGGAATTTTGTGTCCGTTTCTACTTCAGTCCAATGTCAATGTATGGCGCTCTCCAAGGCCATGGGGCTTCACAAAGCGCCTGCTGACCGAGTGAGGGAAGGCATGGGAGAAGAGGCGAGTCTTCAAGGCTCGTTGGAAGGTACCGACGGGGATGATTTTACGACGAGGACCAACAATAGCTGGTATCTAATGTAGGGGGGGGGGGTAGTTTTACCACCGCTCTGTTCTCTTTGGATGACAATATTTCTTATTGGGGACCTACAACTCAACGTGGTATCCGAACCACGAGACACTACAGCATATGGTGGCCGCCGTAGAATCAATCCTAATTGAGACTCCATCCTAATACTAACCTCACCTGATTAACTTAATCTCTTTTTTTTATTATTTTAACATCTCTTCTTGCGGCCTCTAGTGAAACTACAAAAAAAAATATCTTTCGACAAGGCCGATCAAAACTTAACTAAGGGGGAGGGGGGGGGTTCCACCTCGTCCCACTACAGTTCGGTTTTCACAAGTCATGCCGTCCCAAGGACTCAGGAGAGTTGGTATTGAACCTGCCTCTCTGGGACACTATAGGTACGACCCACGAAGCTCCTTCTGACTAGGGCACAACCAAAAAATGCCTTACCCTTTGGGGAATCAAACAATTTCACAGTAAGGCGCGGAGGGGAGGGGGGGGGCTCTACTCGATAGCGCTGCGTCCCGGGACTGTTTCTGATTCAAGGCGACAAAATTGTCATGGGAGCGTCGAGATATCGAAGATAAGTCTATGGTAACAGTCGCGACGCCATAGCACTGAGTTTCTTGCTCTCTGGCGCCGTCCCCCATCTTCTTGATCCCTGTTACAGTATGTTGTAATGTGGGAAAGAACGAAACACTAGTCCTGTTGCTAAACCTGTGCCTACATCCTAGCCTTATAATAACCATACACGTTTCCAGCAATCCCAAAAGATAATTTCGACATTATCCATTACTTAGTAGCCGTGGTGTCACGGATACTGCGAACGAAAGGACGCAGATAGTTTCCACCTCCATCTCGGGTTCAAATACTCCATTTTTAGCAGGGTTAGGGGCTATCCTCGGTCCTCAATAAGAGAGAACCTTATAAATTCCCCTTTTGAAATAAATAACGATGCAAATAATTGAGTGGAAGCTGTTCATAAGTCAGAGCAGATTCCGGCTAAATCTTCATTTTCCGAGACATTACACACGAATGTGGTCCAGCGGAATTTATTGCCAATAAATCTTCGCTTCCAATTATTATTGAGTTTTTATTAAGTTTTTTTTTATTCCTTACTTTCAAATAACGAATAGTGAAAAAAGCCGAAAGGCATCAATAACGAATAGTTAATAAAGCACTACTTCATCATGGGCTGTTGCTTCTAGTACTTAATGGATGCAGACGTCGCCCCATCATAAAGTTAAAAAGGGAGCTTTTCTGGAGCAATATTTGCCCTGATATGACTCAGCGATTATGGCTGTTGTATAGAAAAATAGGGGGGAAGGCTTTTGAGTATTTTCCTTTGCCTACCTTCTCTCAACACACCAACATACACACGTGTGTACGTATGCATAGCGAACATATCATATCCGACCTCACCTCACTCTTATATTTCAGAGGACACACGATTTTATAAAAACAAAATTTGAAGAAGGTTGCGATTGTCTGTGGCTGCGTGACCACAGTTGAACATATCTTAGTGAACCAAATCCACGCACTTCCGAGGTATCCCCTCCTCTTTGTTCATTCGATGACCAACGTAATTCTCAGAGTTCTTCGTTCAAGGGTTATTGAATTTCGAATAACGAACCAATATCTAACGAATTTTCGTGCGTGTAAATGAAAACTTTAACGATATCGAATAAAATAAACGCATTCAACTTAATTCTTAGATAATCAGCGTCAAGAAGGGTAAATCTGGCCTCCATCGTGAACTCAGGGGAACAATAAACGAACGAAAAGTAATGGGAAAGAGGAAATAAATACCTGACGGGAATTATCCCTTCGAGACTTCTAAAAGCCCTCGCAGGGATTAGATGTCTCTGCCAAAAGCGTCTAGATGAGAACAACTATTTCACTCCGTAAATGTGAGTAAGTCATTGAGAGAGAATCTAAAAGTAGCAAGATTCGATTACATCTTGGAAGAATCAATAAATGGAACTAAGCTCTGGCGAAAGATTAGCAATGGCTGGGACGATTTAAACAGAAGACGTCCCGAAGTTTAAATAATTTCAACAAAATCTTTAGTATTTATACAGAATACACTTAATTACTCATTCCAAAAGAAAATGCCGAGGTTAGAGGAAGTAAAATATGTGTGGAAGCTAGGTAGCCCGAGCAGCCAAGAGAGACCACTATTTGGAGGCTAGTGACAAGAGGAGAATGAATTCTCCTGAACATTTACAGCAAGAAGGATGTCCTCTTCATCTGGAACACATTTATCCAGTGTGGCTGAAAAATGGAAGACAGAGTGGAGAATTTGGCGGAAGCAGTAGACTGCCGGAGGAACTTTGATTCTCTCTTGTGTAGGATGATTTGAATGATAGGGACAAATCTGAAGATGACCAAAGAGTCTTTTTTTAATTTTTTCTTATCCTCGTTCTCAGCTGAATGGAACTAGTTTTGCTACTGGTTATACCACCAATTCTTTGGAACATGCATCTTAACATAGGATCCGAACCACTGGTCCATAGAAAATATAACATCGACCGAGCCTTAAATTTTGTGCCCCTCTAACGACTAACCATACAAATGTAGCTTATATTCGTGCATGATGAAAAGCGGTGTGTGGTAGGAACTTCTCATGGCTGAATGATTTATCAGACCAAAACTAGTTCAGATAACTCAAGCATATTTTGGCAAACAAAAGCGGCCTAGTAAGAAGTCGCATTCCAGCCAATTATCTAATATGACGAAATCAGTGATGGAAACAGCACTACTTAAATGCGTCGCTGTGATAACAATTTGTTTCTCTTTCACTTAAGATCAGCTTTAGTTACTCCTCTTACAGACAAAAATAAAAGATTAAGAGAACCCTACGTCATCTTGCTGAGGGAAGATCCCATGCTGATAGAGTGGTAATACCATCCACTCCCGTCATGGATTGCTGTAAAGTGCAGGCATCAATAACAAGTTCAACAAAAGAAGACAAGAGGGGCGATACCCCCTTGTGTCAACGGCGCGAACTATTATAAAACTACAGCATTATTCTTCATTTACAGAGCTCAAGAATACAGACTAAAGGAGAACAAATACACGGAAAAACAATAAGAAGAACACATACAGAGTAATACATGAGACAACAGCAATACTTACACAAAGGAAAAATAACCAAATAAAAATAAAGCAAGCTAACGATGCCCCTAAAACAAGGGCAACCCTACCCCCATTTCACCATCTTTTTACCTACTACTATCTTTTCAAAGAGTGTAATATACCATCAGAGCTCTCTCGACAGCAGTCTCGATAAGGTCAGTTCCTTCTCCGCCGGCAGGATACAAAGAGTGGTTGCCTTGGTCATTTTAACTTTAAGTTGCCGCCCTTCTGACGATCTTAGTCGGACGTCATTCCTACGTTCGTCGACGACCCCATTCACGAGGAAGTTTCAAACCGATTATCTTCGATCGTCTTAACTTCATTTCCTGTCTTAGTTTGTAATCATTTCCTCGCTCGCCTAAGCACCGTCACAGGGCCAAATTACGAGTCGTCAATCTGTTGTATAGCCCAACAAACTTGATACATGATCCTTTACGTACTGCACTCCAGAAAATGGAGTTTAATCCATTACCGTTGGCCATATTGGGTTCCATTTGAGTCATTGTATTACCATTCTATTCGTGGTAATTAACCGTGAGACGGTCAAAGCGGGATATCAGAGATGGGGGCAATCAGAGAATTGTGAAGTCTTCTTAAAAGCCAAACTAAACAACAAATATGTACACAAATACAGGTAGATTTTAAACAACTTAAATGAATATAGTATTAATGGTTAGAAAATGTTCAATAAAGAGGGAATAATAGGTACGTGATGCTGCTTTAATTGAAAGAAGAATTAGACTGAGCAATGGTAGGTGTGGATTCAGAAATAGTGGTGTGGGAGTTTGAGTCTTCCAACATTAAAATTAACAATTCAATGTTTACAAACCACTGTTTCAATCCAAAAAGGATGACAAAATTTGTTTTTCTGTCTTCCATCTGTTATTAAAAGATATACAATGGTAATGTAGGGAGATTTTAACTTTCCGAGTTTTGCTTTATAGCAAATGCATCGGATAAAGAATGGAAGAGAATTTTTGTTTTCAAAAGATTGAGGAACATATCCATGGCCGAAGTATATTTGATTTGATTCTTGCCACAGACAAGTACTTAGTGGAAAACGTTTAAGTAGGTGAGCCATTGTAGGCAAGTGATCGTAATTTTAGTCGCATTCCAAATAAGACAAATATAACACCAAATAAGATCTTCTATCCCACACAGCGAAGAAATCGATTTGGAGGAAGAGCAACCAATTCTATCAGACACGCAAATAAATGATAGAGAAACGATTGCATATATAAAACATGATGAAACGATTGAAGGCAGCCGGGCCTGACTGGGTATACCCAACTTACCTAAAGGAGTTGAAGAACGAATTACTAAAACGGCTAATAGTACCACGCCAATCTTCATAAAAGAAGAGAAAACCGGCCGTACTAACTATCACCCCAAAAGTTTAACTTCACTTATTAGTAAACTCTTAGAACTAATAATTAAAGATAGGATAGAGAGGGTCATTTCCTAGCTAAATATATTATAATCATGGTCGCACAATATTAATTTAGGAGAAGATGCTCGTGTTTGACTAATCTACAGGAAGTTTTTCATAAAATATTTTTTATCTACGGTGAGCACAAAGCAATGGATATAATTTAACTAGTTTTTCAAAAACCCTTTAATACTAGTCACATAAATAAGTTCTTCCTGAATCTTGAAGCCAACGGAATACGAGAAAAAATTCTTAACTGGATAGAAAATTGGCTCTTCAATCGTCCACAAGGGGTTGTCGTAAATGGATTCAATTTGGACTAGGAACAAGTCACTAGCGGAGTATCTCAAGAGTCTGCATTTGACCCACCTTTCTCCATAGTATACATAAGTGACGAAACAAAGCGCAAAGCTACAAGAAAGTTAACAGGATGCTGCGAGAATATTGACCGGAATTATGTACACATTTCAGTTATTTTTCCGCTATACAAATCCCTCGTCCTTCCATACTTCCAGTACGAGGTTCGAATTTGGCCTCCCTTCCTGATAATTAAAGACGTGATTTCGTTAAAACGGGTGCAACCAAGGGCAGCTAAGCTAATTTCTCGAGCCTATTATCCATTGGTATCTAAGCGATCACGTACACAATTGAAAGAGTCGTTTAAAATACAAAATAGTTAAGCGATATTAATTATAGACTAGTATTATAAATGAAAGAGAAAACACTCGACAAACATATTTAAATTGGTAAACAATCGCTTCCACACCGCAAAGTTTAAACTTACTTTTGTTATAATAAAGTAAGACAAACGTGGAAAATACGTCTGACAATGTAAATTTAGTATGTTTCCAACCTAATGCTAGGCTTTCTAATTGTGAATACTACTAGCTGATAAAAATAGCGGGAGATGGAGGGCAACCCCCACCATTAGAGAGGGGTATATGGGAGAAGCCCCCCCCCCCTCCATTTCGAAATAATCCCATTAGGGTCCGAATTCAATGCGGTTGCCAGACATTGTTTTTATATAGTACTCTGCCCCGAACGGACGGAGCTAGAAATGTTTAATATATATATATATATATATATATATATATATATATATATATATATATATATATATATATATATATATATATATATATATATATATATATATATATATAAAATAATAAAAGTTCTGCGGGTTGTAACAACCACCACAGGGCTTTCGCCATATTTAATTTCTGCCTCTCGAAGACAGAAAGATGCAGAAACCTTGTATTGCAGACCCTATACGAATACAGTACAAAACAAAGAAAAATTTGACGTCAATGAGCAACGGGACAAGAAACAGGACTTTTTTAAAGGGACAATGGAAAACACTTTGGATTAAAGAAATCAAAGGAAGGCGCAATGAAGGCAATCCATACAGCGAAGACAGAACTAACGCCAGGGAAAAAAAGTTTAAATAATCCTGCCCGGGACTCAAACCCGTGTCTGCTGATTGCTGGTACATGCTGTTTCTTTGTATGCGACATGGATGATGAACCTTTAAATTGTATGAAGATATGGCATGAAATTCCCTTGGAGGTTCATTGGTTAGGGAGATACTGGGTTTGATATGGTAACGCTTTGGGTCGATTTGAGTCACTGTACCTGGTGGCTTAACGGTTGAGCATCTGACCGGCAATCAGCAGACCCGGGGTCGAGTCCCAACCAGGATCATTCAAATTTTTTCCTGGCGTTATTTCGGTCTTCGCAGTATGGATTTCCTTCATTGCGCCGTCCTTTGCTCTCTTTGATCTTTATGTCCCTTTTTCTCACCTTTAAAAAAGTCCTGTTTCTTGTCTCGTTGCTCATTAACATCAAATTTTTCTTTCTCCTGACAATATACAGTATATATACATATATATATATATATATATATATATATATATATATATATATATATATATATATATATATATATATATATGTGTGTGTGTGTGTGTGTGTGTGTATATATATAAATACACACAATATATACATATATGTATATGCCTAGGATGTGTTTCCAGAGTCGAGGAATTTGTTGATATTACTTATTTTCTGCCTGAGTTGGATCTGGAATCTGTTATGCATATATTAGAGACCCTTAGGCATTTGCGGAGGTATCTCTCTCCGGATCTATAATTCTTTTTTTTTGTCTTTTAAAGCACGGACAGATGGAACATGTTTTGACTATGTAAAGTAAATAACCAATCTAATATGAACAGCCTTGTTGGAGAAAAGAAGAGAGATGGTTGTACTGGTGAGGAAAGGAAATAGAGTTCCGTGTCGCAGTAGAAGAGAGTCTTCTAAGAAGTTTTAATTATTTTGTGAGCATTGTTTTTTTTTTGTTACCAAAGAGGATTCGGCGTGTGTAAGTTACATTAGACTGAGTGACACGATTGCACAAATGAAAGTGAATTTTAATTTCAGGAGTAAAGTTCAAAATTAAATTAATTAATATTTGTATACGATAACCATAATAATTATTCTTATTATTACTTAAATATTACCGTCATTGTTTATGATATTGGTACATTAGTTATCAAATAAAACTAACCTACCTAACTTGATCGCCTGACCTTCATCACACCTAACCTAACCTAGAAAACACCTAATTTCATCCTCAAAACGCCTTAGTGTAACGTCGACAGAGGCGAAATTAAATATGAACAACGCCGGCCAAAAAGCCTCCAAACCACATATATCACGAAACTGTTTCATTATACGAATACCAGTACCTGCATCTAACCCTAGCATCAATGGTAGATACTTTCTAAACCAAAGAGCACTCAGTGAGCAGATACCTCCGCCACCGCCATTGTCATTAATGCTCGAACAATCATGCGTTTTCATACCGAGTCAAGACTAAAGCATATAGACAAATTTAGGATTCTCCGTAATGGCAGAATAAATCCGTATTTCTACTCCGGATCAGCCATAGATCAAATTAATAATTCCATATAATTCCTTCACTCTGGAAACCTACCGGTCGCAGATTTTCCACAATGGAATATCCGGATTTCGTATTCAATTTTCCTTTAACATATGGACAAAATCTACCTGTGACATACTGAATTTACATTGTTTCTGCTACACATCAGCGCCAGTTCTATGTTTCAACCACTCTCCATTACTCTGTTACTCGGTAAACATTGCCCCTTCCAAATATATATTATGATTTCACAGATCTGAATGCGCATCAAATTGGAGGTATGTGATAGAAGGTCATAAGTTGTCTATTTCTTGCTATCTTCAATTTGATTATCCTATTATTCTATGTTATTGTAAAAAAGTTAGAAAATGACCTTGCTAGTAATATTAAAGAAAGTGAATTAAGTGATCTGGAATCCGCATTTGTATCTAGATCCGGATTCAAATCTAATCGAATCTTCCTCTGCCCACAAAATGTCATCGAATTCCGTCAATAACATTTTGAAACGTCTTGCGCACAAACAGACAGACAAACATACACGGGTGATCATTTCAACACCGCCGAACTCCGTGAGCGGAGATATACATACATATAGGTATGTATGCCGAAATTCGCTTAACGAAAGCCGTGGTTCCCTAGACGACGCCATATAAATAAAAAAAATATATATATATTTCAGTTATTGATACTCAGGCGATCATGGACGACATGGAACGAGGATGCCATAGGTCAATAGCGAACAGGGTCGGGGGAAGATCTTCCCCCCTCTAATAAACGGTTTTAGCGGGGCCCTCCTCACCCCCTCCGTTCTCTGAGAGTGCGTGTGAGCGACAGCCCCTCTCAAGGCTCAGCAGGAACCATGTGAGGCCGGAAAATTGACCCATTATCCCATGCAAAGACCGCAGGGGACCACCAAAGCTCGCCGCCCCCCTTCTAAAAAATAGGAACATTATTCAGGCCTGACCCCTCCAACATACACGCATGCGTAGACATGTATTATTTGCACATGTGCACAAATGTATTTATACACGTATTCACATACGTGCACACAGTATGTATACGTATATTCGCAAATTTAATCATGCAAACTCACTCATACAGCACACATATTTTGGCATTTATGACAGCATGAACAGACACGTACACATCCCTGCAAATACACGTACACAACCATGTGAGTATTAATAAAAACTCCCCACATTCACCTGGGACGAGCCCCGATATTACGCCTTACGGGAGTCAGTATTAATACAGAGAATACACACGCACATACACACATAGGAACTATACATAGCACCACCCATACGTTTCCCCGCAACGCAGCTCTCAGTGCGAGTTCCTTGTGCACAAATGTGTTCCTTGAGGGGTTTTAATGTACCCTCCTGACCACAATGGCCTCGCCTTAATAGTAGAGGTGGTGAGGATGCTGGAGAGTTGCGCGCAAGCCCTGTCAAGAGCGCACTTAATAGTACTAATATACTTTCCGCACATTTTTACTCCTCCCTAACCTCACCAATTTCTTACGGACTTTTCCTAAACTTTATTCACACTTGTTATTTACTTTATTTTTTCAATAAACCTACAATCAATTTTTTTTACCGAACTTGAAGGAAGATGAACATGGATGAAGTTAGTGTGGGAATGAATTAGGTTGTTGAAATCCTCCTGATAACGGGAGTGAAGACGAAGCCGGTGCTATCTTCCCCACTCGTCAATATCGCCAATCAAAATTCCCGGATTATATCCCGTTTCCTCGGTAACACTGCGTGGCACTGGTTTTTACCAACGAGAGCACCTGGTTCTTCTGAGGCCTTTTCAAGAGGATGCTGCAGTTTTAGCGTGAGTCGGATACAACGCATGGGTTACTACGGCATATTTCAGCTGTTCGAGCAAAGTCAACCTGAATCGGTACACCGTCTAGGGACTAACCATAACCGATGTCGATTAGCTTCGAGCAGGTTAAGAGTGGGATTTTTACTCGGCTAGACTTAAAACCTTCCAATATCAAGTTTATAGCGGATTCCATTTTTCAGTGTTTATTTCAATTGAATAAAAAAAAGGGGAACAGAGGTAAATAACAAGAGCATTTTTTTAATTAAAAAAATAATAAAGAGGGATAGAAATAGATGGATCAAAGGAACAGACAGGAATAGAAAAAAAATATTACTTAGGACGACAAACACTGCAAGAGCAAACCAGCCTCGTCAAATTTCAAAAAACAGGGCACTCAAAATTACAAACATACACCCCCAACCTCCTCGTGGGGCTAGATGGCGCGGATGAAAATGAAGGAATAAAGATTGGATGATGAAAAAAGCCCCTCACTTCCCCGCCGCCGAGAGAAGAATTAAAACATGTCTTAAACAGGCGAAAAAAATGGTCCTCGGGAGAAGCTCATCTCTTGTCTTCGTCGATTCGACCGAGAAATTCGCGAGTCGCCAAATATCGACAAAAACGATTCGGAATTGGACAGAGAAGAGACTAATTGGCTTGGCAAAACGTTGAAAGAGAGAAGAGTAAAGAGGAAGAAGGAGGAGAAGATCGTCATCCCCGTTCGGCTTTCATTATCTCACTCAATACGGTCTTCTCGGATATTTATTTCTCTCTCTCTCCCAGGGCTTAAATCAACAGGGATAATTACAAAGAGAGGGAGAAGAAAGAAAAAGATAACGGAAGGATCACTCTCTCTTTCACACACTCCTGCCCCCCTTCCCTCTCTTGCACGCCTCTCTAATTTCCTTTCTCATACGCCTCTCTCTCACACACATTTCTTTTCTCACATGCCTCTCTATTACATTCCTTTCTCGCAGACCCCTCTCACAAACTCCGTCTCTTTCACACACGGCATCTCTCTCACACTGCGTCTGTCTATCACTCCCTTCATCTCACCCCTCTCTCCTACACACTTACTTTTCCACAAGCTACCTCTCTCTCCCACACCCAATCTATTTCAGAGACTCTCCATATCACACACTCCCTCATTCTCTCACATTCCCTGTCTCACACTTCCAACTCACTCACATTTCCCACTCACTCACACTCCCTCTCTCTCACCCCCTCTCTCTCTCTCTTAATCCCCCTCACTCTCTCACATTCCCTTTCTCACACTTTCCACTCACTTACACTCCCTCTCTTTCATAATCCCCCCTCTCTCTCACACACGCGCGCTCACAATCCTTCTATTCAATACACTACCTCTCTCTCTCAAACCTCTCTCTATATCTCATACTCCCTCTCATATCTGAAAATCCCTTGCTCTTTCACACTCCATCTCTCTCACACACTCCCTCTCTCTTAAACACCCCTATATCTCAATCCCTCTATCGCACTTTCTCTCACACTCCGTCTTTCTAACACACTCCCTATCACTGTCACTCCCTCTCTCTCTCTCACACACACACACTTTTCATCTATCACACGCTCTCCATCTCACAAACTCCCACTCTCTCTCACAGTCCCCTCTCTCACATATTCCCACTATCTCACACACTTCCCTCTCTCCCGCACTCCCGCTCTCCCACACACTTGCCCTCTCCTACACTCACTCACCCTCTCCCCCACACACCCTCGCCTACACTCATCCGCTCCCCAACACACACACACACCCTCTCCCACTTGCTCCCTCTGTCTCTCACACATAGTTACATAGATAAACAGAACACAACAGACCATGTGGTCCATATTAGGTGACCTTGGATAAAGATTATGGGGAAGATAGATAGATAGTACATATTGCATTAGTCATTCAGGAAACGCAGGAAAAATAATCCAGAACTAAAATTTCTTTAGGGAAGATGGAAAGTAGGAGAAATTTGGTGAACCTGTCACATGAAGGCTAGGGAGTTAGTTATTCGCTAGAAAACGCTGTTAGTCGGAGATTAGATTCAAAGTATTTATCAATACGAAGTTTGAAAGTGTCTACGGTGTTGCGTTCTATTACTCTACGAGGAAGCCCCATTCCACAAGTTGACGATTCAGGTAAAGAAATTCTTACATTCGTGCGAGTTAAAATGTTTACCGAAAATTTGGCAACCGTTTCCTCGGGTGGAATTTGACTGGTCGATAGTGAACTACTTTTTGCTATCCATATTGTCTATGCCTTTGATAATTTTAAAGACCTGAATTAGGTCCTCTCCTAATCTAGGCTAAATTAACAGAAATAGATTTAGTTCTCTAAGTCACTCTTCCTATAGTTTGTTCTTTAAACTTAGTATCATTTTAGTAAGCCTTCGTTGGACTCTAATTTTTGCTATATCTTCCTGGTAGTACGGTCACCAGGCTTGAACGCAGTATTTCATGATGGGACGGGCCACCAAGGAATTATAGAGAGTAAGGATTGTATTTTGGGACTTACCCTCGAAAGCTCTATCAATGAATCTAATTATTTTATTTACTTTCTTAAGGACTTCTGAACATTGCTGACTGGGTTTTAGGTCGCTCGATATTGTTACTCCTAGGTCCATCTCTCTGTCTACACTTAAGAGTCGAGTACCATTCAGTGAGTAATGTGCTTTGCCGTTAAGGTATCCGATATGGAGCACTTTACATTTATCCGCATTAAAAAGCATTTGCCACGGTTGTGCCCAGTTCGACAATTTGTTGAGATTGTTTTGCATTTCATTAATCTGTGCATTAGTGGGTACTGAATTCGCAATTTTGGTGTCGTCTGCAAACTTGAATAAATATTATGCCTGAAAGGCCTTCGTCTAACTCTTTAATGTATACTAAAAATAGAACTGGTCCTAGAACAGACCCCTGAGGTACCCCGCTAGTGACGTCTGTCCAACCAGAAGATTTTCCATTTATAACTACGCGTTGCCTACGATTGCTATGGCGCCTTGAACTCCCTGCACACTCTTTCGATCTCCATCATTCAAATACTCTATCTGTATCTCTCGCATACACTATATAACAGACATACTTTCTCCCTTTCATACTTTTCTTAATCATGCTCCACCCCCCAAACTCTACCCCCCTCATAAGATCTCCCTTTCACACACACACATACAAATTCTCTTGCTCTCACACTCTCTCCGCCTAACTCTCTCGATCTCAAAATCTCTCTTCCATTCACACTCTCTCTCTCTCTCTCTCTCTCTCTCTCTCTCTCTCTCTCTCTCTCTCTCTCTCTCTCTCTCTCTCTCTTTCTACCTCTCTCCATTTCATATACTCTTACACTCTCTCATTATCCTCCCTTTCTCTGCCCCTTATCTCTTCTTTATCTATCTCGACCTTTATTGCTATCCCTTTCTCACCCTCTTCCCTACTCTCTACTCATCCAATTTAATCTATCCCTCTCTCATTCTCCCCTCCCTGTCCCTCTCTCCACTTCACATACTCTTACACTCTCTCATTATCCTCCCTATCTCTGCCCTTTCTCTCTTCTTTATCTCTCTCGACCTTTATTGCTATCCCTTTCTCCCTCTCTCCCTAACTCTCCCCACACTGTCCCTCTCCCCTCTATCACTAACTCTCTCACTCTTACTCTACCCTCACTCACCATCTTCCTTCCAACTCTCCCTCTCTTTCTCCCATCTTACCTCCACCTCCACTCTCTATCTCCTCCGCGCCCACTCTCTTCTCTCCTCTCCCCTCCATCCCTCACTCTCTTCTTTGCCTCTTCCCATTCCTCTTCCATCATCCACTCTCTTCTCCCCTTGACACCTATCTTCCCTTTTCCCCTCTCTCCCTCCTCTCTGCTTTCTTATGCACACTTCCACCTCTCCCAAAACTCTTTCCCCCAATTAACACCACTCTTACATCTCGCGCCCGCTCTCCAATATCCACCCCTCCCCTCTTCCATATCATTACACCCTATCCCTCTCTCTATCTTTAGCGATCCCACTTTATCTGCCTTTTTTTTTCTCTCTCTCTCTCTCCCTCTCTCTCTCTCTCTCTATCTCTCTCTCTCTCTCTCTCTCTTCTGTTTAATGCGAGGTCTATCAGAAACAAGTTTCTAGAACTTCGTGGCCTCGTAGCAACAGAAGAACCGGAGATGGTGGCCATAACGGAGTCGTGGATAAAAACCTCAAGCCGAGATTTTGAAGGTGAATTCACGATTCCCGGTTACCAGCTCTTCTTGAAAGATAGGCCAGACAGAGAGGGTGGCGGTGTGATGTTTTATGTCAAGGATACTCTCAACTCGACGGATTGCAACATCGTATCCGACCATGAACTACTAGGTGTTGACCTAGAGATAGGTCCTGCCAAATACAGGACCCTGGTGCTTTATAGACCTCCTGCCCAACTCGTTGAAAAGGACAGAGATCTGTACCAGCTACTAGGAGAACTTGTGAAAGACAGAGTGTGTATCGTCATGGGTGATTTCAACACAAAAGTTGACTGGGAAACCAGAGAACCCTCTGGCGAGAACGCACTACTCCTGGAGTTCACGAACAACGAGTTCCTCACACAATGGGTGATAGAGCCAACGAGAGGAGACAATATCCTCGACTTGGTTTTCACCTCTGAGGATGACATCGTTGAGGACCTCTCTGTTGGCGAAGAGCTCGGTGGCAGTGACCACCGACTAATTAGATTTGTAGTCAAAGTCCCCAAGGCAGAGCCTGCAACTAGTAAATCAAGGAAACTGGATTTGAGAAGAGCAGACTTTGCAGGTCTACGCGCGGGACTGACTAACGCGAGGCTAGAGGAGTACGATGCTGTTGAAGACTCTTGGAACAGTTTCAAAACCACATTCATGAGTCTTCAATCGCGTTTTATCCCTCTGAAATGCCCCCGTCGGTCTTCTGTTCAACCAAAGTGGTTTAATCGAGAAATCGGGCAACTGCTTAGGGAGAAGAGAAATGTGTACCGGCAATCGAAGATCTAGGGTGACTTTGACGAATACCGGAGTCTAGCCAGGAGAGTGAAGTCCAGCATAAGGGCGGCTAAGCGGTCTGAGGAACTCCGAGTGGCGAGACTCTGTAAAGAGAATCCCAAGGAGTTTTTTGGATATGTGAACAGCCGTAAACCAATCCGTCGAATGATTGGCCCTTTGAGGAACGAGGAGGGGACATTAAAGCATTCAGATGCAGAAAATGCCAACCACCTCAACGACTACTTCTCTTCAGTGTTTACTGAAGAGTGTGGTCCCATTCCCCAGCCGACGGATTCCTACTCGGGGGAAAAGCTGGAGGCAATGGACTTCACCGAAGGAGAAATAAAGAAAAAGATCGCTGACCTAAAGACGAATAAGTCCCCTGGACCGGACATGTTTCTACCTAAAGTGTTAAAGGAAGTGTGCGATGAAGTATCACGACATCTGTGCGCTATCTTTAACATGTCAATCCGGACCAAATGCGTTCCTAGAGACTGGCGTGAGGCGGAGGTGACTCCTATCTTCAAGAAAGGAGACCGTAACCAACCGTCGAACTACCGACCTATCAGTCTGACTTCGATAGTCGGTAAACTCATGGAAATCATGATGGTGGACAAAGTGACGTCGTATTTAGAGTCAATCCTGCTACTGAGGAGTTCCCAGCACGGCTTCCGAAGGCAACGGTCATGCCTGACGAACCTTGTAGAATTCTTCCACTTCGTTTTCAGTGAGCACGATCGGGACAAGGCGGTGGATGTGGTCTACCTAGACTTTCAGAAAGCTTTTTATAAGGTACCACACCGCCGCCTTCTCCGGAAAGTGCGAGCGCTTGGCATAGACGAAAAAGTAGCCGGCTGGATCGAGAACTGGCTAAGTGGCAGACGGCAACGGGTGGTGGTAAATGGACAGTCTTCTGAGTGGATGCCCGTTACTAGCGGGGTGCCTCAAGGTTCTGTCCTGGGACCACTACTATTCATCATCTACGTCAACGACATGGACGGTGACATGGTTGCCAAGATTTCCAAATTTGCCGACGATACCAAGCTTGTTATGAACGTTGCAAAGGATGGAAATACTGCCCGCCTGCAGGAAGATCTTGGGAAGATTGGGGAGTGGTCGGACACGTGGCAAATGCCTTTTAACGTGGGGAAATGCAAAGTGATGCATATCGGCCACAGAAACCCCCAATCTCAGTATATCCTTAAGGGCACTGCTATGGAATCCACCGACACTGAGAAGGACTTGGGTGTAACAATCACTAGTGACCTCAAGTTCTCGAAACAGTGCATTGAGGCGGAGAAAAAGGCCCAAAGGATGCTAGGCTATATTAAGCGCCAGTTTGGTTATCGGAACCAGGAGATTGTACTGTGCCTGTACAACTCACTTGTCCGACCGCACCTGGAGTATGCCGTACAATTTTGGAGTCCTTCATTGCGAAAGGACATCGCGAGATTGGAACGCGTACAAGCCAGGGCAACCAAGCTGATTCCCTCTATCCGACATAAAAGTTATGAGGATAGACTAAGGGAATTAGATCTGTTCTCGCTGGAAACCCGTAGACAGCGTGGTCAGCTCATCGAAGTTTTCAAAATAATTCGAGGGTTCGACAATGTTGACTACCGGGATATTTTCACACTGAGTGAGAACAGAACGCGCAATCACGGCTTCAAACTTGAACTGAAGCGTTACAACCGCAATCTGTGTGGAAATTTTTTCACTTACAGTATCTGAGGTATGTGGAACGCACTTCCAGTGGAAGTTGTCAACAGTGAATCTGTTGACCAGTTCAAGTCAAGACTAGACAAAGTCTTGAAAAGTGGCCGTTTATGGACGCAAAACAATTGAGCAGCCATGTGCCCGCTCGATTGCTAGCCTAAAGGTACCCTCTTTGAATGGACCGTAAGGTCTCCTAGGGTACTAACTTTCCTTGTTACTCCTTGTTACTCTCTCTCTCTCTCTCTCTCTCTCTCTCTCTCTCTCTATATATATATATATATATATATATATATATATATATATATATATATATATATATATATATATATATATATATATATATATATTTATATTTATATATATATATATATATATATATATATATATATATATATATATATATATATATATATATATATATATATATATATATATATTTACCTATCCCTCTCTATCTTAACCGATCCCTCAATATATCCACCTCAAGTTCTCGAAACAGTGTATTGAGGTGGAAAAGAAAGTCCAAAGGATGTTAAGCTACATAAAGCGCCAGTTTGGATATCGGAACAAGGAGATAGTACTTTGTCTGTACAACTCTCTCGTTCGGCCGTACCTGGAGTATGCAGTACAATTTTGGAGTCCTTCACTCCGAAAAGACATCGCGAGATTTGAACGCGCGCAAGCCAGGGCAACCAAACTGATTCCCTCTATCAGACATAAAAGTTATGAAGATAGATTAAGGGAATTAGATATGTTCTCGCTGGAGACCCGGATACTACGTGGTCAGCTTATCGAAACATTCAAAATACTCCCAAGCTTCGACAGACTGGACTACGAGGATATTTTACAGCTCAGCGAGGGGAGAACAAGAAATCACGGCTACAAACTTGAACTGAAGCGATACCACCGTGATCTGTGTGGGAAATTCTTCACTTACAGTATCTGCGGTAGTTGGAACGCACTTCCGACAGAAGTTGTCAACAGTGAATCTGTTGACCAGTTCAAGTTAAGACTAGATAAAGTCTTGCCAAATCGCCGTTAAGATCCTCGCGGGTGATCTTCGAGGTTGCCAACGGACACCTTCGAAGATTGCGCTAAAAGTACCCTCCTTGTATGGGCCGTAAGGTCTTCTAGGGTACTTATTTTCCTTGTAGCTTCTTGTAGCTCTCTATATCTACCGATCCCTCTCAATCTGCCCTTCTCTCTCCATCTCCACCCATCTCTCTCTCTATCTCCCCTTCTCACTCTATCTCAGCCGATCCTCTCTATCTCCCCTTTCTTTCTATCTCTCCTTCTCACTCTATCTCCACCGCTTACCCTCTTTCTCTTTCGTTCTCCAGAGTTTTGAATCGGCTGTTAGCAAACAAAAGAGAATCGAATCCCCCCCACCTACACTGGATAAGCCGTTGGGACCCGAGATTTGGGAAATAAAATCGAAGAATATTGACTTCATTTGATAAGGAAGATTAAAACGACTATATCACCTTCCCCTTAAGGGGGTTAACTTCGTGCTTGCGACTGTTTCTCGGTACTAGAAATCATGTTTTGCCACAAGCTTTTCCTTTTTATTAACATTTTAACTATTACTTTACAGTTTATTTCATTTTTTCTTTCTGTTTCTCCCTTTAAAATGTTACAGACGGTTTTCTTTTTTTTCCTGCTCCCAAGAAAAAACCTCCGCTATTTTACACTTTTTCAGAATTACGAAAGAGAAAAGCCCTTAAGATCTAATAAAGGCTAGTTCTAAAACGAAGTAAAAAAGGAGAGACTAGAAGGTAAAAGGCAGGTAAAAGTGAGATATTATATGTATCAAGTAAACATTAATTTCACAACTCATATTTCTGTGTCGTCCATAACCCTATATTTTTAAGAACGAGATTTTTTGAAAGTTTGAATACGATTTTTTCATTTAGTTCGGTTGTAACCTAAGTAGATTTATTTTTTTTATCAAAGTTATTTCTAATAATTCCTTTATAAGAAGAAGAAGAACTACAGAATCTAGGACCAGCAAAGACCCTAAGGTCCGCTCGAGGCTAGTCCGCTACACTACATCCGAAACTACGATACACACTTATCTACGAGTGTATCTCTAACATGCTATATTTTTTTTATTTTTTATTATTTTGGGGGGAAATATATAATCTACTGTACACACTTATCTACATGTGTACAATGTCATGCATATTAACTACTTCAACCTAGGGGGGGTGATAGAAAGTTTTTCTTCTCAACTTCCGCAGCCCTCGACTGCTAGTGGTGAAAATCTAGTTTTAGGATAGTAAGACTTTTTATAGGATAGGCGGAAAAGAAAATGGATATCTAAACTACACATGCAAGAGAAATCGCTGGCATCATTTTTAGTCATCATTTTTACCCTCGTTGTTCCTCCGCTTCAAACGTTTTTTGCAAAGACGTTTTTATTTACTGTGCTCAGACTACGTTATATTTATACTATTTAAGTGCGCGTCGAGACGGTTTTTAAACATATTTACCGACCTACTATCCACTACGTGGGTGGGTAGCCTATTCCAAATTTGAGTAATTTTAAACGTAAAATAGTTTGGGGCTATACTAGTGTTAAATCGCTTGTTTACTAATTTTAATCCGTGTTGCCGAGTGTTTCCCCTGTGATCCAACTCGAACAAGTTCCTATAATCAACGTTTGAAAATCCTTTGAATATTTTAAATACTTCTATTAGCTCTCCACGTAATCTTCTGCCTTCGAGAGATGGCAAATCTAATGCCCTGAGTCTTTCCTCGTAGGGCCTGTTTCTCAGCTCGGGAATTAATTTTGTAGCCCTACGCTGCACTCTTTCTAATTGCGCGATATCTTTGTTTAAGTATGGAGCCCAAATTGAACCGCATATTCGAGCAGTGGACGCACAAGTGATTTATACAATGGTAAAATTATCTCTTTGGATTTGAACGTGAAATTACGCGCGATATAACCCAGCCCACGATTTGCTTTTTTACATGCATCCGCGCATTGTTTCGTGACTTTGAAGTCATCCGAGACTAAAACTCCCAGGTCTTTTTCCAATTTAACTACGTCGAGGACCTGGCCTTTCATTGTATACTCTACCCTCAAATTATGGCAACCCAAATGCATCACCTTACATTTACTTAAATTAAACTGCATTTGCCACTTATCCGCCCATCTGACAATCAAGTTTAGGTCCTTTTGTAATTTTTCTACATCCGATCTTACATAGGCACGGTTGCCCAGCTTCGTGTCGTCAGCAAATTTAGAAATCGTACTAAATACGCCATTATCCAAATCCTTTATATATATTAGAAACAATAATGGGCCAAGAACGGAGCCTTGTGGCACTCCACTACTGACGTTGACCCAATCAGAACATTCACCATTTATAACTACTCGCTGCGAACGATCCTTCAGCCAATTTCTAATCCAATTTAATATCTTACCCTTCACACCGATTGCTTTAACTTTCATTAATAATCTCTCGTGCGGAACGGTGTCAAACGCCTTTTTAAAGTCTAGATAGATTACATCTACAGCTTTGCTTTCGTCGTAAACGCAAATCATTTTATGGAAGAACTCCAGCAAATTTGTCCAGCACGATCTCGCCCGCCTAAACCCATGTTGGGAATCTTTAATTAGATTATTTAGCTCGAGGTGGCTCACTATTCTATCTCTAATTACCGATTCTAAAAGCTTTCCAACTACCGAAGTTAGACTAATAGGACGAAAATTCGTTGCTTCGTATCTATTCCCATTCTTAAATATTGGTGTAACGTTTGCACGCTTGAAGTCTAAAGGGACTACACCATCTTCTAATGAGCGATTGAAAATTGCACGCAACGGCTCGCAAGCTCATTCTTAAGTTTCTTTAAATGAGTGGGGTAAACGCCATCGGGCCCGGGTGATTTCGACTTTTTCATCAGGTTAATATATTTAAGAATTTCCACTTCATTAACTGTTATATCGGATATGCAAATATCACTATTATCTACTTCTTCAACTAACGATCTTAATTGGGACGAATCTTCAACAGTAAAGACGCTTGTGAAATGTTCATTTAAAATTTCAGACATTTCCGCCGGAAATTCCGTCAAACGACCATCTTTGTCTTTAATCGGCCCTATTGAACCTTTTAAGGGGTTCCTACTGTTTACATAGCCGTAAAACCGTTTCGGTTCCTTCTTTGAATCCTTCGCCAGTTTTATTTCATATTTCCGCTTCGCATCTCTAACCGCCCGTTTAACTTCTCTTCGAGAATTTATGTAATTTTGCCGACTTATAAATGACTCATTGTTCTTATGTATTTGAAATTTTCTATTTCGGTCCTTAATTAAGCTTAATATTAGTGGGCTAACCCACGGCGCTCTCATCGACTTCCCGCTCTTAAGGCGCACATACTTTACTAAGTCGAAATTTACACTAAGGAGTGTACGCCGAAGCTCAGTGTACATTTCTCCTACTGACCTATTCCCGAAGCGCATTCCCCAGTCTACATCCTTAATCCTTTCGCGAAAAGTATCAAAATTACAGCTACCAAAACGTGGCATGAGCTGTGTACTAATTTTTACATTTACACACGTATTTACTACGAATCTAATCGCATTATGGTCACTCGAGGCTAAATGCTCTCCTACACAAACATTTTCTACCAATGACTCGTCAGTCGCCATGATTAAATCGAGGATATTATTATCACGAGTTGGTTTCTCCACTTTTTGAACGAGAAAATTCTCCAGAATAAAGTTTAGTAGTCTCTCCCCAGCTTTATCTGACGTTAGGTTACTATAATTAACGTTTGGATAGTTAAAATCGCCGCAGACTAATGTGGTCCCTTTTCTAACCCAAGATGAAAGCATATCAAAGAGTGCAGCACCTTCTCTTTCTATTTGCGATGGAGGACGATATATGACGGCTAAATTAATTTTATTTTTTGCATTACAACATAATTGGATTAATAAGGCCTCACTTCTCATATCTGCCGTAGACGAGTCGATCGTTATAGCGTTTAAGTTATCTTTTATATACACTAATACGCCCCCTCCTCTACCAGTTTGTCTATTTGTATAATGAATTTTATAACCTGGTATATCAAATTCGCAAACACTGATCCCGGAATGTGTATCTATCCAAGTCTCACTTAAGAATACGAGATCGTAGTCTCCCTCTAGAATTACGTCTTTTATTTCGGCAAGTTTATTTTTTAAGCTACGAACATTTGAATATATACATTTCAATTTGCGCTTTAGGTGGACTCCTCTATCACACGCGGATCGGTTCCGTTTCCCTGCTCCCCAATACTCATTGCCCCTTCAAGCGAACGTGGCCCCGCAACTCTCCTACTTAACATGCTACGTACTGACTGGTCTAAAATCCTACCCAGCCGACTGTTGCCCACATCGCTTAAATGGATTCCGTCCGTTTGATAAAGTGAAGGTTGGTCTTGGAATGTATCCCAAACGTTAAAGAAGCTGACTCCAGTATCGCGACACAAGCGCTTAAGGCACTCGTTTGTATATATAGCACGGGACTGCAGACGCAACGTGGATTTTAGTCGGGGTAAAATACCAATTATTCCTACGTTATCCGCTTTAACTTTCGCAGTATGAATCAGAGTCTTAGCGCAGTTTACTATTCCCTGTGGGGTGCTGTCGTATCTGTGCACATCATTCCCCCCTATGAGCGTGAGGATCGTACGCCCGTCACGTGTTTGGTCCAATTTTTCAATTTCACTAACTACTTTATCTATGCGGCCACCAGGAAAGCAAAATCGTTTTCGTTTTGACGGGTTTCGCGCTGTGAATTCCGACTCTTGATTTCTAATTAAAGAATCCCCAATTAGTACAGTTTCTTCTTCCCCTTCGATAGGAGTTAGCAGTGCGAAGGGGTTCGAACATGGCAATGTGAAATGTTGTTCCCTCGATGGTCTAGCCCCATTTCTAACGGGCCTAAATTGTGAATCTTGGGGTCTATATTGTGAATCCTGGGGTCCAAACGAAGAAGAAGAAGAAGAAGAAGAAGAAGAAGAAGAAGAACTACAGAACTACAGAATCTAGGACCAGCAAAGACCCTAAGGTCCGCTCGAGGCTAGTCCGCTACACTAAATCAAAAACTACGATACACCCTTATCTACGAGTGTATCTCTAACATGCTATTTTTTTTTATTTTTTTTATACTATCTACTGTACACACTTATCTACATGTGTACATTATCGTGCAATTTTAACTAATCAAACTAGGGGTCGGGGGAGATAGAAAGTTTTTCTTCTCATCTTCCGCAGCCACTCGACTGCTAGTGGTGAAAAGCTAATTTAGGGATAGAGACTACTTATAGGATAGGCGGAAAAGAAATGGGACATCTAAGCTACACATGCAGAGAATCGCCGGCATCATTTTTAGTCATCATAATTTCATATCCTTAAACCTCCGCTCCAAACTCTCTCTCTGCAAGGACGTTTAAATTCACAGTGCTCAACTACGTTATATTTAAACTATTCAAATGCACGTCGAGACGATTTTTGAACATATTAACCGAAGTGCTATCTACTACGTGGGTGGGCAGCCGATTCCAATTTTGAGTAACTTTAAATGTAAAATAGTTTTGGGCTATACTAGTGTTAAAACGCTTGTTCACTAATTTTAACCCGTGCTGACGAGTATTTCCCCTATGATCCAGTTCGAACAGATTGCGAAAGTCAACGTTTGAGAAACCCTTTAGTATTTTAAATACTTCTATTAGCTGGCCACGTAATCTTCTGCGTTCTAGCGATGGCAAATCTAAAGCCCTGAGCCTTTCCTCGTATGATCTATTCCTCAGCTCTGGAATTAATTTCGTAGCCCTACGCTGCACTCTTTCTAATTGCGCGATATCTTTCATTAAATATGGAGCCCAAAATTGAACAGCGTATTCGAGAAGTGGCCGCACAAGGGATTTATATAAAGGTAAAATTACATCCTTAGATTTGAAGGTGAAATTACGCGCGATATAACCCAAAACGCGATTTGCTTTTTTACACGCATCCGCGCATTGCTTCGAGAATTTAAAATCGTCTGAGACTAATACTCCCAAGTCTTTTTCTAATTTAACCGCGTCGAGGACTTGGCCTTTCATGGTATATTCTACTCTTAAATTATGGCAACCCAAGTGCATTACCTTGCATTTGCTTAAATTAAATTCCATTTGCCACTTGTCCGCCCAATTGGCAATCGAGTTTAGGTCCCCCTGCAATTTATCGACATCCGATCTTACATAGGCACGATTGCCCAGCTTCGTGTCGTCCGCAAATTTCGAAATCCGACTAAGTATGCCTTTATCTAAATCGTTAATATAAATTAAAAACAATAAAGGGCCTAAAACAGAGCCCTGCGGTACCCCACTACTAACGCTGGCCCAATCTGAACATTCCCCATTTATTACCACCCGCTGCGAGCGATCTTTCAGCCAATTTCTAATCCAGTTTAAAATCTTACCAGTCACCCCAATCGCTTTAACTTTCATTAATAACCTTTGGTGGGGGACGGTGTCGAACGCCTTTTTAAAGTCTAAATATATTACGTCTACAGCTTTGCTTTCATCGTACACGCAAACCATTTTGTGGAAGAATTCGAGCAAGTTAGTCAAGCACGATCTCGCACGCCTAAATCCATGTTGGGTATCGTTAATCAGCTTATTTGCCTCGAGGTGGCTCACTATTCTATCTTTAATTACAGATTCTAAAAGTTTCCCAACTACCGAAGTTAGACTAATAGGCCGAAAATTCGTTGCTTCAAATCTATTCCCCTTCTTAAATATAGGTGTAACGTTTGCTCGCTTGAAATCCAACGGAACTACGCCATCCTCTAATGAGCGATTGAAAATTTCACGCAATGGCTTAACGAGTTCATTTTGAAGCTCCTTTAAATGAATTGGATATACCCCATCGGGGCCCGGAGATTTCGACTTTTTCATTAGCTTAATAAATTTTAGGATTTTCTCGTCATTTATAGTTACATCGGATATGCAATTATCAGCACTACGAACTTCCCCAATTAACGATTCCAATTCGGAAGAATCTTCCACAGTAAACACGCTCGTAAAATGTTCATTTAAAATTTTGGACATTTCTGTCGGAATTTCAGTCAAACGACCATCCTTATCTTTGATCGGCCCTATCGATCCTTTTAAGGGTTTCCTATTATTTACGTACCCATAAAACCGTTTCGGTTCATTCTTTGAATCCTTAGCGAGGTTTATTTCATACTTCCTCTTCGCATCTCTGACCGCACGTTTAACTTCCCTACGAGAATCTATGTAATTTTGCCGGCTTATAACTGACCCATTGTTTTTATGAATTTTAAATTTTCTATTTCGGTCCCGGATTAAGCGTAGTATTAACGGACTAAGCCACGGAGCTCTCACCGACTTCCCGCTCTTACGCACATACTTAACCAAATCAGAATTCACACGAAGCAGCGTACATCGAAGTTCTGCGTACATCTCTCCTGCCGACCTGTTCTCGAATCGTATTCCCCAGTCTATATCCTTAATCCTTTCGCGAAAAATATCGAAATCACAGCTACCAAAACGAGGGATGAGCTGCGAACTCATTCTAACTTCTACGCAGGTGTTTAGATCGAATCTAATCGCATTATGGTCGCTGGAAACTAAATGTTCACCCACACGTACGTTTTCTAACAATGACTCATCGGTTGCCATGATTAAATCAAGAATATTGCTATCACGAGTAGGCTCTTCCACTTTTTGTACGAGAAAATTCTCCAACATAAAGTTTAATAGCCTCTCCCCCGGTTTATCAGAAGTAAGGTTGCTAAAGTTAACATTAGGTAAATTAAAATCGCCGCAGACTAATGTGGTCCCTTTTCTAATCCAAGACGTAAGCGTATCGAAGAGTGCAGCATCTTCTCTTTCCAATTGGCAAGGCGGACGATAAACCACGACTAAGTTAATTTTATTTATAGCATCTAAACTTAGCTGGACTAATAAAGCATCACTTCGCATATCATCCTTAGACGAGTCCATCGTTATGGCGTTTAGATCCTCTTTTATGTACATTAATACGCCCCCTCCTCTACCGGTTTGTCTATTTCTTTAATGAATTTTGTACCCCGCTATATCGAACTCGCAAACACTGATCCCCGTATGAGTGTCTAACCATGTTTCACTTAGGAATACGAGGTCGAAATCACCCTCTAGAATAACGGCTTTTATTTCGGCAATTTTATTTTTTATGCTACGAACATTCGCATATATGCATCTCAGTTTGCGCTTTACGTTAACTCTTCTATAACACTCAGATCCGTTCCGTTTCCCTGCACCCCGTCGATAGTGCCCCCTTCACGCGTGGGCCGGACCGGCGCATCGGCATCACGTGGCCGCGCAACTCTCCTACCTAAAATGCTACGTACGGACTCGTCTAAGATCCTACCCAGCCGACTATTACCCACATCGCTTAGGTGAATTCCGTCCTTTTGGAAAAGTGACGGTTGGTCCTGGAATGAATCCCATACGTTAAAAAAGCTAACACCAGTTTCTCGACACAACCGCTTAAGACATTCGTTAGTATAGATCGCTCTAGATTGGAGGCGCAACGTGGATTTAAGTCGGGGGAGAACACCAATAATTCCCACGTTGGTTGCTTTGGATTTCGCTGTATCTATCATGGTTCTGGCACGATAAACTATATCTTCCGGGGTGCTGTCATACCTATGGACGTCGTTGCCCCCTACCATCGTGATGATCGTTCGTTCACCACGCGTATCTTCCAATTTCTCGATCTCGGCGGCCACGTTGTTAATGCGGCCACCGGGATAGCAAAAGCGCTTACGCTTAGAAGGGTTACGCGCAGCAAACTCCTGATCCTGCCTTCTAATTAAGGAGTCCCCCATTAAAACGGTTTCCTCTTCCCCCTCGATAGGAGTTAGCAACGCGAAAGGGTTCGAACAGGGTAAAACGAAGTTCTGATCCCTCGTTGGTCTAGCCCCATTTCTAACACTTCAAAATTGCGAATCCTGAGGCCTAAACGAGTTTAAAATTCGTTGTTGCTCGTCAACAATTACCTGATGATTCGAATTTGCAGGCCGCCTATCTCTATTACTATTTTCCCTCCCGCGCATGTCGTGAATAGCAGAATCTAGTTTGGAATTTAAGTCATCGACTTTACGGTTAGTCGAGATCACATCCCTTGCAACGGTATTTAATTCAAGTTTGATCTCGCTGATCGCACTTGACAACTTGCGTTCAAACGCTTCGTTCAACATACAAAATCGACATATTCTAATTTGCTCAAGGTTCGAGGGAACGTAAATTTCCTTATTAAATGAAGCAGCGCACCTTGAGCATTCGATCTTTATAACGGGCATTGTCGGTTTTGTTTTTTTTTAATTCACACTAATTTAGAAAACAAGCTGCACAAGCTAATATACTGTATACGGTTATTGAAAGATCGAACTTTATAATACGGCGACGAATATTGAATAGGCGATATATATAAAAGTATTCAGTAGCAGAGGCACGATAATATACTGTATACGGTTATTGAAAGATCGAACTTTATAATACGGCGACGAATATTGAATAGGCGATATATATAAAAGTATTCAGTAGCAGAGGCACGATAAATTCTGAGCACAGTGAAATTAGCGGGAGCACAGAGCGAGCACGTCTTTTCAGTAGAGAGTCGGTGGGACGAAATGAGAAGAAGAAGAAGAAGAAGATAAAGATGAAGAAGAAGAAGAAGATGAAGATGAAGAATAAGAAGAAGAAAAGGGTGTTCAGGGTGTTAAAATAAAAAGTCTATAAAGGGGATTAAAAAAGGCGGTTAAGATTAGCAAATAAGGCCGTAGGCCACACCCCGCAAGGGTGCCTGTGTAACCAAGCTCTTCCTGTTAAGGAAGAGAACAGCGGCTTGTATTTTAAAATAATATTTATTGATTCTATTCTTAAACATATTTCCTGCATCGATTTCGACGATATTCTTTGCAAATTATTCCGAGTTCGCGTTATTTTATAAGAAAAGAAATTTTTTAATATCGCCGTGTTAATTTATTTTACTAGTTTGATGAAGTTATTTCTAGTGACCACTTGATTATCTAGTTCAAATAATGAGTCATTGTAGAGGGATCCGCTAAAATAGAAATATTTACCCACCTCATAAGATATTACTTCGGGAGAGAAAGCGAGTCATCTCCCCCCTCCCTTCTCCGACTTAACCTTTTTGGGACTTGCCGCCAGGTTACTGAGAAATTCACACCGAGGCCATGGCGCTGAAAGTGAAGGCTACCTCTCCGCCGTCTTAATCTTTCCACCCCCCTCCGGGTCGGGAGATTACTCTTCTATTTTGTAGGGTTGCCTCGAACAGCTTTTATGGCTCCAGCCGCTGGTCGTCCCGTCTGACCCGCTGATCCCCGCCTCTTACACTTTTCCGCAAGGAGACGCTCGGTTGTCACAGCAGATAACGAGGGTTTGAGAAGGCCTCTCTCTCTTTCTCTCTCTCTCTCTGTCACTCTCTCTCTCTCTCTCTTCCTGTTTTGGAGAACCCTAGGTATATAGGCACCCTCGCAAGGATTACCGACAGATTAGGTTAGTCGACGCTTCCCCGAAAGGAGTTCGATTCAACGACCCTCTCTCCCGAGAAGTGTTTAGTGACGGTTGCAGGCCACGGAAGAGCTGGACATCACACTCGTATATTCGGGTCAGGGAGAAGAGTCTCGTGAGGCAACGTCTGCTTTTCTCAACTGCCTCCTGTTCAAGGATTGGAGAAGCCGTCCTCCAAAGTTCTTCTGGTGACCTCTTGGGGACAATAGGCACAATATCTCAATCAATCCGAGTTGGAGAAATCATCTCCCCCCCTCCTTTCAAAGTTCGACCGGTAACCTTTTGAGGACAAGAGGCCCAATAGCTCGCTCATTCCGAGTTTAGAGAAGTTATTTCCCCCCCCCCTTCCCCTTCGAAGTTCGACCGGTGACCTCTTGAGGACAAGAGGCCCGATAGCGTATATTCCCGTACACTGGGCCATACTTTGGCATATATATATATATATATATATATATATATATATATATATATATATATATATATATATATATATATATATATATATATATATATATATATATTAATAGCAGCTGCATTACCAAAAATATCTGAACAATAAATTAGGACGATTTTCTTTTTGATTAACGGGTAACAACCAATTTTTAAACCCATTCTTGTGTGATGTGTCCAGTTTTCCTAGTTCCTTAAAAGAGGATACTAGCTAAGCGGTAATAGTAACCGCCATTTTTGGTGTCGTTAGTCAGATTCCGTCGTTAGTTAGTTAGTTATTTTTGTGTGAGTTCGCCCAATTTTTACTAGGAATTTTTAATAATTTTATCGTTAGTAGAATTTATATTTGTTTCGGGGTAAAGCTTCAATAGCTCTGGTAGCTTTTTCGTGTGCAAAGGTCGAAAGTAGCATATCCGGGATGTCTTCATTCGATCCCTTTCATAAGCGAGGGTAGATCCTAGGCTTATCTGGGAAAGATTTAATCGCTTACGTCCAGGAAGAGGAACGTAACGAACGTGCGAAAAGAAAAGCACAGAGAGAAAACGAAGAAATAAAAGCATAGAAAGAAGCAGAAGCAGAAGCAGAAGAAATAAAAGCACAGAAAGAAGCAGAAGAGAAAGAAAGAAAAGCGCAGATAGAAGCAGAAGAGAAAGAAAGAATTAGGCAGTATCAGAGAGAGATAAGCCATGACCAGGTCGAGATAAACTCCGTAGGATCTTGAAATGAACAGGCTCAAGTGCCCTCATTAAAACTCCCCGCATACAAGGATGGAAAAGATTTTTGCTCTTATTTATTGCACTTCGAGAAGATCTTCAAAGTCAACAATTGGGACTTAGAATCAGATGGTGTCGCCCGGCTACTTCTACTATTGAACTCTTGTCTTCGCGACATATTCATTTCGGTTCCTTCAGAGGCCACCCTTGATTATTCAACTCTAAAGGCATAACTTATTTCTGCTATTAACATGAATCCAGAATTTTATAGGCTTAGATTCCACTCCGCGCGAATCCAGCCAGGCCAAACCTACAGACAATTTGGTTTCACGCTTTGGCGTAACTTCCAATTCTGACTGGATTCCGCCCAAGTATCAAATGATTATGAGTCGCAAATTGGCTTCATCCTAAGGGATCAACTGATGTCGACCCTCCTTCGTGAACTAAGGGCGTTCACAGCAAACAAAAGAGCGTCCACTTTCAAGGAGTGTGTGGAAAAAGCCGACCTTTATGCTTCCGTTACGACTTCTACCCCAAGAAGGTCAAGAAAAACCATCTCCCAAACACAAGTTTGGACTCAAGCGATGCCTGAGTCTCAATCGACTTAATAGGCCCCATTCGTCCCCTGTCAAGCGAGGGACACATCTATACCGTTGAACCTTTGTGTCTGGTCCAAACGGTGTGCGTAGAAGCAGACGATGAGTATCCCCTGCCGTCTCTTCCTTCCTCCCCAAGCGGAGCCTAACTCCGACTTGAACGTAAACCTCAGTCTCGCCCCTAATGAAAGGGCCTAATTGTTTTCCTTATTGGAAGGCCTTCCCGCGAATCTCGCTGCCATAGCCTCGCCACTTAACGACATGCTTAAGAGAACAACCCCCAATCCAGTCGATTGGACCCCCACCGTTGAACACCGCTTCCACCAGTTAAAGGACAAACTAATCTCTGCCCCTATTTTAAGATTACTGAATCCTAATAAAACATTTCGGGTTCGTAGCGATGCCTCCCAGGATGGCCTAGGTTGTGCTCTGGTCCAATATGATGACGATGGAGTGGGATATCCTGTAGTATATGCTAGTAGGAAGCTGTCCCATTACGAAAAGGCGTATGCCAACATAGAGCTCGAAGTTTTAGCCATAGTGTGCTCTATTCGTAAGTTTAGGATGTATATGATAGGTAAAGAATTTATTGTCTAAAGTGATCACAAAACCCCGGCGTACCTAAAAAACTGCAAGTGCCAAAATGGCCGTTTAATGCGTTAGAGCCTACTACTCATGGAGTACCAATTTCGGATTATGTATGTTAAAGGCACCAACAACTGCCCAGCCGAGAGCTTGAGTAGGAATCCAATAGAAAACCCCCCCTCCAACAACCTGAGTGTATTGTAAAATTCGTGTTTGACTCATTTTGTAAATACTAGTTTCCTTTTTCTTTGCCTTGTTGATGTTGTGTGTGCGTATGTATAGATTAAGTTATCTGTGGTTACATATATGTAAATCCCGTGTAGGGTTATATGTTTTTTTCTCTGTTGGTAAACGTTAAAATTGTAGCTTTATAAGTTCCCTTCTTGATGAAATTAGTTGTAGACATTTTTTTTTGCTTCAAAGTGTTCTGTGCTGTAAAAATGTCTTTGTAGAGCGATCCGCTAAAATAGTAGTATTTCCCCACCTCCTAAGATATTACTTCGGGAGAGAAAGCAAGTCATCTCCCACCCCCACCCCAATCCCACCGACTTCACCCTTTTTAGACTTGCCGCCAGCTCACTGAGAAATTCACACCGAGGCATGACGCTGAAAGTGAAGGCTACCTCCCCGCCGTCTTAATCTTTCCTCCCTCCCCCGGGTCAGAAGATTACTCTTCTATTTTGTAGGATTGCCTCGAACAGCTTTTATGGCTCCAGCCGCTGGTCGTCCCGTCTGACCCGCTGATCCCCGCCTCTTACACTTTCCTGCAAGGAGACTCTCGGTTGTCACGGCCGATAACGAGGGTTCGAGAAGGCCTCTCTCGCTCTCCCTTTTTTGGAGAACTCCGGGTATATAGGCACCCTCCCAAGTATTACCGACAGATTCGGTTAGTCGATGCTTCCCCGAAAGGAGTTCGATTCAACGACCTTCTCTCGCGAGAAGTGTTTAGTGACGGTCGCAGGCCACGGAAGAGCTGGACATCACACTCGGATCTTCGAGTCAGGGAGAAGAGTCTCGTGAGGCAACGTCAGCCTTTCTCAACTGCCTTCGGATCAAGGATTAGAGAAGCCGTCGTCCGAAGTTCTTCTGGTGACCTCTTGAGGACAAGAGGCCCAATAGCTCGCTCAATCCAAGTTTGGAGAAGTCATCTCCGCCCTCCCCTTCGAAGTTCGACCGGTGACCTCTTGAAGACAAGAAGCCCGATAGCTCGCTCGATCCGAGTTTGGAGAAGTTACCTCCCCTCTTTGAAGTTCGTCCAATGACCTCTTGAGGACAAGAGGCCCGCATCTCGCAAAATTCAAGTTTGG
Source organism: Ceratothoa steindachneri (assembly GCA_963969495.1). Taxonomy (NCBI): domain Eukaryota; kingdom Metazoa; phylum Arthropoda; class Malacostraca; order Isopoda; family Cymothoidae; genus Ceratothoa; species Ceratothoa steindachneri. Next base: position 107,571,069 of record OZ018331.1, read on the forward strand.
AGAAAGTAGCACCGCCCTCTGCGAGTTTTCGGCTACACCCGTGAGTAACCAAGGTCACCAAGATCTTCCCCCAAGTTCGCCCCGCTTTACTCTCGAGGTTCAAAGGAACTAAATCGCTCACTACCCTAAATCTCCCATTATAACCATTTAATAACCCTGGTTATCCAATTAGTATTCGGAACCTAATTCCGTTTTATTCATGTTCCTATATATATCCATATTTATTTAGTGTGTATTAAAATCTATTTTTGTCGTTGTGTTTGGAATATTCCTTGGTCCGAAGCTGCAGCTAACTATTCAAATCGCACTCTTAGAACAATAACAGTTGTTGCCTTGCTTAGCACATCTTAAAGCCCGTGTGCGTATATTCCCGTACACTTGGCGATACTTTGAGTTATAATTTATATTAGTAAACCACTTTAGTATTTTAAGAACATCATTAACTTGGCCGCACAGATGCCGATCTTTCCGTGAAAATAAATTGAGGTGCCTCAGTCTGTCTTCGTACGATCTATTTCAAAGTTCAGAAATTAATTTTAGCGCCCGATGCATTCCTATACTACAATCTCCTTTGCCTATGCGGAGACCAAAACTGCACCACATACTCCTAATGAGGTCTTACAAACGTTTTATATGAGGGAAGAATAATGTCTTTCGATTTGAACCAAAGTTTCTAGCTATTTATCCTAGAGAAAATGAAGATCAGCATGAATTAATATGCCTCGCCAACCTCTTGAACATAGGACGATAGAGCAGAGAGAGAAGATCCTTGCGAAAGGTAGATACCGGATAGACGGATGTAAAGGGGAGAAAGAATGGCCCAATGGTCTCTAAGAAAATGAAAATGAGAGAGAGGAAAAAGGAGGGCAGGAAGGCAAACAGAGAGACATCAAAACAGGAAGAAGGTCAGATAGAGAGAAATATGGTTGAGCAAGCAGCTAGACTGATAGAGAGACGGGAAGGCATTCAGAAAGCAAGACGGCTAAATAGGCCAGCAAAAAGGCAGAAGGGCAGCCAGAGAGAAAGGAGGAAAAATATATAGGTGGGCAAAAAAGCTGAAACACAGACAAGCAGGCAGGTAGGTAAACGTACAGGCCGGAAGGCACACAAGCATGCAGGAATGTAGGCAGAAACAAGCAGGAAGGAAAGCAGGTAGGAAAGCAAACAGATAGGAATGCAGGAAAACATAAAAATAGACAAGTAAACAACTACCTAGATTGAAAAAGAGACTAGCAAGCAGGCAGGAAAGCAGACAAACAGACAGAAAGATTAACAAACAGGCAGGAAGGCAGACAAACAGGCAGAAAGACAATCAAACAGTCGGAAAGACAGTAAACACACAGGAAGGCAGAAAACAGGCTGAAAGGCATCAAGTCAGACAAACAGGCAGATAAAAAGGCAAAGAGAAAGGCAGGTAGGAAGAGAGAACAACAAGTAGGTAGACAGGTAAGCAGCCAGACAGGAAAGCAAACAGACAGACCGGAAGGAAGGATGAGAGAGAGACAGACAAGCTGGAAGCAACAGGCAAACAAGCACACGGACAGAGAAATAGAGAGGCAGGTAAGGGGGGGTTCAAAATGATCAAGAGATCGGACCCTTCCCCGTTTTTGCATTATCGATTTTTTAACAAATTGAGTCTCTGCGCGTCTTCGCCACCCCGACCCTTATATCCTCGCCCATACCTTATAGTCCCTTCTTCCTTTTCCCCGGGGGCTTCCCCGACCGGGAGGAAAAATTAGTCAAGGGAACATCGAACATCTTCCCGATTTTCACGGTGTCCGGACTTAGTTCCACGTATCACTTCTCTTTGAAAAATCTGCTATGAACCAAGATGCCTCGCAAAGGTGTATGTGCATACAAAAATCTTTATGTAAACATCAAACAGATGCACATATGCTGTATGATTATAATTTACACATATATATATATATATATATATATATATAAATATATATATATATATATATATATATATATATATATATATATATATATATATATATATATATATATATATATATATATATATATATATATATATATATATATATATATATATATATATATATATATATATATATATATATATATATATATATATATATATATATATATATATATATATATATAATGAATAAAAAATAACAATAAATAAATTAGCATGTGAAAGAAAAGGATGCTAATAACCCTAGGGAACACCCTGTATTTGTTGAATTGACAAAAGTACATTTTCCTACCTAATTCGAACATACTGAATTTAAATATGAAATCGGATTCTCTCTAAATGCTACATATTTTTCGTAATATCAATAACTAATATTATACAATAATTTTCACTTTATCACGCCTATCATCATGCCCTGAAGTAATTTTGAATCATCATTTTGCGTTATTTATAGAAAAGCAGGTTTTTTGCATAAACATTCTATTGCATATGAGAAGAAACTTGAATTACACATTAGGATTACAAATACTGTAATCAAATAGATGCTAATTTATTAATGACCGCACATCAGGCTGGAGGACCTCTTTTTGATTTCAATCGGGCAAATATTTGCGTTTGTAACTCTTTCTCTTGTAAGTCTTCTCTGTCTCATCTCTTCTAATCGTCCAGCAGTAGTCCACAATCCTGTGTCTATCCCAGTGACCTTGGTTGCGCTTTTCCATCGTCATCAAATCCTGATGGAAGCGTTCCCCTTGTTCGTCGCTCACGGCTCCCAGATTCTCTGGAAATCGGTCGAGGTGACTATTTAGGAAATTAAGCTTCACACCCATGTTGCATCCCAGATCACGATATGCTAAAAGCATATTAGTAACCAGATCCTCGTAGTTATGCGCTATTTTTTTTCCCAAGAAGTTACGAACAACGGCAGAAAATGAGAGCCAGGCTGCCTTCTCTTTTTCATTCATGGTGTTCACGAATCTAGAATCACTCAGAAGTCCTCAGATTTGGGGACTATCAAATACTCCTGCTTTTATTTTTTTTCGTATGACAAAGCAGGAAACGCCGATACTATGTACTGAAAACAATCATTGTCAGTGCTCAACGCATTGACATACTGCTTCATCAACCCCAGTTTTAGATGAAGTGGAGGGAAAACGATCTTCTCTCGACTTACGATTGGCTCATTAACAATGTTTGGCATTCCTGCTTCCAAAGTTTCCCGTCCTGGCCAATCTTTGGAGGGCTAGTGTTTATCACAGACTAAACTGTCCCCCATACAGATATAGCATGGAAACTTTGTATATCCCTTCTGCTGGCCCAGGAGGAAGTTGACTATCTTAAGGTCTACATATATGATCCAATTGTGTTCATGGTACTTAAGTAAATCCATGACCATTCTTATGTCATCGTGAGTTTCGCGTAGATGGACAGAGTAACCGAGAGGAACTGCACCAAAGTTATTGCCATTATGCAAAAGGACACACTTGAGGCTACGCTTGGAGCTATCCTAAAACAGTTTCCAGTCAGCAGGGTTATAGGTGCCAAGTTCCAACTCGGTAAACAGACCAGGAACATCGTGGTAGTATACAAATTGTTTGTCCACAGAGAAATACTTAACAAATGTACTCCCCCTTGTTCGGTAATATGATACCTGTTCTGACCTGTCAAGCATATGCCTTTCACTCAACCTGGAGACTAAAAGTTCTGCAGCTTTCTTGGAGAGCGCTAAATCACGTATCAAGTCATTTAAATCCACTTGATTGAAACAGTGAGGGGCTAATGACTGTTTAGCATCTGATGATGAATCTGCATACTCTAAATCCTTCTGTGGACGTCCATATCAGGTACATGATTTTAATCCTCGGAGGAAGCCTATCTACTGAAAATCGGAACTGGTAAAGACTCAGAATAAGGTACTTGCCGGATCGCCGAGGGAATGTTGGGGTAGTCAATCTTGTGCCGATTTTTCTTGCCAATTCCTTTAGTATTCACCGGACAGAAATAACAGTCTGATACATAATCCTTTGCCTCTCGCCACACCATGGGGATTCCTAAAGGAAGACCATTTCTATTTTCTTCCGTCCACTCACGAAGATGTTCCACACAAGTATGGAAAACAGCATGTGGGGCCCACTTCTTATCTTGATCGCCAAGAGGAACATCAAAATATGCCTTATAAGTGCGGATCACAAAGTTTGATATATTGCGCCTTTGACGAACTAGCATGTAACAGCCACATATGTAGCAGAAGGTGTCTGGATCATTAACGCAATTTCCTCTTAACGAAGCCATTTTGAAAGAATGTAAGGATGTGTTAAGTGAGCCCCTAGCATGCATCTTTAGAAAATCATTGGAGAGTGGCATTGTGCCAGTGGCATGGAAGAAAGCCAATGTGATACCTATATTTAAGAAAGGGGATAAAACAAATATGTCTAATTACAGACCAGTAAGTTTGACATCAGTGGTAGGGAAAATGATGGAATCTATTATAGCAAGGAATATAGAGATCACTTGGATAAGCATAAGTTGATAAAAGAATCACAGCATGGCTTTGGAGTAAGGGTAAATCCTGTCTGACTAATTTGCTGTCTTTTTATAGTAAGGTGTATGAAGCAGCAGATAATGATGAAAACTATGATATTTTATACTTGGACTTTAGTAAGGCTTTTAATCGAGTGCCACACTTACGACTTCTGAGCAAAGTTAAAGCACACGGGATCGATGGCAGTATATTTAGGTGGATTCAGTCATGGCTAAGTGACAGACAGCAAAGAGTTAGTATAGATGGAGTTAAATCTGAGTGGGGGTGTGTTAGCAGTGGAGTTCCGCAAGGATCTGTTTTGGGTCCCTTGCTATTCTTAATTTATATTAATGATCTTGACATAGGTATAAGTAGTGACCTGAGTAAATTTGCTGATGATACTAAGCTAGGTAGGGCCATTAGGGCTGATTCTGATGCTGTTGTAATGCAGGAGGAATTGACCATTCTGTCCAATTGGGCCGAGAAATGGCAAATGAAGTTTAACATAGACAAATGTAGTGTACTTAGTATAGGTAGAAATAATCCATTGAATAGTTATAAATTAAATGGGAGAATTTTAGGGAGGACTGATTGTGAGACACTTGGGTATTTTGGTAAGTTCAGACCTTCGTCCTAGAAAGCAATGTCTAAATGCTAAGAATAAAGCTAATAGGATATTGGGATTCATTAGGAGGAGTGTAAGCAATAAGAGTGCTGAAGTCATTCTAAAACTGTATCTGGCGCTAGTTAGGCCTCATCTAGACTATGCAGTACAATTTTGGTCACCATATTATAGGAAGGATATTGATTTGCTTGAGTCTGTGCAGAGAAGGATGACAAAGATGATTGGTGGGCTAAGGAACTTACCTTATGGTGAAAGGCTCAGAAAACTAAATATACATACATTGGAAAGGAGAAGAGTCAGAGGGGAATTGATTAAAGTCTTCAAATGGGTAAAAGGATATAATAAAGGGGATCTGGGTAAGGTTCTTATACTTAGTGAACATGACAGAACACGTAGCAATGGGTTTAAGCTTGATAAGTATAGGTTTAGGAAGGAGATTGGGAGGAATTGGTTTACAAATCGTGTGGTAGATGAATGGAATAGGCTCACTAGGCATGTGATAGAAGCCTCCTCTCTGGGTAGTTTTAAGAATAGATTAGATAAATATATGGATGAAGTTGCTAGATGGGACTGACTTTTTTTTATGTACATATGTATATATTTTTGTAAGGAGTGGGGAGATTATATTTTGCGGTTGCATGAATGGACATAATCCTTTGGATGCATTTTATGTATATTGTAGATTAGATCTGATAAACTCCTGTAAAGGGTGACAATGTTGATGACTTTTCTTTGGTAAGAAATCTTTTGTGTGTTGAATGGAACAGGAGCTGCCAAGTGTATGCCATGAATGGTCTTTTGCAGTCTCCTTCTTTTCTTATGTTCTTATGTTCTTATCACTCTAACATGAGATCTGAAAAAAGAAACAATAATGTCAATATTTTGCACAATAACACTTATTACTATCTTACTACTATGTACTGTGAAGTATTTGCTTTCTACAAACACCCTCTCTGTCCGTCCGGAGGTCAGTTTTCGGGGAAACGAGAAAATAGAAATTACAGAATAACTATAGCATGTAGGTAAAAATGGATTATATATTTGAAATCAGCATGAAAAAAACGAATTAAAATTAATAGATAAATCTAAGTCACCAGAAAATGTGATTAAAATTGTTCCCCTGTGTAATTATTATTAGTAATATATATATATATATATATAAATATATATATATATATATATATATATATATATATATATATATATATATATATATATATATATATATATATATATATATATATATATTTCACAAAAAAAGTTAACCGAACTTTGAATTAGTTTACTCAAAAATTCTTAAAGATGTTTTGGTCCTGGAAAATTTTTTGTATACCAACTATTTATCTTTTGATTGTGTAAATTAAATTTAATTATCTTTTACGATATTAAAACAAATACTTTTGGTGTAGGCAAAAAAAGGGCTTCTGCAAGGAAGTGAAATAATGAAAATCCGAAGTTTAAAATTAACACCTTTACATATGGGTAACACAATTGTATTTTTTTTAAATTTTATAAGTACTGTTTCTTTCCAATGTCCTCATTTCTTTCTAAACACACTTGCGCCTTTGTTCGCATTAATTGCACAGCTATTTTCATCAAATGTTGATTTTTCTTGAGTAAATTGACTTCACTTGTGATACTATCTTTTAATTGGTTTATGTTTGCCAAGGAAGGAGTAGAAAACACTTTACTCTTTAGATATCCCCATAAGAAGAAATCCCACAGTTTTAAATGCAGGGATCTTGGGGGCCATTCATTTGCATGATTTAGCGCGACAATGCATTTGTTAAAGAGTTATCTGTCTTTCTCTTACAGCAAGCAGTTTATGAGCTGGGCTTCGTCCTGAATCCACAAAGTCTATTGAATTTATTGCCATAAATATGGAGGATTACTGAGATGATCCGTTCGTTGATCATGTTCAAGTAGGCGACGCCAGTGAAATTATTGTCGTAAAACAATGTCCAAGGAGATGGCCATTGCCAGATATCCAGATCCACAAAGAGACATTTTCTGGCGACAAATCCGTCTCTCAAAGTTGAATTCTGGAGGATTGTTAACCGATTCATACTGTCGAATATTATGGCAATTTAACTTTCCAGTCATTGAAAAAGGTTGTGTCGTCACCAATTACAATTTTGTCCAAGAAACGAGCAGGTTTATCGAGAAGCCATTCTACAAATTGTCTACGACGCGGAAACTCAGTTTCAAGAAGTTGGTACCATAAATTCATCTTATGGGGATGCCATTTTAAGTCAGGTATGTTTAACAATGTGGATATATGTTGACCTTGTCATTCGTTCTGAGTGATACGTTTGGATTTTGAAGAAGTGCCATCCGAATATTTTCAATATTTTCTGCTGTTCTTATGATTTTCCTATGACCCGAGCGACCTTTGTTTAGATTTAAGCATGTTGCTTCTTATTGCTATTTCCGGACATTTTTCAAAATAGCGGGTTTGTTTGGTGGATGGCTATCATAAAAACGTTGCTCAGATAAATCTTGTACATGTTTAATACTGCCAGTCCTAATAAAGTTTGCGAGAACAAATACTCGTTGATTTTTTGTTAACTGCATGATAATAAGGGTCTCTTGAAGGAATCTTTTCTGTGATGCGTAGAAACGATTTGATGTATTAATGAAGAGAACATACTATTTTATGCATTTCATTGGTATCAAAGTTGCTTAAAAAAATATAAGAGAATTATGTCTTGCTATATGTCAAAATACTTTTCTTCAGGTAAATTTATTAATTTTCAACTTCGGATTTTCATGAGTTCACTTCCTTCCTTGCGGAAACACTCTTTTCGCATCCCCCCAAACCATTTGTGTATCAATATCTTAAAAGGAAATTAAAGGAAATTTTCACTATCGAAAGATAAAACGGGAACAATGTATTTGGTGAATTGACAAAAGTACATTTTCCTACCTAATTCGAGCATACTGAATTCAAATATGAAATCATATTCTCTTTAAATGCTACAGATTTTTCGTAATATCAATAACTAATATTATACAATAATTTTCACTTTATCACGCCTATCATCATGCCCTGAAGTAATTTTAAATCATCCTTTTGCGTTATTTATAGAAAAGCAGGTTTTTTTGTACAAACATTTCATTGCATATGAGAAGAAACTTGAATTACACATTAGGATTACAAATACTGTAATCAAATAGATGCTAATTTATTAATGACCGTACATCAGGCTGGAGGACCTCTTCTTGATTTCAATCGGGCAAAAATTTGCGTTTGTAACTCTTTCTCTTGTAAGTCTTCTCTGTCTCATCTCTTCTAATCGTCCAGCAGTAGTTCACAATCCTGGTTGGGCTTTTCCATCGTCATGAAATCCTGATGGAAGCGTTCCCCTTGTTTGTCGCTCACGGCTCCCAGATTCTCTGGGAATCGGTCGAGGTGACTATTTAGGAAATTAAGCTTCACACCCATGTTGCATACCAGATCACGATATGCTAAAAGCATATTAGTAACCAGATCCTCGTAGTTATGCGCTATTTTTTTTCCCAAGAAGTTACGAACAACGGCAGAAAATGAGAGCCAGGCTGCCTTCTCTTTTTCATTCATGATGTTCACGAATCTAGAATCACTCAGAAGTCTTCGGATTTAGGGACTATCAAATACTCTTGCTTTTATTTTTTCGTATGACAAAGCAGGAAACGCCGATACTATGTACTGAAAACAATCATTGCCAGTGCTCAACACATTAACATATTGCTTCATCAACCCCAGTTTTAGATGAAGTGGAGGGAAAACGATCTTCTCTCGACTTACGATTGGCTCATTAACAATGTTTGGCATTCCTGCTTCCAAAGTTTCCTGAACTGGCCAATCTTTTGGGGACCAGTGTTTTCCACAGGCTCGACTGTCCCCCATACAGATATAGCATGGAAACTTTGTATATCCCTTCTGCTGACCAAGGAGGAAGTTGACCATCTTAATGTCTACACATATTATACAATTGTGTTCATGTTACTTAAGTAAATCCATGACCATTCTTATGTCATCGTGAGTTTTGCGTAGATGGACAGAGTAACCGAGAGGAACTGCACCAAAGTTATTGTCATTATGCAAAAAAGACACACTTGAGACTAAGCTTGGAGCTATCCAAAAACAGTCTCCACTTAGCAGGGTTATAGGTACCAAGTTCCAACTTGATAAACAGACCAGGAACATCGTGGCAGTATAAAAATTGTTTGTCCACAGAGAAATACTTAACAAATGTATCTCCCTTGTTCGGTAATATGGTACCCGTACCGACCTGTCAAGCATATGTCTTTCACTCAACCTGGAAGCTAAAAGTTTTGCAGCTTTCTTGGAGAGCGCCAAATCACGTATCAAGTCATTCAAATTTTCTTGATTGAAAACAGTGAGGAGTTCGTGACTGTTCAGCATCTGATGATGAATCTACAGACTCTGAATCCATTCCGTGGACCTCCATATCAGGTACATGATTTTCATCCTGGGAGGAAGCATATCCACGGAAAATCGGAACTGGTAAAGACTCAAAATGAGGTACTGGCCGGATCGCCGAGAGAATGTTGGGGTAGTCAATCTTGTGCCGATTTTTCTTGCCAATCCCTTTTATTCACCTGCCGGAACTAACAGTCCGATACATGATGCTTTGGCTCTCGCCACCCCACGGGGATTCCAAAAGGAAGACCTTTCTATTTCCTTTCGTCTACTCACGAAGATGTTCCACACAACTATGGTAAACAGCATGTGGGGCTTTTTTCTCATCTTGATCGCTAAGAGGAACATCAAAATATGCCTCGTAAGTGCGGATCACAAAGTTTGGTATATTGTGCCTTTGACGAACTAGCATGTAACAGCCACATATGTAGCAGAAAGTATCTGGATCATTAACGCATTTTGCTCTTGACAAAGCCATCACTCTAACATGAGATCTGAAAAAAGAAACAATAATGTCAATATTTTGCACAATAACACTTATTACTATCTTACTACTATGTACTGTGAAGTATTTTGCTTTCTACAAGCCCCCTCTCTGTCTGTCCGGAGGGCAGTTTTCGGAGAAACGATAAAATAGAAATTACAGAATAACTATAGCATGTAAGTGAAAATGGATTATATATTTGAAATCAGCATGAAAAAAACGAATTAAAATTGGCAGATAAATCTAAGTCACCAGAAAATGTGATTAAAATTGTTCCCCTGTGTAATAGATGTTGACAAAAGAAATTTAACAGGACCAAAACATCTCTAATAGTTTTTCAGTTATTCAAAGTTCGGTTTACTTTTTTGTGGGTCACCGTATACCCTTGTTGTCTCTCAATACAATTATTTCTCATTTAATGGCAAATTGTTCCACAAAAATGATAGATGACTTCGCTATGGGTAGTCTTGTTGCCTTATCTCAAGCAAACCTCTTCATAGCGTCCTTGGAGGAAGAAGTGCTTGACAATTGCCAAGTGCAATTCCGTTCTTTATTCTATATAGGATACATTTATCGTAAACCAACGTATCCAGGCTTTGGATTAAATTTTCTTAGTTACTCTGTCACCAAATTTAAACTAAATTCTATTGAGTTTACTTTCAGCCGTAGCAAGTCGTTAGTGCTTAATTTTATGGTGAATATTGTTAGTTAGTGCTGCAATTCTGAAATTTGATGGTTTTAATATTGACAATAGATTTTCTTAATTCCTTTTCTTTGTTGTTTTAATTTTCGGAATGAAGATATTGGCATTTATTTTATTTTCAGATCCATTCTTCAGAAATTATGTCAGCCAAAAAAGAAGTGTAGAGTGTATGCTGAAAGCCCGTATAATCAAAAGCAACTTATGTGCATGATATGAAAGAACTCATGTTAAAATGAAGCTTTGAAGCTGTCATGGATTATAAAACATTTCAAAAGGAAACATGTTGATAAAGTGAACTAACCCATTGCTTATTTCGAAAATTCGAAGAAAAAAATAACCAAATTTCATCATACTTTTTTTAAACGTGCAGAAGCAAGTTAGAATGGATTTATTGTATCTTATGAAATAGTGCAAATAATAGCAAAAACTAGAAGTAGTCCCCTTCGTTTTAATTTTCCAAATGTCATTGGATGTAGAAAACCAGCTTGTTGACAAACTAAAAAATGATAAATTCTCACTTCAAATTGACGAATCTACAATAATGGATAACTAAGCAGTTCTTATAGTATACTACGTCCGTTTCATAGATTATGGCTGCAAGCTCTGTGGAAAAAATGTTGTTCGTAAAATTTAGAAACTCACGCTCCTGGATTATTTATTTTTGAGGTTTGACGAAAAACAATTATCCTTGGAAAATTTGGTATCTTGTGCAGCAGATGGCGCTCCGTCCATGGTTGGTAAGCATAAGGGATTTATTGCTCATTTAAAAAAGTTATGCCCTTCTATTCTTACAGTGCATTGTATTCTACAATGCCATCAATTAGTTGCCAAAAATATTAGTACGGATATTCATGAATCACTAACAATAGTTACTAAAACGTTAATAAAATTAAATCTCACAGCAAATATGACAGACCTTTTCAAAAGTTTTGCACTGGTAACGAAGAGCAGCACATAAGACCTATTCTGCATACGGAAGTCTGCTAGCTTTCAAAAAGCAACTGCTTGGCAAACTTTATTACCCAATTTGATAAAGTAGTTAACTTCCTGGAAAATGAAGAGGAGGAAGAATTGGCACAGGAAATAAGAAACCACAAAAGTGGCATCCATTATTTGGCCCGGATTTTTCGAAAGTTTAATGAAATTTCACTCCAGCTTCAAGGTGAATTATGCACGTTGCTAGATTACAGGTGTACTCTGAAAGCTTAAACTGAAAAATTAAGATTGACATTATTCTTTTTGTATCGATTTGAAACAATAGCATGCCCGAGTTATAGAAGTAATTGGACATCTATCAGACTAAGCTAATAAAAATACGCAGAATATTTATTAAAATTGAAGGAAGGACTAAGTATCCGATTTTCAGATTTATTTGCATTTCGGTTGTGATAGGAAATCCGTCAGTGAAAATATACAAGAGCTTATTGAACTAAAATTAAATGATGAATACAAGTACAAGTTTAAAAGAGGTAGAATAACTGGAATATGGCTGTCAAAAAACAGCTGAAGAGCTGCATCCCAAAATGTAGTCTCACATGGCCAAAATACTGTTATGTTTTCTAACATTGTGACAAAAGAAAGAAGTAGAATTGATATATGGCTGCGAAGAGACATAATTTAACTCTAGATATTCGAAACCTAGCAGCAAATTTTTAACCACATGGATCACATTAAGATTGAATAAACAACGTAAGTACATATATTATCCGTGTAATAATTTGATAATTTTAAAGAAAAAAATATTTTCCAAACCTGTTTTCAGCTTAATTATGCTTAAAATTCGTTGACGCTGTTAAAGCTAGCACCAGACCCCTAGCTTGAAACCGATAGTAAGAGAAAGGTTGAGAAACCCTGCCATTACCATACACCCTCACCCAATGAGTTTTCAATTAAAGACAGCCAAAACAGAAATTAAATTAAGAATACTAGAATATATCTACATTAAATTTAAAAACAAGCCTCTAAACTCTAATACAGACTCCGTTCCTTTATTACTACTATACAAGGTGTCCCAGAAAAAAAGTTAACCGTACTTTGAATTTGTATAACTCAAAACCTATTAGAGATTTTTGAGTCCTGCAAAGACAAAACAAATTTACACACTATTTATCTGTCGATTCTGAAAATTTCATTAAATTCCCTTTTACGATATTGATACACTAATGGGTTTAGTGGAGGCGATCAAAATTATGTTTGCGCAAAGAAGTAAAATAAGGAAACTTCGAAGTTTAAAATCAACAAATATATTTAAATCCATTTTTAATAAAAACACCTCTTCAGAGGAGTAATACAAATTCATTTTTTAATTTTCTAAGCACCGTTTCCTTTCACATGTCCTCCATTTTTTTCCGAGCACAGTTGCGCCTTTGATGACATTGATTGAACAACTTTTAGGATTAACTTGTGATTTTCCTTAAGTCTATTGACTCCACGTGTGATACTATCTCTTAACTAGTTAATGCTTTGTGGTGGAGTAGAATACAATTTATTCTTTAGATATCGCCATAAAAAATAATCGCACGGTGTTAAGTCAGGGGATCTTGGGGGCCATTCAATTGCATGTTTTAGCGCGCCAATGCGGTTGTCAAACGTTTCTCTTAGTTTGGTTCTTACAGCAAGCTGTCTATAAGCTGGTGCGCCGTCCTGAATTCACCAAAGTCTATTGAATTAATTGACATAAATCTGGGGGAGTTCCCGGAAGATCCTTTCGTTGATCATGCTCAGGTAGGCAGCACCATTCAAGTTATTCTCGTAAAACAATGGGCCGACAAGATAGCCATTCCCGCATATTCCGATCCACAGAGACACTTTCTGCTTTCAAAGTTGAATGCCTGGGGGAAGGAGGGGGGGGGGGGGGCAGCAGGGCATATTGCCGAATATTATGGCTAATTACCTTTCCATTCATGAAAAAGGCTGCCTCGTCACCAATCACAATGTTTCCAAGAAACGAGCAGGAAAATCAGTTTCAAGAAGCTGTTGTCTTGCATGCATTTTATAAGGATGCCATTTTAAGTCATGTTTATTAATGCGGTTAAATGATGACTTTAACAATTGTAACCCATTCTTTCTGACTGATACATGTCGATTTTGAAGAAGCATCATCTGAACATTTTCGATATTTTTTGTTGTTCTTATGGTTCTCATACGAACCGAACGACCTTTATTTAGATTTAAGCATGTTCCTTCTTGTTGGTATTTGTGAACATTTTTCCAAATTGTGGGCTTGCTTGGTGGGGGCCTACCTTGAAAACGTTGTTCAAATAAATCTCGTACCTGTTTAATACTGCTAGTCTTAATAAAGTTTGTGACTACAAATACGCGTTGATCTTTTTGTTAACTGCATGATTAAAAAGGTTCTGCGAAAGTAAACTTTTACCCAGAAACGCTTTGATTTGCTTAGTAAGCAATAATGACGAGACCATACCACAGCGTGGCTGAAAAACCACTGTAAAATGGCCTAGGCTTTGCTTGAAGAATCGCACATTGACCTAGGCTACCTAGGCTCCCTACGCTTCTCTTGAAAGTGCACGGTGGCCTAACATTCCTAGGCTTCGTTTCATTATTTTACCTCCTTGCGCAAACATATTTTTGATAGCCTCCCCTAAACCAATTAGTGTATCAACATCAGAATAGGGAATTTAATGAAATTTCCAGAATCGACAGATAAATAGTTGATAAATAAAATACTTTTTGCAAGACCCCAAAATCTCCAATAGTGTTTGAGTTATACTAATTCAAAGTACGGTTAACTTTTTTCTGGGACACCCGGTATATCAAACTTCCTACACCTCAAACAAGTAATAGCGCTCACAAGCATTCATTTGCCTATATAGATGGTGCCGAATTTGAATTGGCCAACACTCTTGTGTTTTGAAGTTTGAAGGCATACTTTTATTATTTTTACTATCTCTATTCACTCCGATTTATAGTATTCCCATCGTGAAGACCTTTTACCAAAACGGAGAAAGTGAGACCCAAATAGTTCGAACACTTCGTACTATTCTGGGAAGAAATGAAGCATCCAACGAGTCTACGGTTCGCAGACTAATGACGAAGTTTAAAACAACTGGTTCGTTGCAACGGCCAAATCGCCTGGGCGGAATCGTTCTTGTCGGATAGAGCAACAAATTGCTGTTGTGCGAGACAGTGTCACTCTGAGTCCGGGAAAATCGATTCGCCGACCTTCGCAGCAGTTGGACATCCAGACCAATTCATTAAATCGAATTCTGCATAAAGATCTCGATATGCATGCGTACAAAATTCAACTTACGCAGCATCTTCAGCCACCCGACCACGGAAGGCAGAAGCAATTTGCTGACTTGGTTGTAGAGAGACTTGCAGACAACGAAAAGGCATCCCCTGAAAGCGACTGTGTGGTGTAGTTTGTGGGCAGTTTGAGTGCTTGGACCATTCTTCTTTGAAGATGATGAAGAGATGCAGTTACCATTAATGAAGAACATTACCGAGACATGATATGCACTCAGTTATGGCCGAACTTGGAAGATAAAGAGATTGACAAGTATACGCCAACAAACCACGCACAATTCCTGAACTCAATGCTGAAATCAGACGTGTGATTGGAGGCATCGAGCCACACATCAGTGAGAGAGTTATCAGAAATTTTGAGGGGCTCATAAATGTCTGCAGACTCAGTGTAGGTGGACATATAGCTAACATTGTGTCCCATACCTAAACGGGAGACATAACACATTAGAAATTTGCAGAATATAACCATGTTTATAAAAATTCGTTTTATTTATTCACCTTTCAAATTCGGCGCCCTTTATGAAGCACCCTATGGAAAGAGAGAGCGAGAGAGAGAAATAATGGAAACATTGTAAAATGGAAGTTTTATTATTTACTTTAGAAACATTAATTTGAATGTATCGAGAAATTGACAGCTTTTTGCAGTGATTACTAAAATTTTAACCCTTCTTGATGCAATACCTGTTCCAGTTCCGTTAACGACGATATAAGAGATAACCAGTTTTCCATCTTTGGCTCTAATAAAAACGACAAGTGTTTAATAATGATAAAATCCGGCAATCTTTGGGTTGTCAAAGTGATTGGCGGCAAGGCGACTCTGCGGTGAAGTTCTCTTTGGGAGAGCCTGTCACGTCTCCTTACTTTGTTGATTTTTTCGCGGTTTATGCCCTCTTTCACCTCTTTATGGGTCTAAATAGGCACGGTATTTTATAGTGATTAAAAATTTAAAAGCGTGAATAATAGTTATGAGTGTGTGAATGGTGATGTGATAGATCAAGTGAATTGAAATGAATGGGTGGTAGTAATGAAATGGTGCGGGAATTAAAAGGTTTTTAAAATTGAAAGAGGCGAAGCTTCATAATTTATCAGTTTTTGCTTCTTTTCTTTATTCTATATTTTAGTATATAATTTACTTTCATTTAAGTCTGCTATCAATGCCGTACTTGTTTTGGATTCGTCAGCGAGGACTTTCTTTAATGTTGGGCTGTTACCCAAGTATTTTGTCCGGTGTCGGTGGAATCTAGTGCAGGTTAGTAGTATGTGTGGGATAGGTAACTGGGCGTTGCAGGTAGTGCATTGTGGTGGGAGAGAATTTGCGAAGCTTTACTTGTGAGTAAGCTTTGTGTGTCCTAGTCGTAAGCGTCCTAAGAAGACTTCATCTCTTCGAGAATTTCTGGAAGAGCTCTTCCATTTGTTGACGTCATCTTTTATTTGTCGTAGATGTTGATGGCCGTGTACATACCATTCAGACTTCCAATGGTTTTTAACTGCCTCGACGAAGAGGTTGTAATAGTATTTTCGGTATGTTGGTTCAGTAGGCAGTGAGGTATATGCGACTGCTGATTTTGCGGCTCTATCAGCATATTCATTGCCTTTTATCTCTACATGTGAGGGGCGCCAGCATAGGGTTACGTTACCTGAAAGCGCCGTTATCTTTCTTTGAATTCCATTGGCTAAGGGATGAGTTTGGTTGCGTGATTTTATCATTGTCAGCGCATTGTTTGAGTCTGAAAATATTGTGGTTTTGTTGGTACCTGTT
This sequence comes from Ceratothoa steindachneri, assembly GCA_963969495.1. Classification (NCBI taxonomy): domain Eukaryota; kingdom Metazoa; phylum Arthropoda; class Malacostraca; order Isopoda; family Cymothoidae; genus Ceratothoa; species Ceratothoa steindachneri. Next base: position 107,587,798 of record OZ018331.1, read on the forward strand.
TTGACGGACTTGAGACCCATGTAGATGGCAGCGAGTTCTGCCGAGAGGACAAAAACGCAATCCGGAAGTCGGGTTGCTCGTATGTGGTGCGGGAGAATTGCTGCATATGCCACGCCATCCGCCGACTTCGATCCATCTGTGAATATGGACTGACATGGTTGATGGGACCTTTGGTGGTCCTGGAAAATCTTGGATAGCACTACATGAGTCATTGTCGATTTCGAAGATGGGAGAGATATTTGACCTATTACTGAAGGTAGAATAATCCACGGGGGAGTAGTATAATAGTTGTTGTCGAGGAATAGGCCACGAGGTGGTTGGAGTTTCCCCCGACTCTTATATATATATATATATATATATATATATATATATATATATATATATATATATATATATATATATATATATATATATATATATATATATATATATATATATAATCCTATTATCCCAAAAGCGGGGGAGTGGTCGTACTTCGTTCGGCCCGTGTCCTGAATGGGTTTATTGACTCAGAGTGCTTAGAGGTTGGCTACGGAGGGATTGGAATGAACTTTGCCAGCAAGCGACCCAGAGGAAGTTAGATACACAACAATATGAAAATAAAGTTTTAATGAACACTAAAGAAGAAAAAAAAATATATATATATATATATACATATATATATATATATATATATATATATATATATATATATATATATATATATATACAAATAATGTGCTTTGAGAGATAAATTAACAAGTGAATCTCGGATATCTCACTTGGCTTGAAAAATACTATTCACCATACAAATCCCTATACACTTGTAATGCAGGTAAGCTTCGCAGTGTCATACGCCTTGGCAGTGTCAAAAAAGACCGTTGTGACAAACTTCTCTTCGGTGAATGCTCGGCCTACGTCGTGGTCAAGGAAGGTTAAAGGATCTAGTGTGGAGCAGGTATTTTCTATAACCGTATTGGTTTGAGGATAGAAGGTTGTTTGTTTCTAGATACAATTTCAATCTAGCATTGGCCATTCTTTCTAATATTTTGCATAGGCATGGTGTCAAGTAGATCGGTCTATAATTCATTGGGTTTGATGGATCTTTTTCATGGTTCAAGAAGGGAAGGACTATCGCTTGACGCAAATCATCCGGGAAAGAGCCTTTAGTCCAGGTGCGGTTGTAAATGTTCAACAGTAGCTCTAAGGCGTTTGGGTGAATTTGACTTATGATGAGGGTTGAGATTTCTTCATCTCTAGGGGCTGTGTTTGGGTTTTCTTCTAAGATATTAAAGAAGGGGTAGAAAGTATCTCACTCGCTCTGGAGAAGTTGTATACTAGGTCACTGGAATATGGAGAAATACCCGATGATTGGAAGAGAGCGAATGTAGTCCCCATTTTCAAGAAGGGTAGTAAAGAGGATCCAAATAACTTTAGACCGGTTAGCCTAACTCCTGTAGTCTGTAAAATTCTTGAGAAAATAGTTAAAAAAGGGATTTGCCAACATCTAGAGAGGGAGGGGTTAATCAGCGATGCTCAGCATGGGTTTAGATCAGGTAGATCAGGTTTGACTAATTTACTAGACTTTCTGGAGTTTGTAACAGATCAAGTAGATAAGCGAGAGAATGTAGATATAATTTACTTACATTTTAGTAAAGCATTTGATAAGGTACCACATAGGAGACTAGTTCATAAATTAAAAAGGATTGGGATATGTGGGGGTGTTTCAAATTGGATAGCTGAGTGGCTGAAAGAAAGGAAGCAAAGGGTAGTGCTAAATGGTGTAAAGTCAGAGTGGAGGAATGCTATCAGTGGGGTTCCTCAGGGATCAGTTCTCGGTCCATTATTATTTGTCATCTATATAAACGATCTTGGGGAGGCAGTTAATAATAAAGTGTCAATTTTTGCGGATGATACCAAATTAACAGCTGTAGTTAAAGATATTGATGATAATTTTAAAGTGCAGGGGGATTTAAATAAGTGCAAAGTTATTAACATGCGAAAAGATAATAGAGAATTTAACTATGAAATGGATGGGCATTGGCTGAGCTCAGTAGAGGATGAGAAAGATCTAGGAGTAGTAATAGATAAGTCATTAAGGTTTTCTAAGCAGTGTATGGAAGCAAGAAATAGGGCAAATAGAGTGCTGGGTTTCATTAAGAGAAATGTCAGTTACAAAAGTAAGGAGGTTATTCTTAAACTATATAACTCTTATGTTAGGCCACATCTAGAGTACTGTATACAGGCATGGTCCCCACATTTTAACACGATATTAACCTTCTCGAGTTAGTGCAACGGAGGGCAACAAAGATTATTCCTTCCCTGAGGCACCTTGAATATATAGATAGACTGAGGGTATTAAATATGTTCTCGTTCGAAAGGAGGTGTGTGAGAGAGGATATGATTGAGCTGTTTAAAAATTTGGGGGGGATAGATAAATTGGATGTTAGCAAGTTTTTTGAGTTGGATGATGGAAATCGGACTAGAGGTCACCACTTGAAAATTAAAAAGCAAGGCTGTAGGTTGGATTTAAGAAAATATTTTTTCACCAATAGAGTGGTAGACTTCTGGAACAAATTGCTGCGGAGGGTAGTAGGTAGTCCAAATTTAAATGTATTTAAGAGTAGGTTGGATGAGTTTATGGGGAGGGAAGGTTGTGATGGTTCCTAAGTTTTATATATATTAATATTGTTTGTATATATTTATAGCTGCATGATTTAGTTCTTGACAAGCCTTGATTGGTGATACCCTTGTTTCTGGACGCAATCCTCTGGATGTAGTTTTCCTGGGAGTTTGGGTGCCTTGAAAAAGAGGCCGCTTGACTCGGATGACCTATGATGAGCCCTTGTGGCTTTTGTCATCTGTTATATTATATTGTGGGGGACTTTTATTTTGTCTTTCCCTGGTGATGGGGCTTTTTGTGGGTGGGTTTTGACGGATGCGGATGACCTTTGATAGGCCCTTGTGGCTTTTGTCATCCGTGAAATTATGTTATGCTATGTTATGTTATGTAATTCGTTCATGGAGAAAGGATTGTTGTAAGGAAGAATTCTGTTGGTTGAGAAATCTAAATTTGTTGATTCTGTTAGATTTTTCAGGGTTAAAAGGTCTTGTTCCGAGATCCTTCATAAATGGTACTGATGGAATGCCTATTATGTTAGCGACTTCGGTTTGATTGCTGATGGTATTACCGTTAATACAAAGGATAGGAAGGTGAATAGGGCTATGGTTTCCTTACATGTTTTTTATTTGTCGCCAAATTTGGGGGATGGGGGTATCTTTGTTAATTTTAGATACATATTGTTTCCAGGAGGCTCGTTTAGCTTCTTTGAAGGTGCTTTGGGCGATGGCAGATGCTCTTTTATAGTCCATGTAATTCTGTAACGTTTTAGTTTTTATGAAAATTCTGTGAGCTTTATCATGTTTTCTTTTATCGTCTTAGCACTGTTGATTCCACCATGGAGTAGTGCGCCTGCTGGTGTTGTGGTTAGTCTTTGGGATGTGTTCGCCAGCTGCTTTCTATAGTTCTGCCGTGAAGTAGCAGATATTCGGCTCTGGATTGGGTTGGAGTTTGGCTGTCGTCAATGCGAAGGCGGTCCAATTTGTTCGGTAATAATTCCATCGTCTCCTGGAAAGTGGGGCTCTTTGAACAAGAAACGTAATCATTATTTGGTAGTGATCGCTACCACATAGGTCTGAGTAAACGCTCCAATGAGTTTCTGTGGGGAAATTAAGGGAGGTTAGGCTTAAGTCTATGCTAGACAATGTGTTGGTTTGTTGATGATAATGTGTTTGGGTATTTGTATTTAAGATGTTGATCTGTTGGCGCTCTATTAGGATGTTATGATGCGCCCTCGAGGGTTTGTTTTCGTATCGTTCCAGTAGTGGCTTCTGGCGTTGAAGTCGGCAAGGATGAGGAATGGCTCTGGTAGTTGCTCGAAGAAGGCTTCGAGGTCCTGGGGGCTTAGGGGCAGGTTAACGGACAAGTCTATAGAACATACTGTTATGAGCTCTGGACAATGTAGCAGAACGGCTATGGGATTTAGGAGCGTGTTTGAGTGGTATTGCGTGGGTGGGATATTTCGTCACGTGTAAATGACGTTGCCTTTGGTCGATTCGGTTTTAATGAAATGACAATCATATTGGTTATTCAGATACTGTTGTGGGTTTGAGTGCATAGCCTCGTTGAGACAAATGCACACTGGGTCTTTTTTCTGTGATTATTTTTTGTAATTATTCGAAGTTGGCCAGAAGGCCACGAATATTCCATTTTAGGATTTGAGTTTGTTTGTCATATTCTTGGGTCTGTAGATCTATTTAGGAAGTTTGGAGGCTCTGTATTGATTGAGTGGAGCTATCTGACTTTGTATAGAGTTTGTGTGTAGTTGGTTTTGACGTGCCTGGTATTATTTGGTTCTGTATGTTTTGCCTGCATTGTTAGTTTTCTTAGCGAGAGGTTCCTTATATATTACCTGTGGGCGCTGCAGCTTTGGTTTTCTGTTGCGCTGGGTGCTTAATAGAGGTATTTCTCTTTGGCTAGCGGGCGAGTGTTCGTTGTGAACACTGTATTGACAGTAGGGCTGCATGTCTGGAGGCATTCTTATTGGTATTCATTCCTTGTTTATAGCCGATTCTTCTATATTTGTAGTTGAATATGTGGAACTTGGTGGAGAGGTTGGCAATCTATGTGCTGATATTTTGGAAAGGAAAACGTCTTTGGGGGCTTTGTGCTTCTATTTTGTGTTGATGTGCTTAAGCCAGACGGTGCTGTTTTCTCGCTGTAGATGCCAGGCAATGGGAGTCTGGTGTCGAGGGTTGTGGGTTTATGGGTTTGTTGTGGAGGGATGAAAGTAGCTCGCTCTCGTAGCATATAGTTTCTGTGCTAGATGAGCTGTTTCTTTGGGTTGCTTTGACTTCTGGGCTTTTAGTTGGTGAGGAGGAGAAGGTGACAGATTTAAAAGATTCTTGGTGGCTTCATTTTTGTGATTGCGCTTTAGGTAGGTCTGTTTCGGGGTGCTTAGTAGTTTGTGGTTCAGTTTGGATGTGGTGGAGTTTTAATTTGAGGCTTTCTAGGTGTTGATGGAGGACTTCAGTTCGTCGATGTTGCTGTTTTTTTAACCTTGCAGATCTAACTCTTGCACATATGCTGTAGTCGAGGGGATTGAGGTCGGGAGAATGTGACGGCCAAAGCTCTTTTGGCCAGAATTTCATGTTCGGCCCCAACCACACTTGCAGGGTCTTGGCCATGTGGGCCGGGTCATCATTATGCTGAAAGACGTACTCCGTCTTCTTCGTGACCTTACTCATCCAAAGCAGGACTTTTGTGGCCAACATGTCTCTGTAATTGGTTGCGGTGAGCCTGTAACCGGCTACCAACTACACCGGCGGCATCTTCTCGCCATTTAAAGCCATGACACCGAGCGTCATCAAGGAAGCCGGATGCTTAGTTTTGGACACGGAGCGGACCTCTTAAACGTCCTGGCGGAAGGTTACTACTCAGTCGTTCTGCTTTTTGATGACCGGATTAACCGTGAAGGTTTCCTCATCAGAAAAAAAGGATAATTCAATTGCCATGACTCTTCCATTCATTGAGAAGGCGAGGACAGCGCTCCCGGCGTTGTTCTCGCATACGGTCAGTGAGCAGATTGTTAGGAGATCGCTTGGAGCCGTAGGGTGGGTACACACATCAGATTGAAAGGGTTGTTGAGGTTTGTCATTATTATGTCGGGGAAAGTCGCGGATCTTTCTATCAGAAAGATTGGGTCAAAGCCTTTGGATTCTTCCCCGGTCCATGACAAGCTCCAGGTTCATGTCCCTTTCCTTTCATTTGTGGTAGTGTAGTCCGAAGCACTGAGTCTGGCGTTAAGATCGCCTCCTATGAATGCAGCTCTGCTGTAGCCAGTTAGTGTCAGCAGTTTCTTAATTGGCAAGTAGGATTGGCGGTTGGTATGCTGCTGCCAGTGTGAGTCCTCCAACCAGACTTGGAATTTCGATGGTTATGAAGGACTCGTCTAACTCTAGTAACCTTTTGAAAGTTAAGTTGCTTCTGATGGCAAATGTAGTGCCATCATATCTGCCTTGAAAGGGATTCTTTGCGGGGGTGGTAATTTGTTATCTTAATTTGGCTGTTTATTGTGTTGATGCGTGTTGAGAGATGAAAATGATGAATATATTGCCATATACATTCGCTTTTCCTGAACATCCATTCGTGTTCAGTATCAGTATCTTTAGGGTGTTAGTGGTAATTTCCATGTTGGTGTGAAACTACTTGTGTGTACTGCTTACTCCCTGTGTGTTAAGAACTTTCCGTTCTGGGGTGTTTTTTTTGTATTCTGAGGTCGGGATCGTCTTGCATGCATCATAGTTGAAACACTCTTTTCCTGCGTAGAGTGTTTCCGTAATCTTAGATTCATTTCATGATTCCGTAAATGTCCATTGGTATTTGTAGGGTTTATTTGCGTTTGTTGCTTCATTGATCGTGAGGTCTTCGAAGAAGGGAGCTTGGTCCGTTGTATAAATCGCTAGACCCATTTCCTCGCCGTCGTATGGGTATCTGGACTTTTTTCGTTTGGTCTATTTTTTTTTTTTTTTGCTTTGTGGCATCTGTCGTTATTTGTGCTTCATTCAGTAAGCTGTCCATTTCTGAGTCTAAGAAGATTGAGTTTTCATTTTCTTTACGTTGTATTGCTTTTTGAGTTACCTCAAAAAGGATAAAATCCACTGTTGTAGGAAATACAAAGAATAGACTATTGAAGACTGAGGCAAAGGGATATTTTCTGATGAATCTTCCTTCCGCTTGTTTGGAGGTTCTGGAAGATCCCACATTATAAGGTTAAAAAGGGAACACTTTCACTAGTTCTGTGTCATGGCCATGGTAAAGCATCCGGACACTCTTCATGTCTGAGCTTGCTTCTCATCTTGGGAAACTGGACCACTAACAATTTTGCCCAAGAACACTGCCATGAACTCAAAATGGTACCAAAACGTACTTCATCAGCACCTTTTTCTAAAGGTTCAGGACCAATTCGGAGATGAGAAGTGTATTTTTTGCATAGTGGCGCACCTTGTCGCAAAGCAAAAGCAATAACAAAGTTCTTGGCTGAAAATAACATCAAACTTTTAGAACTTTGGCCCGAAAATTCGCCACATTTGAACTCAATAGAGAATTTGAGCGCGATAATCAAACTGGCAGTTGAAATAAGTCCAATTGGGAGCATTTGTTGGACGATTAGTGAACAAACAAAGTCTGCGGACCAAAAGGTCGCGTGCTCTCACTTATTCTGATTAATGACTTTACGACCTTCAAAACTTTTAATAACTCCCGGTCTAACCTTGGGAGGACCTTAGCAGATCGAAAGAGAATGTAAAACAAAATATGAGTTCCAAATTTCGTTTGAATCGGCCTAATAGTTATGATATTATTGCCAAAACAAAATAATCCCCGGACTAACCTTGGGAGAACTTTGGCAATTATATCATTCGAAAAAGAGTGTAAAACGACATAAGTCTTTTAAATTTCGTTAGAATCGGCCGAATACTTACAATGTTATTACAAAACAAAAAAAAAGCAAAACGGGGACCGACCGACCGACATAGTGAGATGTAGAGTCGCCCACAGCTAGACTCACTCGCAACTAAAAATGGAGCAATATCAGTCAAGATATCAGAAACTTGGTCTCCATCATTCCAAAACGAATTGAAGCAGTCTTGAAGAACAAGACACCATTGTAAATATTGACTGTTCGCAACAATTGACTATTTATTAATCAAATGGGTTTAGGCTCTAAATCTTTGTTTTTTACCTTTAAATTATTATGCAAACATACTAAAACAACCCATAAGGAAATAAGGAAATCAGATTTAAAGCGTTTCGTCTCTATCAACAAAGACCTTCGTGCGTAAAGTAAGACGAAAGCGCTTGGAATTATCTTTCTATTTCTCTTGTGTTTTGTTTTGCATGTACTTAAAATTATTGGTGGTAATAAAAAGCCGTAAAGACGAAATATAAAAGCAAAGGCTAGAATAAATTCTGAAAGGAAGAGAAAATCGTTTTAGTAAATTTATCATTTTTGCATGGCAGTTTAGAACAGAACTTTACTCTATTTTAGCTCAATTTCTCAACAGCACACTCTCTTCCCTCTTGTCCTATCTATTTTTCTCTAGTACCTTCTTTGTCGTGATGGTTGGATTTAATTGTTGTGATATTCTTTTGATCATCGCTAAATTTTTGTTAGTAATTTGATTAATGTATGTATACGGGTGTGTGTATTGTAATCGCACAGAAAAATGGATAAACAAAGTGGAAAGAAGAGGAAGTTAAGCAAACGGGAACGGAGGAAGCGAAGCGATAGTAAATTTATTGCAGGTCTAACCAGGCCCCACCGAGAGAGGAAAAAAGGAAGACCTAGAAAGGAGAGGCTCAACCCTTGGGATCAACAATGGGCTCCACCAAACGGCAATGCCCCTCTTCTCTTTCCCGTGAATTCACATAAGGGCTGTAAAGTTCTCCTAATCCCCCCCCTAAAAAAAGCGGAAGAAATTTTATAAATTTAATTGACTCCTCTGAAGCCCTTCCTAACCGGGTCTGAACCAACCTAGCTATTAATAAAAGAACTTCCACACATACCAATGCCGCTTACTGTCCCTTGCATACTCTCACTCACTCCAATATTTACACTAATGAAAAATAACACCCAGGCACCTGAAAATAACACTGAATGAATCAATGGCTGCCCCCTAACTACGCACGAAAAAGTAATACTGAATAATCAATATGCGATACATAAAATGGTAAGCAGGAAACTAATTCCTCGTGAATATTTACAATAATACCTAAAGTTGCGCGCCATTTCGCCGCGACTGTTTCCTTGGACTTACTTACCCCAATGCCAAAACGGCTTCACGAGGAATTAGTTTCCTGCTTACCATTTTATGTATCGCATATTGATTATTCAGTATTACTTTTTCGTGCGTAGTTAGGGGGCAGCCATTGATTCATTCAGTGTTATTTTCAGGTGCCTGGGTGTTATTTTTCATTAGTGTAAATATTGGAGTGAGTGAGAGTATGCAAGGGACAGTAAGCGGCATTGGTATCTTATGCTCAAATAGTCCCTAACTAAATAAATCCCGGTCCGTCTCCTCATATGAGTTTTTTTGTTGTTTTTTAAACGCGCCCATCTGGCGACTTCCTTTAAAGACTTGTCTTCATAATTCAAATTTAAGACTAGTGCGAGGCTACTTTAAAATTCCCCAAAACAAATCAAACGAAGAAAAATCGAACAAACAAAAAACAAAACAAACAAAAAACAAGAAGCAAAAAAAAATGCAAGAAAGAAGCACGCTCCGGCGTCTGGGAGAGGCCACCCTCTAACCGGTGCAAGAACATGCGACCAACGCCAAAATGGATTCAAATAAACTGGAGGAGGCCAAACTCCTACAAAAAGTCAGATAGTGCACAAGTATGTGTGCACAAATACGTCCCGAGTACATGAGACAGGCGATAGGGACCTCGCTTGTCCTGGTACCGGAACAGGTAACCTGCCCGAATATCACCCAAATTGGGACATTCAACAAGGATGTGCCAATCAGTGCGAGGGACAATGCAGTCTTTGCAGTAAGGTCCAGCGGAGCGCTCGATCAAATGGCGGTGCGGCCCCCGAACGTGCCCAATTTCAAGACGACTGAAAGTGACCTAAAGCCGTCTGGTCATTGGGGTAGGTAAGTCCAAAGGAAGAGTCGCGGCGAAATGGCACGCAACTTTAGGTTCCCCTCGACCGTCTCCCATCTTCTTTGCCAAGCATACCGGAAGCCTGCCCAGATTCCTACCATGGAGTCGGTGTCAGGAAGAGCAAAACGCTGATCTGGTCGCTCAGTCCTCGCAGAATCGCTGGCCCCCCCATCGGTGCGCTCGTTCCCCGCAATTCCGACATGTCCAGGAACCCAGCAGAATATAATCTCGACATCCAGCCGGATTGCGGCAAATGTGGTCTAACGGATATTGCGAACTATAGGGTATGGAGATTCCAATGCCACAAGAGCATTTAAGGCAGGTAGTGTGTCGCTAAAGGTCACACTCCAGCCTAAGAAACGGACATGACACGTTCTCCACCGTACCGAGCGGTGTATTGCATCCAGCTCGGTCGTGAAGACAGACGCAGCGCCTGGTATAACCCCACTGACTTCAAACAGAGAGTATACGGCGTGAAAGCTACCCACCTCCTGAGAATTGGACCCATACGTGTAAAATGACACGTATCAAGCGTGAGACAAAGTTTGCTCTAAAAAGGTGGTACCCTTCAGGGTGGCGTCCTGGGGACAACCAGAGGCGCCATCGGCCGAGAGTTACACCGAACTCTTGAAGGAATTTCCTAGCTCTAAACCCAAAGAAATTAGTCAATGCCTGGTGTCTCTCGGAGGCATAATGATCGTCGAGATCAGCTGCGGGTTCGGTGAGAGCCGTTGGGGGCTGAGAAGTGAGGATAGTGCCCTTCTCGCGTGCACAGGCAAATAATGTACTATGTACGTCGTAAAACGAGTGGAATGCCCAGCAATGACATGTAGAATCTCAATGGTGGACGTGCTGAAGGCAACAGTTGCTAGGTGGAGACCGGTGTAGTGGATCGAGTCCACCTTCCGCAATAAACTCTTAATTGCAGATGCATAAAACTCGCATCTGTAGTCAAGTTTTGAATGAATAAACGATCGGTAGAAAACTAAGGCAGTAAGTAGCTGTAAAGGCAAAACGAAGAACTAAGTTCTCTCTCCCCCAAAACAAGAAATAAAGAGGTCCACAGGAAGGTGCTTAGATATCTGCGAGTGTATAATAATACAATGAATCATTCAAATCTATTAAATAGATACACTGTACAAAGGGGCACATTAGATACAAACGAGTAAATAAATACAGTGCACAAACACGTCACATCAAATTCAAACTTATCAAATGAATAGTGCAAAAAACGGGTGCATTAAATGTAAAGTGTGATAGAATTGCCTGAGGCTGCCGCGCCTCGCTTCTATCACATATTGGTACTCATGCTTCCCACGTGTATCCTGCGAGAAGAGAGTAGCATGGCGTTCTTATCGCCCGAACATTTCCCGAGTCTTATCTTCCCCCGCCCAAGTTTAATCAAGGAGGTTCAATCCCCCGTTTGCCTGCAGGCGTCGATCTGGACAGATTGAGTTAGGCTTATGGGAAGATAAGAGTGTTCAAATCGCTAGCGCGAGATTCGATGGAAGTCCCCCATTGCTCCACACCCCGAGGGGCTTGCTCAGGCTATTTATGCGATAGAATTTCGCATTTGAATCAGATCCCGATTATCTTCGTCAGGCATCACGTCGATCTGGTCTCCCTTGTGCACCTAGGAACTCTACCTCGAGAACCTCCTTATTGTCCAGAAGAGGACAATATCCTTGAGTGCCAAGGTTCGTGCCCCTCGAGACGCCAAGTCAACAGCCCCCCCCCCCTGTTGTTCAATTGTTCAGAAGAGAACCACTTTAGAACATTTATTGTTCTTCGAACCTGTTCGACAAGAAACGGTTCTCGCTCCCCTGATATCACGTCAGTGGTAATTCAATTCCCCCCTTTTAACGTTCTTCAAGAGAACGCTTGGTTACCCCCAATAACCTCAATTGTTCATCTAGAACATCTCCGGTATCCTGTCTCAAGGTTCGCTCGTACTTCCGAGCCCCACTTCCCTCCCACTCCTCGAAGTCTGTCCTTCCCCCTCGTTAAGGACAACCCCCCCCTAAAAAAAACCTCCTCCTGGGAAGGAAATCGCCAGTCGGACCAAGGCCATTCCTTCAAATCGCCTTCATCTGCACGCCGACCATATAAATACGTAAGCTACAAATTGCATTTAATTATTTAACTTTGTGCCAACGTAACTCCATGCTTTAACACGGATTTAGCTGACCCTTTCCCTTCTTGTTTGTATTTTCATTTAAATCTTTCCAAATCTTAATCCACCGCTTAGTCAAATTTATCCTATGAGCTTTTTATTTCATGTGCATCTCCCATTTTAATCCCCGGTCATCTAAATATTTTCCATGTGTTATTTTTGTTAGTTTAATTAATAAAATTCTATTTTGTTAATGCTGGCAATATTATTTATCCTTGGGCTTCGTTCCACTTCTTAAGTATATTGAAGATAAATAAGCCCTCTCCAGGCCTATTTATTAACGTAGAATAATAATCGGCCATCTGATTAAATCCCCGCCCTCGAATATAGAATTACCCCCACAAAGAATAGATATATAGTATATCGTCGGGAGCCTTTTCTACGACATAAAACATCAAATGAATATAGCGCACAAACAGGTGCATTAAATATGTCACAGGATTAAACCACCAATGACAACACGTCGTTACAAAATAAGCACTGCTACTCCCGACAATCGGTACAGAAACAGAATATAACCCTCCCCCTCCGACGGTCTTACATCCTGTAGAACGTAGGTCTCGACAACGAGAACATAATAACGGCAAGTAAGATGAAAAGAAATATACCAAATACCTTTAACGGGAGTAGTGAAGCAATACACGGATGGCGGTTGCCCTGGAAACAGAGAGAATCGTAACGAGCCCAGACGTATCCGACTTCCCGGTGAGAGCAAGAGAGACGAGTAAATCGGGAGATTGCGATCGGTGCAGCGGCAGAGAAAATAGCGACAAATGCTGGCGGGGGTCTCTCAGTAGCTCATCGCTGTACAAACTCCTGATCGGCTCTACTTCTTCGACTCAGGGGGCCCCTATTTATACCCGTCACCATAAGAGCCTGCGTGACAAAATTCGCCGGCTTTCAGGTCGTCGACCCGCGGTTTCCAGTCGATACGGCGTAAGCTAGGTAGTAAGTTATCGAACCGCGCTTCCCAGGAGTTATGACGTACGAGTAAGTTACAAATGGGTCTTATCAACTCCTCAAGTTTTGAACGTCACAAAACGAAAATGAGTCTTCCAGGTGAGGCATTGGTCAAAAAATAGAGCAAGAAAATGGTGCGAATCCACCACTTCCAAGCGAACCACGCCTGGAAAATGTCCGGATCGGAGTGGAAGTGTGGATAGCAGCAGAAGTGCGCCCCTTTTTTCTTGTCCAATAAAAACGAAATATGGGCGCTTCGGCATAGTGAGAAATGCTGGTGGGAGTTGATGTTCCAGAGTTAGTACCTAGTCCGTACCATAAGAGATCGAATAGTCATCTACATAGAAAGTAACAAGAACATCTTCCATTAGCCACAAGTTGATACCTTTGATGCTAAGGGCAAAGAGTGTGACACTGAGGACACTTCCCTTCTGGACACCCTCTTTCTGCCCCAAGCGGAATCGACAATCCTACAGAAACTCGGAAATAAGGATTGGGAGACGTCTCCTCGCCCTTATCGTGTATAGAGTCCCGAAAAAAACCATAGAACAGAGCTGTCTACGAAAGAAGACTTTGCTGACGGCATTTTCCAGTCGGAGAAGAGCATCCGACGTGGAGTAGAACTTGCCAAAACCTCACTGTGCATAATACAGGTGGTATCTGCTGTCCAAGAACTAAACTAAAATGAACTCGTACACGCAGGAGGTTAGAGATATTGGGTGGAGAACAGGCAGAGTAGGGTGATCTCATCCCGGTTTTCGAAAAGCGAGTAGTCACCATTCGCCAGGATACTTGGAGGATACCCTTTTTCCATATCCTGTTGAACAAATCTAACAGAAAGGCCACGAATTGATCACCTAGGTGTTGAAGCATGGTATATAGGACATCAGCGAGACTAGGGGCGGTGTCCGCGCACGAAGCTAGAGCGGAAAGCAACTCACTTAATGTAAACCTGTCGTTAAAGGGATCTCCGCCTCTAGAGGTAAAATCCAGTCGGCGGCCTTCAGTGACATTACAACGTGCACTGAATATTGGTGGAGAAGCATCCCAGCTATAAAATGAGGAGAAAGTGGTCACAAAAGATTCTGCCACAGACGTGAGTCCGAGATTGCGGTCCTATCGTCCTGAAGAACGGGAGAGAGGTCCTACGAGAACTTGTCCTGAATCACTTTAACTCCTTTACACACCTATGTAAGAGGGATCTTCCCATTAATTGAAGACACTTATGCTTGCCAAGATGAGCAGCGGGCATGCTTTGAAACATACCATAACCTGCTAGGATGAAATTCACCGACATTAAAATCGTTTGGGTGGTGTTTATAGCGCATGTAGGCATAACGCTTCTGTTTGAGGGCCGTATCACGCTTGGCTGGCCACCACGGTTGCGGTCGGTGTGTAAAAGGGCTAAACGTTCTAGGAATAGTAGTTTAGGCCACAACGGAAGTTGCGGGAAAAGAACTCAGATGTCTCATCCTTCGATCTAAACTCCTCGACTGGGACAGAGAAATCAGTTATTTCCTGAAATGCAGACAACCGCACTCGTGCCAAGCATCACCGGGGTGGTCTTTCAGGCGGCAGTGGTCCAAAATAGAATATTTGAATGGGAAAGTGATCACTACCATGGAGGTCATCGACCACCCCTCTCCCAAATTCAGGCTGTGCATCCGGAGTGCACAGGGATAGATCAACACAGGAAAATTTAAGCGGTTCTCAGAGAGTGATGCGTAAACTCATCCCCATGTAGGATTGATCGAGTGGTTTCCCCAGAGGAGGTATCTACCGTTCAAATCCCCGAACCGTAAAAGGGCCCTCAACAACCGTGCCACGACTCGGCGTAAGTCCACGCGTCGAAGACGACTGACGGTGAAATGTACGCAGAAATAACAGTATACCTCCTATCCAGGTTCAGGTGCACTGCTACTGCCTGAAAGGAGGTATTTATACCAAATACAAGAACGGAGATATCATGCCGGAGATAGATATCGCATCCTTCTTCCCTGTCCCCAAACCGTGATGGTGGGGTCGCAAAACTCTTACACCAAGGCGGGTTGGGGGAAGGGAGCAGAAACCCAGCATGGTCTGCTAACGGCGAACGGGATGAGACTAGCATCCGCAGCTCCTCTCAGTTGACCCGGAGTCCGCGGCAATTCCATAGAAGGAATAGACCCTCCACGTCTAGCTCGTGGGAGATTCAGGAGCCCACTTCAAAGTTAAGATACTCACGGGAATGGATGTAAGCTTCCCCTAGGCAGAACCCTGGGCCCTGTTGGGCAAACAAGGCGCTGTCACCTTCAAGGGGATATCTGTGAAAGTTGGGCTCGCTATGCGATTCTTTTCCTCCCTGTGCCTCGAAACCTTTGGCGGGCAGGGCAGCTTCCGATGGGAGCCCCTCCATCGGTCGAAGGGGTGTGTCGTGTAACCTCGTCTTCGTCTTCACTGACATTTAGGGAGAGCGAGACTGCATTTGGAGGCGGATCTCCATGCTCTTTCCCACCATTCCTTTCGCTTATCACTATAGTTGAGAAAGAAAAGGCGAACACATGGAAAGTAGATAGTATGACCTCCCAATGACTTGGCAGGTTAAAAATAAAGTCTACATAGGATCAGAAAATTCCAGAATGGGATCATTTACACATACTTGGATCAGATCTTGAGTTGATGGGCTTTGCCAACTCGGCCCGCCATTCAGGCGAAATTTTCCTCGAGCTGCCGGCGTAGTCGCCTTATCCGTGTACCGGAAGGAGGTAAGCAGAGTCGATGGCCCAACGCATCCCATACCTAATACTTACCCTTGCCAGCGGGCTTTTGTCCCTAACAGCAGGTAGTGACCTCACGTTATACACTGCCACTCGACTAAGGCTCCCGAGAGGACGAAAGTGCGCCGGGCAACGAGAACCTCTGTGGATAGGAGAGCAAGTGTGTGAGGGGATAGGCGGATAAATAATAAAAAGTAGTAGAGATAGCCAGGTCCACTAACGAGTAGGGTGAGTGATCACCTATTATTATAACACTCTGGTACTAGGTGATCTAAGGATGACATGCAATCGAACAAGACACCATGGCTACCGAACCGAACTCTGTACAGGTAAAACACTCCTCCGGATAAAAAGTGCAGGTAGGAAAGGTTGAAAGGATAGCCGTAATAAATAATGATATTAAATAATATTAATAATAATCTATAGTAGCAGTAACAAGGAAAGAAAGTACCCTAGAAGACCTTACGGTCGATTCAATGAGTGTACCTTTGGACTAGCAGTCGAGCGGGCATATCTCTGCTCAAATGCTTTACTTCCTTAAACGGCCACTTTTCCAGACCCTGTCTAGTCTTGACTTGAACTGGTCAACAGATCCACTGTTGACAACTTCCACTGGAAGTGCGTTCTAACTACCGCAGATACTTTAAGTGAAAGTGAACAATTTACCACACAGATCGCGGTTGTAACGCTTCAGTTCAAGTTTAAAGCCGTGATTTCTTGTTCTGCTCTAAGCAAGTGTAAAAATTTTCCTGTAGTCAACATTGTCGAACCCTCCGAAATATTTTGAGAACTTCGATGAGCTGACCACGCAGTCTACCGGTTTCCAACGAGAACAGATCTAATTCCCTTAATCTATCTTCATAACTTTTATGTCTGATAGAGGGAATCAGTTTGGTGTCCCTGGCTTGCACGCGTTCCAATCTCGCGATGTCCTTTCGAAATGAAGGACTCCAAAATTGTACGGCATACTCCAGGTGCGGTCGGACAAGTGAGTTGTACGAACACAGTACAATCTCCTTGTTCCGATATCCAAACTGGCGCTTTATGTAGCCTAGCATCCTTTGGGCTTTTTTCTCCGCCTCAATGCACTGTTTCGAGAACTTGAGGTCACTAGTGATTGTTACACCCAAGTCCTCTTTAGTGTCAGTGGATTCAATAGTAGTGCCTTTAAGGATATACGGAGATTGAGAGTTTCGGTCGCCGATATGCATCACTTTGCATTTGTTCACGTTAAAAGGCATTTACCACGTGTCCGACTACTCCCCAATCTTCTCAAGATCTTCCTGCAGGCGGGCAGTATTTCCATCCTTTGCAACGTTCATACCAAGCTTGGTATCGTTGGTAAATTTAGAAATCTTGGCAACCATGTCAATGTCCATGTCGTTGGCATAGATTATGAATAGTAGTGGTCCCAGGACAGAACCTTGAGGCACCCTGCTAGTAACGGGCACCCACTTAGAAGCCTGTCCATTCACCACTACCCGTTGCCGTCTGCCACTTAGCCAGTTCTCTATCCATCCGGCTACTTACATGATAATCGTCGTCGTTGCCGTCGTCGTCGCATCCAGCTCATGTCTGAGCACTGGTTTCGTCGTCAGTTATCCGGTCTCTCCGAGGAAAGAAAGTAGGTAGGAAAGAAAACAGAGACGAATGCCATTCGACGAGGAATTTGTTTTGGGCGAGCGTAACTACGCGACGGTCATGAGCGCGCACTTGGCCAGTAACGCGTCCACTGCGATTCACAACATTGAGATATACGGTTTCGGCGAGGCTGGTTGCATTGGGCTACCGGGTTCTTGGTCTATCAAGGCCGACCTTTCTAGCGCCTGCCCACTGGGCGGAGTTTCAAACTCCTGACAGCATCGCTCTTGGAATACTTGGAACACTCAAGTCCTTTCACCACTTGAGGCTTTGGTAAAGGTTAAATGAATAAGTGATTCACACGATCCATATCTTCGATTTCAGAAACTTTTTTAATAGCATCCTAAAGGACGGAAAATAAAGATGAACGTTCTACCTGAACCCACACGAGGAATTTTGGGGGGAGAAGTTGAATAAACTGATTAAACACATCCAAAGCTAATAATTATAATAACTAATAATAGTAATTAAAAAGGTAAAGAAGTATTGAGTGTGGGCGAGAGAAAAGCACACCAACAGCTTTCTCAGGTCCTATTAGAGAGTTGATGCCAACCCAATGAGAGGGCCTCCCTAATTTGAACTCAGGACGGGAGGACGTGCCACTCTTCTGGATACCAAGTGTCACAGGGGTTCTCAACTGATGGAGGGAAGGAATTACTTTGCTGTAAATCCAGATTGCAGGGTACAAATAAACCAAACTATTTGGACATCTGGATACCCTTAAACCAAGGAAATTCGTGTAAGTCTAGGTTCCTTTAACCAAAAAAGAGTACATCTGAGCACCAATAAAAAAAAAATTGGGGAGCACTTCTGGGTATCAATAAACCTAAAATTTGGATAGCATCTCGATACCAATTTATCGAGAAATCTGTAGTTTAAATCATTATAAATGACTGAATATTTCCCCCAAACAAGCAGTTGGATAAAAATTGGCACGTTACACCGATTCACATGAGACTAATCTTTCTGCTGGTTCAATAAGGCTCCAAATTCAGGTGTAGAATTGGGGGTAATCTCCAATGTCACTCTGCGTTAGAAAGGATGCCGCATAAAAATATTAAAGTTAGTGGAGCACTTTAACGGTTTGGAGCTCCTGAGGGAGAACGCGAATGACAAGGATTATCGGACCCGTTGGTAGTCAGCAACGCATGGTGGAGGACAGATACGATTGAAGTATTCTACAGCTCTATCCTAGGCGATAATTAATTAATTAATGCCTGTGTGTAGCGTTCCACTGATCCTATGTCATGGATCCCCGTAGATGACATCTACCCCGCAGGTGAATTCGTACTAGAGGATACTGTTTCTCCAGCCCGGCGTTTAGCTTGAGGCAAAAAAGGTGTGAGGTAGAGGTGAAAGTGTAGAGCGGTTCGTGGAATGCCCTGCGTTCGTGAGGCCATTTGGTTGGGGAACCCATGGGCTTCCTGAGCGACACGTGGGGGATCATTGTGAGGGGCGGAGAGCCCCACAAATTGAATCATTAGAATCCCTCAACAACAAACAAAGAATCAAGAGTTAATCTCTGTAGGCTTCAGAAATGAGACGACAAGAGGCCTCCAAAAGGTTGTCTAAGAATAACTCCAACATGCCGGAGAGTCGCCCATTACCGCGGAAGTGTTGGGTTGTTGTCGAAAAGACGAGAATGGTTGCAGCAATAGTTTATATATTTCTGTCTGCCATTTTAATATATTTATATTATTTAAATTTCAGTTCTATTTAAATGATATTTTAATTATCACTGATCTGCTTAGTATGTCATAAGGGGTTGTCTTTTAGTAGCATTGAAGTGCACCAACCCCGCTTTGTGGGAAAGCGATTTATGATGCTAAAAATATATTCATGTTTGAAATTGTTAAACTGATTAGCAATTTACAACTAAGTTCTTGGTGGGGTTTTTATTTCACCTATACTTAAACGCCCTGAAAGTAGTCAAAAATGTTCTGAAGGTTTAAGTAATGATAATACTGATTATGTGTAGCGCTCTTCAAGGCCACAGGCCTTCCCCATACGCCTGCCTATCAATCATAGGGAATCCCGAGAAAAGAGGGGGGTTTTAAAGGCAGCAAGGGAGAGGGGTGAGCGTATAGTAACAGGCAGCTCATTCCACATTCTAGGGGCACGCGAAAGGAAGGTTGTGATCCTTCAGTATTATAAATTAGTAAAAACAATTTGGATGAACGTTTCTAAATTTAACGCGATTCGGTGTGTCTCCATAATGGTAACCAACGAACCTAAATAAAATAGCCTCAATATACTTAACCTCTACCTAATCCAATGAAACATAACATTACATAATCGAACAAATCTTAATCAAACCTAACATTATTTAACTTAACAAACCGAAACAAACTCTAATTCAACCTGACCAAACAAGACCCAACTCAAATTTAGCTAAACAAAATCTAACACAACCAAACTTAACCCAACCTGACGAAACAATACCTAACTTAAATTTAGATAAACAAAACCTATCACAACCAAAACTAACTCAACATGACCAAACAAGATACAACTCAACTTTAGCTAAACAAAATAAAACACAACCAAACTTATTTCAACCTGACAAAATAATACTTTACTCAAATTTGGTTAAACTAAATCTAACACAATCAAACCTAACACAACTAAACCTAACTCAACCTGGCTAAACAAGACCCAACTCAAATTTTGCTAAACAAAATCTAACACAACCAAACCTTACTGAACCTGACCAAACAAGATCCAACTCAAAGTTGGCTAAGCAAAACCTAACACAACCAAACTTAACTCAACTTAACGAAACAATACCTAACTGAAATTTGGCTAAACAAAATCTAACACAACCAAACTTAACCCAACCTGAAGAAACAATATCTAACTCAAATTTGGATAAACAAAAGCTATCACAACCAAAATTAACTCAGCCTGACGAAACAATAGGTTACTCAACTTTGGCTAAACAAAATATAACACAACCAAACCTAACTCAACATGAGCAAACAAGACGCAACTCAACTTTGGCTAAACAAAATCAAACACAACCAAACTTATCTCAACTTGACGAAACAATACCTCACTCAAATTTGGTTAGACAAAACCTTACTCAACCTGACTAAACAAGACCCATCTCAAATTGGCTAAATTAAATCTAACACAATCAAACCTAACACAACCAAACCTAACTCAACCTGACCAAACATGCCCCAACTCAAATTTGGCTAAACAAAACCTAACACAACCAAACTTAACTCAACCTAAGAAACAATACCTAACTCAAATTTGGCTAAACAAAACCTATCACAGCCAAACTTAACTCAACCTGACGAAACAATACCTTGCTCAAATTTGACTAAACAAAATCTAACACAACTAAACCTTACTCAACCTGACCAAACAAGATACAACTCAAAGTTGGCTAAGCAAAACCTAACGCAACCAAACTTAACTCAACCTAACGAAACAATACCTAACTCAAATTTGGCAAAACAAAACTTAACACAACCAAACCTAACTCAACCTGACCAAACAAGATCCAACACAAATTTGGCTCAACAAAATCTAACACAACCAAACCTTACTCAACCTGACCAAACAAGATCCAACTCAAAGTTGGCTAAGAAAAACCTAACCTAATACAACCAAACTTAACTCAACCTAACGAAACAATACCTAACTCAAATTTGCGTAAACAAAACCTAACACATCCAAACTTAACTCAACCTAACGAAACAATACCTAACTCAAATTTGGCTAAACTAAACCTAACACAACCAAACCTAACTCAACCTGACCAAACAAGACACAACTCAACTTTGGCTAAACAAAATCAAACACAACCAAACTTATTTCAACCTGACAAAACAATACCTTACTCAAATTTTGCTAAATAAAACCTTACTCAACCTGACCAAACAAGACCCAACTCAAATTTGGCTGAACAAAATCTAACACAACCAAACCTTACTCAACTTGACCAAACAAGACCCAACTCGAAGTTGGCTAAGCAAAACCTAACACAACCAAACTTAACTCAACCTGACCAAACAAGATCAAACTCAAAGTTAGCTAAGCAAAACTTAACACAATCATACTTAACTCAACCTAACGAAACAATCCCTAATGAAATATGGCTAAACAAAACCTAACATAACTAAACTTGACTTAATCTAACGAAACAATACCCAACTCAAATTTGGCTCAACAAAATCTAACACAACCAAACCTAACTCAACATGACCAAACAAGACACAACTCAACTTTGGCTAAACAAAATTAAACACAACCAAACTTATTTCAACCTGACAAAACAATACCTTACTCAAATTTGGCTAAACAAAACCTTCATCAACCTGACCAAACAAGACCCAACTCAAATTTGGCTAAACAAAACCTAACACAACCAAACTTAACTCAACCTAACGAAACAATACCTCACTCAAATTTGGCTCAACCAAATCTAACAAAACCAAACCTAACTCAGCTACAAAAAGAACAAATTTCATGCTACAACTTACTCACCCTTTCCCCAAAAGAGGGAAAGAACCAGTCATAAGTAGAAGGGGTGGGTGAATTTGGCCAAGATTTCGGAAGCAGAGGTGGGGATCAGGATAGGACATATATTTGGAATCGGATGAAGTATTCGTGTGTACGAAAGGTGAATGAGTGGGTGGGGACTTGTAATTCTGTCTGGGGGTTGCAATTCTGGTCTGCCACTTACAACTTTTCTAAATTGCATTTTTGTTGGCTTTCTTCAAATCTCGTATTCATTACCCCTCTCCTTCATTTCCCCCTCACCTTCCCCTATGGAAGAGGGCAGTTCAGGATCATCTACAACTTAATTTGTTGAGCTCGAGTAAGCGGACAAATAATTCATGCAACGCTGGTCCCATCGAATTCATTATACTTCTTTAGAGCCCTAACTGGAAAAAGTAGAGGGATAGTAGGCTTGATTTTTAGTTTTTTAATTGAGATCAAATTGACTGGTTGTGCGGGAATAATGAGTGATTTAGTTGCTTGATCAACAAATGAAGTAGTTTATAACGCGTGATGTACGAGTGAATTCCAATAAATTTGTGAGATTGACACGGACAGCAGCACTGACTCAGAGCTGTAGCAGCAAACTCCAGGCTTCCTGGCGAGACGCGCACCACTCTTGATTCTCGAACTTGCTCAAGGAATCTGGGATGGCTTGGAGGATCTTATTTATCGTCTCGACTTGTATGGGCTACCTCAAAGGATGTCGAGCTCGACATATGTGCATTTTTTTCTTTGGCGAGGTAATGATAGCCACGGGGTGGCATCCATTTGAAGTTGAAGGAAGGAATATATCTGAGGGCACCATCTCTCTCCATGATTCTATCAGCCGCCTCCGGCTGGATAATGAGGATATGAGTGAGCAAAGGAGGCAAGTAACCAAGGAAAGCTTGGCCCAATTGTACCAGCTCCCTCTCTGAGCAAAATGAACATGGTAAAAGGCTTCCGCTTCATAAGTTTAATATTTATTCATGGTGATGTCTTCTCAGCTGTGTTGGTTGGAAACGAAGTTGTTCTTCAGAATTAAAACTTTGATGGCGTTGTATGTGCGCGATTTCTTTGGGCCTTTAAATTGGTCGTTAGCCCATAGGAGATGAAGAGAGAAAGTAGGTAAAAAGAAAGCAAGGTTAAGTTTGTGTCTCAAATGTGCGTGACCCCATCGAAACCAGGAGTGAGACGGCTTAATTAAAAGAATTGCTCACCTGATGCAGGGTCCATGCCGTTCTCCCACATAATTTCTTAGGTCATTTTGACTAAGGTTAAGTGTGATGATAGTTGAATGAATGCTCCTCATGAAAACACTTCTAAGGATTAGCACAGCGTCATTAAGGGAGGAATGTGACCCACGCAGCTCTAGACCCTAATTGATTTGGAAGTTTGAAACAAAGTTACTGCAGCTAAATGATGAAGATAACACACATTGTCACTCCATAGTTACTTTTTCACTTCGATGTTACTAACTTTTATGCTGTTATATCAAGTGGCAGATTCAATAGTCCCAATTTATGATGCAACAACGATCAAATTGATGATGGATATTCGCAATTATGTACACTCTACCGGTCACCATCTGTAATGCTGGGAATTCACTGAACCAGTTTAATCCTCCTGAATCATCATTTGCAATGAGCGATCCAGGAAGTTATGAGAGAGTGAATGCGTTTACAAAGCGCTGTTCCCGATTATATTAGAATGGCAGTCTAGAATCCTTGATTGGGAGAGCTGCGTAAACTCGGAGTGGATGTTCATTAGGCGCGCGTTTGAGCCAAGGTGGTGAGAGGCAGAGGGACGAAGCAGGTTTAGGATGCAGTCTGACAATGAAGGAGACGGCGGATTGCTGTCAATAGTTTTTGGAAGTTGGCGATTCGTTTGTGGAAATGAGATCAAATTAACTGTTAGAGGGATTTTTGCCTGGGAACGCATTTATAACTTCCAATAGAGGCATGTCAGTGTGCGTACCGAAAGGAACCTGTCTCCTTTGTGGAACGAGTTAAGGGAGTTGTGCGGCCTCCCAGTTCCTAGGAAAAGGAGTAGTTTCCTTTTTGACTTTAGAAATTTTCACTTTCCTAAACTTCGTGACTTTCTTCAGGAAATTCTTCTTCAATCATATCTGATGGAGATGCTCTTGTTGCTTTACTCAGGTGTAGCAAAATTAACGGCGACTAGGGTTCCAGGATACATACATAAACCTTTTCCGTTTAAATCTAAATATATTACTCTTTTCATATATAAAGCTTATGTCAGACCACATTTGGAGGACGCAGTGATTTTCTGGTCTTCATGCGTGTAAAAGGACTTTGTAATATTGGAAGGCGTCCAGCGTTGAGCGACGAAATTAATTCCTGAAGAAAGAAATAAATCATACGAAGAAAGATTGGAGCATCACAATTTACTTTTACGGGAAGATCGGCATCTGTGCGGCCAAATTATTAATGCCTTTAAAATACTAAACAGGTTTACTAATATAAATTAGGAATCAATATTTGAGCTAGATAACCAAGCAAACACTATAAATAACGGTTTCAAACTCGGAAAAAGTGAAAACTGTCTTAGCACACAATTCTTTTTAGAAAATAACACAGACTTGGAATGCCTTGTCTAAGAATGACGTACGTCGAAAGCACTACCCTTAATATGTTTAGGAATAATATTGATAAATATGACTTTAAAATGTGACCGTTATTGAAATAAGAGTTGCGAAACTAATTCTTTATCCATATCCTATTTTCCATTTACCTCTGCTTCACCTCTGACCTACACTTTTTCCTTTTTTTTAAATTAGCCTCTATTGAATCTTAGGGTCTTTTCTAGTTGTATAAAAACCTTGATTAAAGATGACTTACACGGTTTTAGATATGCACTCCTGTTTAACTGAATTATTTGTGCTGTTCCATTCCATGATAGGCGTCTACGACCTACACAGAGCCGTTAATATAGCCAATTCGATTTCGCTAAAGCATTGGACTCTGTGCTTCACCAAACACACTTAATATCATCAAAGACACTTAATAAAATTAAACGTTAACGAGATTACAGGAAAGTTTGGGGTTAAGACATTGGACCAACCCTTGTTGCTAATAATGGTGTCAACCAGGCTTTCATTTTAAGGTCGAGTATTATTGATTTTATATGTATATAAAATACATCGACAACGGTTATTGTGTACATAGAGTTGCTAAATTTGAGGAAGACAATGAATAGCCATCGGGCAATAAGTACACGAGAAATGAAGGGCTGCAGCGTGATATACAGATATGTATAGTATACGCATTCTGAGTAGTCGATCAAATGGCAACTAAAGTTTAATGTCACGAAATGCAAAGTAGTGGTAATTGTAGTTGAGACCTTATCATGATGAGATAACTTTAAATACCGTTATCTCGAGAGATAGTTCTTATTTCTAACAATCATAAATTGCCAAAATCGTGCGATGAAGTAGCAAATGTAATCCTTGATCTAATTGTTCATGACTTCGCTTATCAATGTAAGCACTTGAACTAACAGATTATCGTATAAACTGAATTAATAATACTTGTTCTTTTGTCACTGAAAACCCGTCAGTTACGCGAGCAATCTTTTGCAATGTATAAAATTCTCACTGGATTGACTAAATTCTGACTTGATTTTCGATTCTTCATTGATTAATTAACTAGATCGAACATTCAAAATAAATCATAGACACTTTCTGTCCATTAGAGCGGGCAATTTCTTCGCTTATAAAATAACGATGGCCTGCAATGGCCTACTCTGAAACGACATTCAAAGATTTAAAAAGCGCAGAAGAGAACTTATGCCATTAAATGCGCTTTGGTGTGATGCAAGTGGCAAAAAATGAGAACCAGCAAGAAAGCATATGTAAAAATGTGATTTTTGTATTCCTGTCGCACTTTACACTCAGTACATTTTTCCCCGCTAGAAAGAAGTAAGCAGATGAAAACTTTCCTACCATTCCTATGTTGTGAGTGTGGTATGTGATGGTACTTTAGTGACTTGACAATAACTCGAAGAAATCTTTGGCATGAATACTATTAACAATAGTAGGAGTAGTAGTAATATGAGTAACAGTAGTAACAATAGTAATGGTAGCAATAGTAAGAGTAATAGTAATAATGTAATAGTAGTAATAGAAATATTTACAGTAGTAATAATATTAGTAAGAGTAGTAGTAACAATAGTACAAATACTAGTAACATTGGTAGTAGTATCAGTAGCAGCAGCAGTAAGACTAGAAACATTAGTTTTAGTAACAGTAATGGTAGGAAGAAAAGTAACATTAATAGTAGTAGTAACAGTGCTAGTAACAGTAAAAGTAGTAAAATTAATAGTATTTATTAACATTATTAATTGTAGTAACAGCAGTAGTAGTAATATTAGTTCCAGTAGTAATAATAGTAATAGTAGTGCCAGTAGTAGTAGTTGAAATTTGGAAAAATGGATGCCACAGGTAGCATTTGGCACCCCTCCCCTCCTAAGAGCCTCGGGCGAGTGCCAGAAAAAATTGTCTCCATCAAAAAATTGATATTCAGCGACTATGGGTCGAGGGGAAAGTGCCGAACCCGATGGCTCCACGAGGGGAGATATCCCCTCTCATCCCAAAGACAGAAGAGAACCATTCATTGCTTTATAACCACACCCTAACTGGTCATTTGGTACAATTGGCCTGAATCAACACCAGCAGGAGATGAAATAAAGTCGTGTGGATGGACGAGGGTAAATTTTATGTAGAGGTGAGAGGAAGATGGATGAGGGGAACAATGGCCAGAGCAAGGATTCTGGCACGCCCGCAATTCTCTAACAGGGTGAAGTGGTCGAATTTGAAATAAGAAACAAAGAAGAAGAATAGAATGACGATAAGAGGGGAGGAATAAGAAGAGAAAAAATGAAAAATAAGAACTCAGAACATTGCCGAATGCAACACAATTTTAGCGTCTAATTGAAAGGAGACGACGGGGCCAGAACCTGACGGGGGTTCGACACCTCCCAACAAATGAGGGTTCTTGCCCTGCGCTACAGGAAAGAGGCTCCCATAAGGGCGGGGCTAAATCCCATCGAGGAATCCAAAGTGCACCCGGTCCGGGAACGGATTCGAACCATAAATAGCCAGAGCTTCCACCAAATTAAGGGGAAACTGCCGTCCCTTCCCCTTCCCTTAATGTCGGGTACGCGTCAGCCTGCCTTGCAAAATAGGGGCATCAGAGTAGGAAATACCCAGGAGTGTCATGTGATTCCTGCTCTTTTCCTTTTCACAAATGTCTTCTCGAACCCAGGACACAGCCTTTGGGGAGACGAGTTTGCGATTGTAACTAATGTCACTTTGGGTAGTAGGGAGGGGGGGTATGGGTTTGCCATTTATTCACACTGTCTGGTGTCCATCTCAGTGGGGGATCTGAAACAGAAAATGTCAAAAGTGCAGGTAGATTTCACCCGAATCGGTTCTCCATCTGGCGAGTAGCCGCACTTGACGTGTGAGTAATGTTTCCACTCGCTAGGTTATTATTGTGAATAACTTCCATTACCGCTCTCCTTCTCTTCATTCTTCTTTTGTGTGTTCTTCGTTTCATTCTTTACACAGAAACGGAGGCTGTCTGTCTACCCGGTCTCTAGCTCGCAAAATTATCTTTTAATGTTCATTTTATGCCCTTATCACCTCCCCTCAACATAATTTGGCGGGGGTTATGTGATCACCGGTGAGTCTTTGTTTGTCTGTTTGTGTACAACATATCTAAAAAAGGTTATTAATAGATTGCGATAAATTGTAAACATGTGGTCTTCGGGCCAAGAAAAAGTCTATTACATTTGGAGGTAGATCCAAATCCGGATTCGGTTTATGGATCACTTATTCACTTTTAACATTTGCAAACGAGGGCCTTTTTCTCACATTTTGTCAATATCCTAAAAAAATAATGGGCCAGTCCTATTTAAAAACGCCCAAGGATGGACGGCTTATAACGTTTAACCAAAGATATGCCATTTTATCCGGATCAGAATTGGGTTCTGGTTTTGTGAGATCAAAATATTTATTTGGAGGGATAAAATTGACCGAGTCAGAGTGAAGTAATGGAGAGCACAAAGGGACGTAGATTTAGCACGCTCCAAACAGCTTTTCTCTACCTTTTAAACGTAAAAAGTTATATCCGGATGAACACGATATCCAGAAGTGCCATTATAGAAATTCAGCTTCTTTTTTTTAGTTGCATGAAAGCGACTCTATATGTTTTTATGTCGGTCCGTAGGTAGGTCGGTCGGTCGGTCGGTCGGTCGGTCGAATGGTAGCCGTTTTACTTTTCAAGGAGTTTTTTTGGCAATAACATCGTAACTATTCGGCCAATTCTAATGAAATTTGAAAGCCTTATGTTGTTTTACAATTTCTTTCGAATGATATAACTTCCAAGTATTTTCAAGGCTAGTCCGGGAAATATTAAAATAAAACTAACTACGCGTCGGATTTCCCCACGTTTTGGAAGTTTGGAAGGTCGTAAGGTCATATGCTGATAAGTCGGATAATTGAGAGCACGCGACTTGGGTCTGTTGATCTTTATTTTATAATTCACAAACTACAGAAGATAGATACATGAGTCCAAATGCGACAGATTGGTTTCAAGGGTGAAGGAATTGTGTTAATTAATTTTCTTGTATTTGGACTATTGTTAATCTGGAATAGAAATCCGGATTCGGATCTCTTTTAGGGAAAAAGTTTTAATAACATTGGCATGGCGGAGTTATTCGCGCTCTGAGTGCTTCCTAGTTTAATTTATCACTTTATTAACAATATTCGAGCCACCACATTTCATAATGAATAAGAAACTGGGGCAACTTTCATAACTCGAAACTGGTTGGCTGAGAAAGTGAAGAGATCGGAGGAATTTGTAAAAAGGAATTGGAATACAATTCGGGAAGATTTTGAAACAGAATTTCGAGGAGAAAGAAAAGAGAAATTGCGGCAAAGATCAAAAGAGATTGCGGTTTCGGCATCAAAAAGACGTCGAAAGAAGCGCTGCATTGAGGTATCAAAGAGGATTTTTATTTGTTGTGGTAAAATAGTCAGTGGAGAAGTTTGTATCAATTTCGAGTCCACCGAGGTTTTTTATTTTGGCAAGAAGCAGCTATAGGCACGGATGAATGATCTTAATATTGAAGATCGCTTATGATTTTTAGACGATCATGGAAATGGACGGAAGACGATTTCCTTAATTTGTTTGGTAGTGACGAATTTTTCGTTTGTTTCCAGAAAATCAAATTTGCTGATTGGTTGGGTATGGACGACAACACTTGGTGATGGCCTAAATGACCAGAAGTATTGATAAATAGTAGATAATCCAGCATACTTGAGTGTTTTCATCATGTTCTTTTTTCGGAAAGGCATATGGGATGTCAAACAAAGAGGAACCAGTTGTGATGGGCCTTAATTTCGAAACGAAATCTCAGCCCAACCTGTGATTCCGTTTTTCAAAAGAGGCTCAATAAGTTTTGGATGTTGAAGAGGCGACTTTTCTACGTGTATAAAAGCTTTTGTGTCCCCAACAACTGTTTAATGATAATAACATTGGCTTTTTCGGTAACATTGAATGACGAGGCAATTTATAGAGCTTATGTATCTGAGCCTGCTGGATCAATCATGTTCGAAGAATCAATTTCAGAACCTCAATTGAGCGGAAATTATGACTGTAAAGATCAACAAAGTTCTTGGAGAAATGAGTCATGACACAAGTCTGAGAAACTCCTTGGGTCATAATAATGTCATTTAATGGCCGCCATATTTGCGAATTGTTATAGTGCTCATAATTATTTCTGCCAACAAAGCTGGGCGGAGGTTGTGTTATTGCCGATGGGTTTTTTTTTATGTCTGTCAACTTAAGCACAGTTATGTCTAAAGGTTTTGGCTGAGAAACAAATTTTCTTGGTTCATAAACTTCATTCCTTCAAATTACTCCTCACTAGCAAGTGCGAAATTATATAGTAGAATAGAAGATAACCAAAATGATATGTACAGAAATTAAAAGTTTAATATACCCCCAAAAAATAATTTATAAAGGTAATATTTAGTGTGTTGGTCCTTTCTCTTTGCGACATGAAACTCGCTGTGGTATGCTGGAAATCAACTTGCGGATTATATTCGGATCGAAAGTGTTCAATTCTTGTCTTAACAATAATAGGCTCTAACGATTTGTTGGCTTCTCCTTTTCTATCTTCTTTTTAAGACTTACCCACAGGTTCTCAATCGGATTAAGATCAGGGTATTTTCCAGGCCAGGGACCCAATATTTTAATGCGCCGTTGTTAAAGCCTCTTTGTTACCACTCCACATCAATGAGATGGTACTCCATCATGTTGAAATAAGCAAAGATCTTCACCAATTGGGTCTTGAATCAATGTATGAGGTGTTTAAGGAGGACATTTCGGTACCATTCTTTGTTCATTGTGGTATTTAGGGGGATGAAAATACGATACCAAAACTTAAATGAATATTTTATTTTTTAACAATCATTTTAAAAATCATAATTCTAAAATGTAAAACTGTAAATTTTAAACTTGAAATATGTATATACCAGGCCATAGTTTCGCCACTCCCTTCGTTTTTTTTATATTATGAAAGAATTATTAGAAATAACTTTGATAAAAAAAACATAAGTCATAACCAAACTAAGATGAAATTATTATTCAAATACTCAAAAAAATCCCCTTCTTCAATTATAAAGTTAGTGATGATGATGATGATGATGATGATGATGATTAGAATTACTATCCTATAATATTTAAATAGCTGATTTCCCCTGACTCATGGAAGCTTTAGTACGCCCAAAGCTTCCCTTTTCCCCACTATTAACTATCCTTATATTTTGCAATCAATTAATTTAAAATGTACTTTTTGTATTTTCATCACTTAATAAATCTTATCTTATCTTATCGCCTGTTCCCTCTCTTAGGTAAATTCTTCAATAGGAGACATAGAATTCCGAAGCCGACGTCTACGAGGAGGCAGTCTGACACTTAGTTGATATCCTTGGCCGTCCCGAGGCCTTCTTTACAGCACTTACTCCTCTTTCTTTGAACATTTTAGTTGTCCTAAAGACAGTTCTTACAGGAATCAGGCTTTTCAGTGCAAGCGTGAAGGAATGACAGTGTCTGACATTTCGAGGCATTGTAATTGGTCAAAAAGTGTAATTTCACGTATAATAAAGTTCCACGAGGATACCCGGCCCGAGGAGTAGACGAAGAAAGAGGGTCGTCCTCGAAAAACGACTCCTGGGTAAGATCGCACGATATAACAGATGACGATGAAGGAGAAATTTGAGACAGCAGCCGGTATTTTTGCGTCAAGTTGCGAGAACCTGAATTTGTCTCGCCAGATTGTCTCACGTCACTTGAGAGTTGTGGGACTCATAGCACGTTTCCCTGCTAAGAAACCACTCATAAGCAAAAATATAAACCCACTTGGTTGGTCTTTGCTACTGAGCATATTTTCTGAAGTGCTGAAAACTTGGAAAGTCTTTTTTCAGCGACGGTGAGCACCAAGCCAATCTAGCGCAGCAGGCATTGGCTTGGTGCTCACCGTTTTTGTGGTTTCAACCATGACTTTTGTGGTCTCCTAACAGACCTAGATTGTCTTATTGCTGACGTGCTCCGTTACTGGAGTGAATAAAACCACTAAAACTTTAAAAAACTCGCAAATCTGAATCATCTTTACAATAGCCCAACCTACTTCGACCCAACTCTTTATCTTCGTCCTGTTATTATGCCTCTTTTACCCCTATATTGTGTTCATACCTGTTGCTCTACTTCGGATTGCTTGCTCTATGCAGGGGGGGGGGCGGTGTCGCTCCCCAAAATTCAAAATTATGCCCTGAATATTTATTATGTAACGAATCCATAGTATCTCAACCCTAGACTTAATAAAAACCCTCTGCACTAATGACATTAAGTCTTCCAATATCATCAAATATAATGGTTTCTCCGCCATTGTCTCAGACGAAATGGAAATTGATCAAATATTCCAATCACTTTGCTTTGACTCACTAAACTCATTAAAAGGTGCTCCCAATCTGCCTCATCATATTTTATCAAAACGCCTAGGCGGTTTTAATTTACCGTTTTGATCCATCAATATATGAAAATGGTTTCGTCTTTACAATTACTCTGATAAAAAAAAATAAATACCAATCTCATTTTTGATAATGACTCTGTGTTCTCTATTTAGACATCCTTAAAACTAACCTTTCGTATCCCAGGCTATGGCAAACAATGTACTCAACTGTGGTATTTTTCTCTTCCATTCCCATAGTCTTCCGCGTTATATTAAACCAGTGATATACATACATTGATCTCCCAACTTGCTACCACCACTACAAACTTAGCCGATTCCTCCCGTGAGTGCTAAAACACAACTAGGAAGTGTGTTCATTTTAGTGGCCGCTATTTATCTCTATCGTCCTCTTGTCCTATTTGTTGGAAACTGATAGTTGCCAAGTGTAAGAATCTTTCCCACGAAACCATATCCACCATGTTACTGGCCTACAACTCAAAATCTATGCAAATATGGCTTCCCTCACTGCAGCCTCACCCCCATCAATCATGTGTTTTCTTATCCTCTTAAAGAATTCGAACAATAGAGATATTTTTACCGGTTTCAAATGACCTATTAAAGTCTAACGGCTTGCGGAGCTTCAAAAGGGGCAATATCGCCGTCTATTCCAAAACTACAGGTCACTTCTCAACGAATAATAATTATAATCATTCCGAATCTTCGAAAAGATCAAACTGGAAGACATCTACACCTAATTCTGACTCTTTATATTCTTTTATCATCCAACCTGCTTTCCTCATTCCACCAAGCCTAAGAAACCAGCTTGTAAACCTCCTTAAATAAATAATATAGCGATCTATAAAATAAAAAAGCTCTTTTAAATTAACAAACGAAAACAAAAAGCCTCGATAGCGGAGGGAAAATAATTCTCTATTCGAACAGATAAGTACATGCCATCAGCTCCTTCATGTTACCTCAATTTAATTAATTATAATTGACGTCATCGAGTTCACCTCGCCAGCTGTAACTCACCGAAATGAAATTAATGAGAAATGAAAATTCTTTCAATTTCATTGACTTCACCTCCTTAAACTTTACTCGTTCTAAATTGATTTGAATGTCTGCCTTTTTCATTTGAATATACATAGTGTGTACGTTCTTTTAGCAGAAAGTTGTAACGAATTATATCATCCTATAAGTAATGTGACATGTTGTCCATGTTTATCATTATTTGAAAATATTTATATTCAAAAACAAGTATTTATTTATTAATTTAATAAGTAATACAATGTCGTGGTATTCGTGAGCGGATACCTTCGCTGCAGAGAATGCAGTCTACTTACGTTGCAACGGGGATCAAAATCTGGGACTTGGTCAGAGAGGAAAAATGTTGGTAAACACTGGATAGACCAGCTACACAGGGCTAATAAGAGGCGAGCGCGTGAGGAGATTAATGTTGGCCAAAGGGAAGATTTAAATACCAGGTTTCATTCAAGGTTATTAAAAGATTAAAAACAAAAATAAACTTTAATTACACTAATAATGCTAATTATGGAAATGTCTACAAAGGAAAATGAATGGGAGAATAATGTCGCTCTCAATGAAATAATGAATCAAATACTAATGAGTTTAACGCCGATCAAAATATGGGACTTGGTTAGACAGGAAAAATGTTGGTAAACACTGTTGAGTCCAATTAAAGGGTCAGGAGGAGGATATCAGGTAGCGAGGACAAAAGGGGGGCTTATCCTTGAAAAGGGGTAAAAGGATTTTACTTTGACGGCTTGACTCTTGGTGAGAGGAGTGATTCTTACGAGGCGAGCTAGTCTTGCGGCTCGAGGGGTGTTGTACTCTTGACGGAGGGGCGGAATTACCAGATAATTTCCAGGCTGGGTGAGATACTCGAATTGGAATGAGTAATCTCAGACGAAGGGCGAGGTTTCCTTGACGGAATGAGAAGAGTGGTCGCGCAATTCTCCAAAGAAAAAGTCGTTTGACGAATTTGCCGATTGACTGTGGCCAAACTAATGACAATCTGTTTAGCCAACGAGACTAACTCCGAGGTTCGACTCGAGACGAGGGGCTGTATCTTTGCGAAAGGGTGGGCGGTACTCTCTGACGAGTAACGGTTGACCTTAGGTTAAATACCCTGCTGGCTTCCTCGTTAGAAAGCCTCTAGGCATGGCAGTCTCTTGGGAGTATCCATTGGCGCGAGTCTCTTTAGGCCCAGACGAGAAGAAGACGACTGAGGAAGCTTCTTCTCGGGTCGACCCTGGCCTCCAGGCAGGCGAGGGTCTGAAAAATGCGTCTCAGTGGGGGATAGGCCGACTGATCAAACACAGGTGTTACCATGTGCTTTGAAGTTTTCCCATGCGAGAATAGTTCTCTCTCCTTGCGTTTAGAGATCTAGCTTAAGTTCGTTCTTTCACATACAATTTCCACCATTTTCTACCACTAGTCTCCAACCTGATGCTAACTTTTCAATACCATGGTTGTAAACATCGTTTGACTTGGATTTTAAAAAGTTCTTTAAGGTTCTTTCGACCTATTATGTCGTTGACATCTTCATTTTCTCCAAGTGGTTCGCTAAATTCATAAAATATATTAATCTAATGGGGCTAAATCAGGAAAATGTGGTGAAAATGACTGATTAGTTCCCTATATAAAATTGTTAAGCTTTTTTTATGGTAGTTCTTGTGATATGACATCGTAAGTTAGTTTGATGAAACTCACTTTTCTCCTATTGATTCATGTTGGCCTTTAGTCTTCAAGTCATCCGGGCAAACGCTCCAACCCAAATTTCTTGTGTCCAAATACTTGGATCTAATATTTGCAGGCCTTAACTCAGATTCACGTGCAACCTGACATATTGTACTTCGTAAAACTTGGTTCTCACTTATTCTCCTCATAGTAATGATTTACATCTTTTTTCACACCTTCAGTAGAGGCGGAGGATTCTTCGTATATGTACGAACCTCGTATGAAGCTTTCTGAAAAACTCATTTCTCACTTATTAATGATATCATCTAACTCTGTACTGTTAAAATATTTATTACCTTAATAATCCTTACTGTTGCAAGCTTTATTCTTGCTATCAGTGGCACCCTAACTAACCATACCTTCTCACTGCAATCACTCTCACCCGACAATACCGATTGGTGACTTAAATATATAATGGTGCGCTTGATTTCATTAATCAATGCCACGGCTTCTCTTTTCTACCTCTCATTACACACGCCACCTACTTCCTTCATACTTCCTCATCTTGTATCGACCATATTTGATACAACCAACCTTACAACACTTTTTCTGGTATAATTACCGCCAGCATAACTGACCATATCCTTACTTTCGGCATTCCTTCTACAAACAGAGGTAGGGCACTGCGCCCATAAATTGTTCCGTGACCTCAATCAAACAAACGTCTACAAACTACATGAAATAAAACTCTTACCATTTACTGCAACTCTTATACCCTAGGTCAAATCAATGACCTAAACTCATCGGTGGAATCATTTTATAATACTTTCTACAATGCACACAATACCCACTGTCCTATTTGTTCCCAGCGTCTTCCTTTTCCACATAACTCCAGTCTATGGATTAATAAAAATCTCCTAAATGTATTAGCAATAAACATACTCTTTTTAAGCAGTACAAATCAGGCAATACTACATTTACTTCCTATAATACTTACAAAAATTATTAACTTCCATTGTACGCCCGACTAAAATAAACTATTTTTACTATAAATTCAAGTCTAGGTTCGCTGATACCCAACCACATGGAAAAAGTTGAATAAACTATTTACTAACACTTCCATCCACCAGCCGATCAATCTACAATGGTAAATTTCTTGAAAATCCTTCTAACATCACCGAGGCTTTTAACTCTAACTTTAGTAACTTTGTCACTGCATTCATTCCGCCAGCCAATTCCTTATTTTCCTTCCCCGCTACCAATACTGAACTACTGTCAACTATTCTAAAATTAAAAAAACACCTCTTCCTTAAATTCCCTTCTTGCTTTCATATAAAGACGTACTGCTGATATCGCTAGTCCAATAATATCTTCTCTTTCATGAATCGTTATCAAATAGTGTTTTGGGTTCCTGTCTGAAACTTGCTCGTGTTAAACCAATCTTCAAATTATACGATCGTAACTATCCATCAAATTATAGAACTTTATCAAATATTTTTGAAAAACTATTGCACATGAGACTTCTCTTTTACTGACAATTAAATCTTAAATCCTAATCAATAGGGATTCCATTTAAACATTAGCACGACTGACACAATTCATGAGTTTCTTATCAAAACATATGATATATTAAATTGCTCATTCACATATTTCAATGTTTTTAGTCGCGGGAGACTCGATACCTCACTACGTCGGTCGGTCGTGTCCGTTTTGCTTTTTATTGTTTTGGTAATAACATTGTAACTATTTGGCTGATTCTAACAAAATTAGAAACCCTAATGTTGTTTTACATTCTATTTCGAATGTTCTAATTGCCAAAGTCCTCCCAAGGTTAGCCGGGGAATTATTTGACAATAACATCATAACTAGTCGGCTGATTCTAACGAAATTTGAAATTTTATGTTGTTTTACATTCTCTTTCGAATAATATAATTGCCAAAGTCCTCCTAAGGTTCGTCTGGGAATTATTGAAACTTTTGAAGGTCGTAAGGTCATAAATTAGAATAAGTGAGATCACGCGACTTTGTAATACGTGGCATCACTAATTACTGGTCAACATCCTATCTGACAAATCCTAAGCAATTAGTTGTCGTTGCTGGCATTCTATCAGCCTCGTCAGCCAACACTGTAAGAGTACCCAAGGGTCTGTCTAAGGCTCTAATCTCTAAATAATTTATATTAGTCACTTTTCTGACGATAGATCTTATCTGTGACTTATAACATCATACATTAATAACTTAACACTGAACTTTCTAAAAGCTATCACTGGCATACTGCTAACAGACTATTGCTGAACATCGGTAAAACCACCTATATGATATTATCCTTTAATAAGCCTACCAAGTTACCCCCCTTAATTAATAGGCAAGCAACCCTGGTCTTTAAAACAAATTTCTTATCTCTGGCATTTGCACACCAGCCTCACATTATCCAATTTACTAATTCTATCTAAAATCGCTTATAGAATCATCATTTGGGGTTCCATTAGCCTCACTTATTAAAATACTCACATTACTTTCTTCGAAGAACATAGAAATCGCTTAGTTTTGACCTCCCACACAACCACCCAATTTCAACCAAAATACTTTTTCTCTTCTATCTTGTAAAATTTAACACAAAAATCAAATTCTTCAAAATTTTAGACTCTGACACTTACTCTCTTTTCAAACAGCAGTTTAGTGCTATCCTTCCCACATATGCTTATTCAACTCGTTTTTTATGTGCTTTACATTTTAACATTCTGACATTCACCAAGTCAACGAATCAAAATTCATTCGTGTATCGGTTTATATATGGGAAAATCTCCGATTATCTATTAAGCAATTTGTTTCATTCACCGTACTAAAAAGTCATTTAAAGCAACCTATCTACAGAATCTCTAATATAATCTATCCAATTTTTTACTATAATATTATTCCTACTAAACAGAACTGGTTCAATTGTTGACGGTTTTAACAGCTCATTGACCTAATATAATCGTTTTAATCATCATGCCAGGCAATAGCTTCGCTACTAAGATTAAAATTTGAAATCTAAAAAAAGCAGCAATTATAATAATTTTAAAAAGGAACTTTTAAACTAAATTTTCCCCCTTTCAAAATATCACGTTGCTAAAATATAGAGTTATAGAAGAAGAAGATATATAAAAAATAAATTTTCTGAACTTCACCATTTGTAATTCTTTGGGTTTTAAAAATTTCACAAAAATTCGATACTTATCTTTAATTCTGAACTTCATCATTTTGATTTTTGATATTATAAAAGAATTATTATAAATAACTTTGATAAAAAAACATAATTAATAACCAAACTAAGATGAAATTACACTGCCCAACAAATTTGAATGTCGTAGTATGGCCAAGTGTACGGGAATATGCGCACACAAGCTCTAAGGTAGGCCAAGCAAGGCGACAACTGTTATTGTTCTAAGAGTGCGATTCGAATAGATAGCGGCAGTGTGACCAAGGAATATAACAAACACGATGACAAAAATAGATTTTAATACACACTAAATAAAAGGCACAACAATAAATATGGATATATATATATATATATATATATATATATATATATATATATATATATATATATATATATACGGAGCTTAAGACGAACTTAATCTCCCAATACTAATTTGATAACCGTGGTTAGGGAATGGTTATAATGGGAGATTGAGGGTAATGAGTGATTTAGTTCTTTTGAACCTTGAGAGTAAGGTGGGGCAAACTTGGGGAGGTCTTGGTGACCTTGATTACTCACGGGTGGTAGCCACAAACCTTCGGGTCAATTATTGATCCGAAGGTGGATGAGAAAGGCTGACGTTGCCTCACGAGACTCTTCTCCTTGACCTGAAGACACGGGCATGATGCTCAGCTCTTCCGTGGCTTGTGACCGTCAATCACACTTCTTTAGAGAGAGTTTCGTTGAATTGCACTCCTTTCGGGAAAGTTTCGTCTAACCAAATCTGTCTGTAATCTTGGAGCGGGTGCATATATAGCCGTACTTCTCCAAAACAGGGAGATAGATTGAAACTTTCTCTAACCCTCGTTATCGGCCGTGGCAACCCGAGCGTCTCCTTGCGATGAAGTGTCAAAGGCAGGGATCAGCAGGCCAGACGGGCGACCAGCGGCGGGAGCCATAAAAGCGGTTCACGGCGAATCCTACAAACTAATCTCCCGACCCGAGGGAGGAAGGGGGACGGAAGATTGAGACGGCCGGGAGGTAGCCCCAATTTCAGCGTCATGCCTCGGTGGGAATTTTGCGGAGACCTGACGGCGAGTCCAAAAAGGGTAAGGTCGGAAGGAGGGGGGGAGTAACGGCTCGCTTTCTCTCCCGAAGTAATATCTTAGGAGGTGGGTAAATAATATTATTCTAGTGGATCCCTCTACATTGAACTTTTTTTAATCATCAAAGACCTGAGCAAACCTTTTTCATGGCATTTTACTCGCTGATTGAAAATCTGACTTTAGTTTTTCTTTAGCACATAAGGTTTTCGAGGTATTCGAAAATGCAATATGACCGCCGTCGCTGATAGAATGTAGCGTTTTACTCTGATTTCTTTGCCGAAACTGGTGTTATATGGTTGCATACCACCATTGCTAGAAAAAAATTGCCTTTTGCATATCTCCATGTGCATTGAAAAGTTGAACTGACACAAAATGATGCATTTAACATATAGAAACTCTAAAATTTATCATTCTCTTTAGGCTTAAACATATTATAAAGATAAATAGTAATGTTTTGTTTATTCCACAAGCATCATAAAGTTAATGGTACTTATATTGCATGTATAAGAAGAGTAAACAATGATTAAAGGGCTAATAAGTCAAAACTCGAATTCATAAACGTTGTGCATGGGATTTGCGTTTGAATTTTTTCCCAGGATTATCACGATACAACATCCAACAATGATCTCATTCCAAAATTGTTAAAAGCGAGTTTCCATGGTCTTGATATCCTGGTGGAAACGTTCACCTTGCTCGTTACTTACGGCTCCAAGATTTTCTGTGAAAAATCTAGGTGCGATATAGCATCCCATTTCTTTATAAGATTAAAGAAGGTTTTCCACGCCATATCTGTATGTAGGTGACTTGTTGATGCCCAAAAAGTTTGCACATGACCACTTGAAGGTTAGCCATGCATTTAGTTTAATAGGAGTGAGGGTCTTCTCGTAGTCAGGATCTGCTAAAACCTCCCTGATTTGTGGTCCCACAAATATGCCTTCTTTTAGTTTTGCCGCGATCAGTTGCGGAAATCTTTTGCACAGATATTGGAATCCTTGAGAATTGTCCTTAGCCATTGCTTTCACGAAGTTTTTCATTAGACCTAGTTTCAAATGAAGAGGTGGCAGATATATTTTCTGAAGCTCTACCAGGGGAACAGACTGAACACTGCTTATTCCAGGCTCATATGTAGATCGAAGTTGCCAGTCACGCTTGTCGTAATGTTTTGCAGTCGCACGGCTATCCCACAGGCAGAGGAAGCAACAGTACTTCGTGAATCCTCCTTGCATACCCATTAGCATGCCTATGACTTTTAGATCACCACAGATGTACCACTGATGGAATTAGTAGAATATAGCTTTAAAAAGAATATCTATATTGTCATATGTCTCCTTAAGGTGGACAGAATGACCAAAAGGGATGGAAGGCTTTACATTACCATTGTGCAAGGGGACAGCTTTCAGACTTGTCTTAGAAGCATCAATAAAGAGACGCCAGTCAGACGCCTTATATGTCTGTAACAAGGCTTCGAACAATCCATTAATATCATGGCAGTAGAAGAGAGGTATATTAACTGTGAAGAATGAAGTTAAATCACGATTACACTTTCTAAAGTAACTCACATGCACATTTTTCTCGAGTAACAACTTTTCCTGTAGTCGAGATGCTAGAAGCTCTGCTTTCTCCTTGGACAGTGACAGATCTCTCACAAGATCATTCAAATCTTCCTGAGTATATAACTTTGGATCAGAGTTAACTTCCTCATATTCAACATCCGCATCTAATGTGCATGCACCTTCAGTACTGCTATCATCACTGATATCATCAGGTACGAGGTCATCATCAGGTGGAAGTGGAATTGGCAAAGATACATCATGAGTAACTGGTCTGCACGCCGAATCCATGGTTGGATAAACAATTTGGCGCTTGTTCTTTGTCGAAAACCCTTTTGTGGTCACACTGCAGAAATAGCAATCTTCGAGATGATCTCTGGGCTCTCTCCATATCATAGGAACAGCGAGGGGCATTGAAGCTTTCTTTTTGTTAATCCAGTCACGTAATCCATTAGAGCAAGAAGAACAAATTTGGTGTAGTGCCCATGCTTTATCTTGGTCACCCAGAGGGCAACCGAAGTAGAGTTGGTACATTTTCTTTATATCATTTGTGATTGTACGCTGCTGAGATTTTGTTGTAAAATGCCCACATACATAGCAGAATTTATCTAGATGATTTTTGCACTCTCGAGGCATTGTTACTGCTTTGTGGAAATATTTGAAAGCCTCTTATGATCAACGCAGAAGGAGCAGCTTAGAAGATGCATATCACATGGGAAACCTGAAATCATAAAACAGAATTATAAATAATTTCGCAAAATATGCATACGGGTTACAAATGTAAATGAATTCTTCTCTATACCTCTTTAACCAGCAAGAACTCACGAAGCATCTAGTTTTTTCATCTTAGCAGTACAATAATGATGCATGCAATAAAGCAATACCAGTAATATACTACATTTTATAATCGCAGGGGGCCATTTTGAATTTTTGGCATATCTTAAAAACAGTACGTGCTAGAACAAATCAGAAGGCAGATTCGGATT
This sequence comes from Ceratothoa steindachneri, assembly GCA_963969495.1. Classification (NCBI taxonomy): domain Eukaryota; kingdom Metazoa; phylum Arthropoda; class Malacostraca; order Isopoda; family Cymothoidae; genus Ceratothoa; species Ceratothoa steindachneri. Next base: position 107,629,088 of record OZ018331.1, read on the forward strand.
CAGCATGTAAAATGTATTTAGAAAAGTATAGTAAGGTCTCTGATGAAAAATGTGTGTTGACCAGTGTTATTATTCAAATACTCAAAAATATCCCCTTCTTAAATTATAGAGTTAGTGAGGCTGATGATTACTCCCATTCTTTGCTGCCCAATGGCTTGTAACACCCTATCAATTTGAACAAAATTGTCCCTAAACTATGATGTAACCTTATTTTATATTTCAACAAATAAACTTATTAGAATTTTGGTGGTTCTGATGGGAAGCAGTAAGTAAGGCGTGGTACAGGTGAAAGATTGAATCACACATGCTTGGTAAAAACTATAAATTTGGAGGTGGCAGCGTTGTAGTGTGTGTATGTTTACAAGCGCATGAGTCTGCTTTTTCGTTTACGTGGCAAAGTAAACACTGCGCTATACAAGGAACTGATCCAGGAACATATAATCCACTCTCTCCGGACATCGATGGTAAGCCTGTTATCAGGAGGGCAGGTCGTGCCACACAACAAAGACGGTGAAGCAGTTCTTAGGTGCTAAAAATATCGACGCGCTGAACTGACCTGCGCAGAGCACTGATTTAAACCAAATAGAAAACCTATGGAAAATACTCGGTGAGAACGTTTATGGCTCGGGAAACCCACGAATGTTTAAGATCCTTCGCAATGATTAGAAGAAGAATGGAATAAACTCACGACCGAACAATGCGACGAATTGGTGAAATCTTTCAACCCAAGATGTGCTCAAATCAAAGCATTGAAAACAAGGACTTGCATACTTCCTATTCATATTTTGTTCAATTTTCTATGGGATAATTATTTAGGGGTTATACTTACCGTTCTCTTGTTTTTGGATGCGTCGTTTCTTCAAATACACGTTAATTTCCTCATAACCTTTTTTGATCCTATTCATATTTTGTTGAATTTTCTATTGGATAATTATTTAGGGGTTATACTTACCGTTCTCTTGTTTTTGGACGCGTCGTTTCTTCAAATACACGTTAATTTCCTCGTAACTTCTGTTTTATCCTATTCATATTTTGCTAAATTTTCTATAGAATTATTATCTAGATTTATGGTTATACTTACGGTTCTCTAGATTTTGGACGCATCCTTCCTTCAAATACAAGTTAATTTCCTCGTAATTCTTTTAGCCATTGATCTATGAATTTAACCTTGGACTCTATTAGAGGCAAATTTCAAAGAATGTTGTTGGCAATTTTCATTGAAATTAAAAAAAATTAAGAAAATGTAGATTTTGGTATCTATTCTATTTTTAGACGCTACTTATTACTTAATTTGTCTAGATCTGATGTTATTTCCATTCGGTTTGGGTATTTCGTGTATATAATTATATTTTTTTCTTCGCTCATTATCCATCAACTGTTATTCCTTCATTCATTCTTTATCCTTTACTGAAATGCCTTCGTTGTTTCCACAAGTTTCTCGTTTAACTCAATTAAAATCAATTCTTTGATAAGGTTCGAAGCTGCTTTGTTATTCTACGTCTATGTATCCACGAGGGTGATGTCCCTTCGCTTAGTAATTGAATAGGGAATTTGTCCTTGTTCCCCCTCATCTAGAAATCCTATCAATTTTCAGGACATTTTTAATACCAAATCTTTCCCTCGGACATTCGGTCACCATGGCAACCCCCAGATGCTTAAATAAAGGAGGCAAAGAGATGAGTAGAGGAGGGGAAACGTTTGGAAATGGGAAAATGAGTTTTTCCAGCGAGATAGGTATAGATTAACGTAGGAAAATGACGTTAAAATGGGAAAAGAAAGTTAGACTCGATGAAAAGGAAGGGGAAAACGAAATGGAAATCAAATTAAACGAAAATAAAAGAAATGTTTGGAGGAAAAGATAAGAATAGAGGTAATAAAAAATAATTTAAAGGAAAATTGAAAGGAAATGAACCTTATTTTTATTGGCGGATCTAAAGCATCAGCTGGAGTTGAGAGGGAAAAGACAATCGCTGTAATCAACGATGGTATTTTCATTCAAGAGAGAATGATGAGAGAGAACAAGTTCATACAAAGAGGACAGACACTCGAAAGTGCTGACTTGAACTCCTTTGTGGGAGACAAGAAAGAAGTAGATTTTTGTATTTGCCAAAAAGCGAAAACCAATGTGAGCATCTCCGTCAGAAATTCATAAAAACAAAGGTTATAATGGTGGAGTTAGGCGAAGTGAAAAAACGCGCACAATTATACATGATCTTACCTCCACCCCCTTTCATCCTGGTCCCCTCGAGTCGGTCGTCAAGAAAGAGAAGGAAATGAAGTAATCCCACCGAGGTACATTGACACACTGCCGAATTAAAAAGGAGAAATAAAAATAGTTAAAAAGGAATTTACAACAGCAACAAAAATAACGGCAAATTATGATAAACTAATAAGCTGAAATAATAATGATGTTGATTTCGAACCAATAAAAAAGAAGTAATAAAAATTAATAATATAAAAAATAAGAGTAAGAATAAATCAACTTTACAACAAATAAAACTGTCCGTCCTTTTAAACTACAAAACCTAATATAATACTAATAAATGTGTGAATGAATGACAAGAACTCTTTCAAGCTTTGTAATACGACTTTATAAGTATATATATGTATGGTTTGCTGGATTCATTTCATCATTCTTTCGCGTTCATGAAAGATTTATACATATATAATATATATATATATATATATATATATATATATATATATATATATATATATATGTACACACATATATATATATATATACATTCATATATATACTATATATGGTGTGCTCGGTACATCACCGAATGAATAATGTCCATGGCCGGTATACAAAGTGTGCTTCAAAAAGTTCGGAAACTACTTTCGGGACTGTGGAAGCTTTGGGAGCAGAGTGGCGCCCTTGGCAGAACTAGAGGCGCCAAAGTCCCAAGAGCTACACCAAGCTCTCAAAGGAGTTTTCTAGCCCTAAACCAAAAAGGCTTAACATATGACTGGCGTCTATCGGCGACATAGGCACCGTCGAGATCGGTCGCGGATGCAGTGAGAGCCGTTGGCGATTGAGGAAGGCGCCAGACTCGCGCATACAAGCGAAAAATTCATTGTGTACGGCGCAGAGCGAGTGGCATCCCCCTGGAATTGAAAAGTAGGCTCTCAATGAAGAACGTGCAGGAGGCACCGGTCGCCAGGCGGATATCGTCGTAGTGGATCGATTCCGCCTTCCGCAATACACGCAAGCCTGAGGATGCGTAAAACTCGCATCCGTAGTCAATCTTCAAACAAACAAAAGTTCGGTAAAAAGGTAAGGCAGGAGGTAGCCATATAGGCACCCCAAGTACTGACCATCACGGAACGAAAAATGTGTATGTCGTGGGTATAAGAGAGCCTAAGACTGCAAATATGAGCCGTCGGTCGAAAACAAGTGCAAGGAAATGGTGCGCATCACCTCCCCCCAGGCGAGACCTTTTTCGGAACAAGTCCGGGTCTGAATAGAGTCAAAGATGGTCGCAGAATGCACCCTTTAGTCTTGGTCAAGGAAAATCTAAACCTGTTCGCTTTGGCATAGCGAAAGATGCGGTTCAATGCCTGTTGAAGTCGACGCTCCGGAGTTGGCATCTGGGTTGCACCAAATGAGATCGAAAGGTCGTCCACGTAGAACGTAGCAAGAACATCTTCCAGCAGCACATAGTTGATACTATTGGTGTCAATGACGGCACTTCTCTGCAGGACGCCCTTTTCATGCTCTATTCGGGGTCCCAAGGCGAACAGAAGGCTTCTGCCACCCTTACGTGGAATCGACGATCTTTCAGAAATTCAAAAATAAAGATTGGGAGGCGCCCCCTCGTATAGGGCCTCCATGATCCCGTTTTGCAATGTGGTATTATAGGCCTTCTCCAATCGAAAGACAAGGTGGCGTAGTGCTGTCATGGACGGAAGGCTCCCCAGACACTATTTATCAATCGGAGCAGAGTATCCGACGTAGAGTCAAACTTGAGGAAGCCGCAATGTGGTCTCCGTTGATCAGGGTAAAAAGCTAATCTAACATTTAACATTTTCTCCATCAATTTGCACACGCGCGAGGTTAAAGAAGTTGGTCGGAAACTAGCCCGGCTAAATTAATCTTTTACTGGTTTGCGAAAAGCGAGCACAGTAGCAATTTGCCATGAGTCTGAAAGGATACTCTGTCCAGATCCTTTTGAACAAATCTGATATTTCTATTATTCGCGCCCCAATTCCCAGATCCCCTCAAGGTTTGGTCTTTCGTAACCCGCAGGTATTAAAGCCCGATATTTATAGAGATTACAAAGCTTTTCTTCTGACACGGCATGAGGTATTTGGTCAGGTCTTTAAGCCTAGACAGATGGTTGAGGGGATAGTCTGATAGAAACAGGAATGCTGAGAGGCAGCGAAGAAGGAGCGCATCAACAACTTACCCCGGCCCTGTCAAAGAGTACTATTCATCACAATTTGGCGGGACGTTCCTAATTTGCACTATCCAGCTGAGAACATTTCCTCGCGGTACCAAGTGCTGGTAGACAAAATGTTGTTGAAGGGGGTAGTGGTAGAGTAAAAATAAAATAAAAATAACACTGTGAGGGGGAGAGGGGAAAGCGTACCAACCACTTTTCCAGGCTCCATCAGATAGTTCAAGTCAACCCAATGACTGGGCCTCCTTAATTTGCACTCAGGCCGGGAAGATGCGCAACTCTTCCAGGTACCAAGTGTAACGAGTTACCCAGGGTAGCCCCCCTGCGCGGCATAACCAAGCGAGAGCCTACCAAAAGGAACATCCTCCAGTAGGAAGGACTGAGTAAAACAGGGGATAAACTTGTTAAATGGAAACTTATTACAAGTGCTGCCTACCCTTGGGATGAACCCATACAAACTATGGAACACATTATCTGAGCGAGAACGGAGTTGCACAAGTCCAGGCGGGAGGGGACGAAAGCATGAATGGCAATCTCAAAATTGATGTTATCAAATTAAGAGCAGAAAGAGGATTTGCAGAAGATGGCATTTTTTATGTCGCTCCTCGGATACTATGCCCTTGTAAGTTTTCGGATAATAATTCTTTGCGATTCACCTTTTGGGCGCATACATATTATTTAATGCCTGCCAAACTATGTTATCTTAGGCATTGTTCCTTGATTCAACACCTGTTCTGCAACTGGTAGTGCTAACAGCCTCATATTTAATTTCTGCTTTTCACAAAGCTTTTGAAATATAAAGATGCACAAGCCTTTTATTGCACACTATATAATCATATACTACAAGATAAAATGAAATTTGACGGGAATGAGCACATGAGAAAAGAAACAGAAGTTTTTTCGAAGGCAAGGCATAGAGACATTGAAAGATTCGAGTCACAGTCAGGATAATTCACTTTTTCCCCTTAGCGTCATTTATGCTTTCTCAGCATGGATTGCCTTCATTGGGCCGTCCTTTGCTATCCTTGATCTTTGTATCTTCCATTGTCTTGACTTAAAAACGGTTTTGTCTCATCTGTTCATTCACGTCAAATTTCTCTTTATCTTGTAATATATATATATATATATATATATATATATATATATATATATATATATATATATATATATATATATATATATATAGATATATATATATATATATATATATATATATATATATATATATATATATATATATATATATATATATATATATATATAAAGGGTGTTCATTAAGACGGATCGAAGTTAGCAGTAAATAAAACAGTGTTATTGGTGAAAATTTATTGATTTCACTATTGGATCATGTTAGTTGAGTCATGGCAATTATGTTTGAAAAATAATATCGCCTAAATGTCCGCCAAGGCTTCGGCGGCACACCTCCACTCGATGGTCAAAATTTTGATGACGTCTCTGCATAGTTGCTCCTCGATCTCACCAATATGCCTTATTATCTCATCCTTCATCTGTTGAATTGTTGTTGGCTTGTTGGCATATACCTTACTCTTAAGATGACCCCAAAGGAAGAAATCTAAAGGTGTCAAGTCACACGATCGTGGTGGCCAATTGACCTCGCTGTTTCGAGAGATGATGCGACCTGGGAACTTCTCATTCAATAAAGCCATTGTTTCATTGGCTGTGTGGCATGTGGCGCCGTCCTGTTGAAACCACAAATCTTCGACATCCATAGAATTCAATTCAGGCCATAAAAAGTTGGTTATCATGGCACGGTATCGCTCGCCTGTCACCGTAACAGAATTCCCGGCATCATTTTCGAAGAAATACGGCCCAATGATTCCGCTAGCAAAAAATGCACACCAAACAGTGACCTTTTGTGGATGCAGTGGCTTTTCAACAATCTTCCTGGGATTTTCATCAGCTCAAATGTGACAATTTTTCTTATTAACGAATCCACCAAGATGAAAATGGGCTTCATCACTAAAGATGATTTTTGCGAAAAATCATCGTCGGCTTGTCTTTGCTCGTGCACCCAATTTACGAATGTACCGCGCTTCAAATGGTCAGCAGTCTTCAGTTCTTGTGTCAATTGAATTTTGTAAGCGTGTAGAGACAAATGTTTTGTCAAAATTCGATGTAACGTTGTTGTGGAGAGGTTCAATTCCTGCACGCGATGACGAATAGAGGTGTCTGGATCTTGGGCCACATTCTCGCGCACTGCAGCAATGTTTTCAGGTGAACGGCGTAAACGAGCACGCAATGGCGTTTTCATATCTGCCACCGACCCCGTTTTGGGGGATTTATGAACTATTTTCCCAATTGCACTCTCGGTTGGTCGATTATGTTGACCAAAAAAATCGCGAAGTACCCGAAATGCGTTTCTGTTTGAACGTCCATTTTCGTAATAGTCTTCGATAACTTTAACACTTTATTCGATTGTTAATCTTCCCATGGTTAAAATTGCCAAAAACTGAAGTTGTTAAATCTGAAAGAAAAAGGAAAAAAATCCTTAGATGCTTAAACTTAACTCACATTTAAAATCAGTCCAAGTTATTGGAACACCCTATATATATATATATATATATATATATATATATATATATATATATATATATATATATATATATATATATATATATATATATATATATATATATATATATATATCAGGCATCAAAGATTTACAACACACTGCTAGAAAAGCAAATTTACATAGATTTAGTTAACTCAGCTTAATGAAAGTTACAAAGAACGTGGAACTTTCTGTATTAAATACAATGTAATAGTCATAAAAGCAAAATGATGTTGTCAGGTAAAACTAATAACGAAAATAGTGAAATTTGACAACGCTAAATAAAGTTTACAACACATTCATATAAATAGGTTACATCTGCAAAATGTCTCATTTAAAACTAATCCTCTTTTTTCCAGAATATCTAGACTATTTTAAACTAAATGCGAGATTTATTTCGTCATCATGTAAAACTACATACTTCGTCATTCCTTGCAAGTTAGTCGTACCGTCAACATCATCATGGGAAAAACAAACAAATCAGTCAAGATCTTTGTAAACGCAATGCAGCCCTTTATAAGAGTCGAAATGGGTGCAGAAAGATCTCTGTACAACTTAAAGTACCTTTAAATTCAGTTGGTACAATAATGCACAACTGGAAGTCTCCCTCCGATGTTAACGGAAATTTGCAATTCGAAAACTTGCTAGAACATTATATGATAAACAGCATACAACTCATAGAGAGCTGCAGGAAGATCTAGAAACAAGTGAAGTTGAAATTAGCAGGATACAATAAGTAGATAGAGTACTGCGTTGTTATGATCAATTTTCTGTACTCCAAAAAAGACCCCCACTACTTACGTAATCTCATTGTAAGGCTCCCGTCGCGTTTGCAAATGGACATTTAAATACACCGAAAACGTTCTGGGGACAAATCTTTTGGTCAGATCAAACGAAAATATAACTTTTAGGTCGAAATCCAATCGTCAGGATTTGAAGGAAAAAAGTGTGAAGTTTACGCGTCAAAAAATACGATCCTTACCGTCAAATTCTTTATTGGATCAATTGTGGTATGGGGTTATTTTTGTTTATCAGGGGTTGGAAGAATATAGGTAGTCGAAGGCAAAAATGAAAGGCAAAATGTACAATGGAATTTCGGAAAGAAATTTGTTATCTAGTTTTGACTCTATGAGCTTGAAATCATGGGGGGTATTTCAACAGACCAATGACTCCAAGCTACAGCAAAACAAACTCTGAAATGGTTACATACAGCTAGAATTAATGTTTTAGAATGACCAATTCAATCTCCTGGCTCCCATCGAACATATGTGAAGGGAATTGATACCCTTGGTCCGGAAACGAGATCCCCGTAACTTATCTGATTTGAAAAATATATGTTTGGAGGAAATGAACAAAATTTGCCCAAGCACTTGTAGAAAGATGGTAGGAGACTATTCAAAGTTCCTGCAAGCTGTAATTGACAACAAGGGTTATTGCCTAAGTACTAAACAAAGTTTATATAAATGCATTGTTAAATTTTGCGCTGTCAAATTTGTCTATTGGGCTCTTAAAGTTTTTCTTGTTTGCCGTTTCGTTTTTTTGATCGTTATATTGTATTTAATACATAAAGTTTCATGTGCGTTGCAAATTTCATTAAGCTTTATTAATAGAGAAGTATGTAAATTTGCAATTCTAACAGTGTGTTGTAAGCTTTTGCAGTCTACTGTATATGTCACCCACGTATTTTTGAAAATTAAAAGTGTATGTAACAATTTGCCTTCAATTTAGGAATTGTGGATGAAACTAGAATTTTACCTCAGTTTTAAGGTGGTTTAGTTTCAAATTGTATTCGAGAGACATTTTATGATAATCTTGTAAGCAGAGCGAATGAAGTGTGAGAGATAGATTTGTGTGTAATCAGCTTATAAATATAATGTCAGACTAAAGCATCGTATAAGAATGCAAAGATACGAAAGGAGAACTGACCAAGGCCCGACCCTTCACACTGAAACCGGCCCAGAGGAGTCAATCCAATATAGACAGATTGAGTATTAGTTGAGAGGTACGACTAGGAGCAATCGAAGGTCGTTCCAGAGATACCAAATATATACGCAAATACAAGATAAGTGTGGTTGACAGCAGCAAAAGATTTCAAGAGATGAAGAAAAAGTGGAATGTATAATTGGCCAGCGTCGTCAGCTCGACGAAGACATTCAAGAGTGGGAATTCAGGGCTGGCCTCTTCATATAGATCATGTGAACAAATTCATTGACTAACTCTTACCCTCAATTCAAGCCGGATCAATGCGATAATACCCTTTCATAGATAGAATACGCACACATCTTTCACACACGAACAACCCAATTATGATAAATTAAAACACCAATTTAGGATACTGAAATGAATAGAGAGTTGGGAATAAAATGAAGTAAGAGATAAAATGATCGGAAGGAAAACATTGAAGGCAAAATACGAGTTTTGACGTCATGTTTCCCCTTCCCTGAAAGCTCGGTAAACATCTCTGTCAGAGAGAGGAAATGGGGATCCGGGGCCTTTTGGTGAAAGACGCACAGCGACATCCTAACCCGGTCAACCATCGAATCGTCTTCCTCCTCATTGAGCGGTGAATGAGTTCGAACCTATTATAAACCCATTCCCTCCCTTTCCCCTCTTTCTATTCCCCGCCCCAAGGGGAAGAATAGATGCATAAGAGGGAGATTTCCATAAAAATCCCAGCCAAGGCAATTATGTATTCCCCATAGACTGCCCCCCATAGATCAGTGCGTTTCCCACAGAGAAAATGAACAGTAAATAGCGCGTCGCCCTTAACCCCCTCCCCCTCCCTCTGTGTATCATTCAGTGAATTTAAAAGGGAAAAGGGGGTGCGACCCCTTGCAATATATTGCCAATGGGACGAACCAAGGGCAAGAAGTGAGTTTGGTCACTTGTACACTTACAAACCCCTTAATTAGGGGGAGACGGGACAAAGAAGGGTGTTTGGCGATAATTCGATCGATCGTAGCTCTAGCATTTGGGTTCAAGGTGCCAATTTGCCGAATCTTCCACCCTCACCTTGTCGATTTTGAAGTTCGTTAGGGGGGCGGTGCCGGCAATCAAGAGGCTCTTTGAGAGGTCAGCGCAATTCGCTCCACGGTTTTATGGCTCGTTTCCTCTCACGCACGCACGCAAACACTTGAAAATTCACCTTTACTGCGCACGCAAAAATACACTTCATCTACGCCTACACACTTTCATTCTCTACCCTCGCAAGTGTGTGTGAGATGTAGCGTGAGCAACTATTCTGACATCCTAAGGATGACATGTCCTCCCACCTCCAACGTCCTCAGGTGAATCTATGAATATATTATAAAGTGGCCCATAACAGAAGCTTTGTATATTGCCATTAAAGTGATGTGTATATGAATATATGGAGAGATGGGTGATATATATATATATATATATATATATATATATATATATATATATATATATATACACTCTGGTTGACGGGAATGTAAAGCCTAGATCTTCACCGACCAATGCTTTATAAGAATAAGGAATGAGAATAGAGGAGTCACGTGTTAGATTCTAATAGAGTAAAATTGAGAATAGGCAACGGCAATTTCAGGGGAAACTAAGAGTGGTGTATTTCTATATTTATTTATAAATCTTTGAGAAAAATATAGAAGTCAAACAAAAAGCAAGGATAAAATGGGAAATACACAATGAGAATAATGAATTTGATCAAATATAAATGTAGGTTTAGAGTAAACATTTATATAAATTTGAGTTATAAATTATGGAATGATATATTTAATGTATGGATGGATGGACTTGGAAATAGTTTTGGACACAGAATAATTGCTCGAACTATAATCTCAAGGGGACTGGAAATGGAGAGTAAAGAGGGAATTACATTTTGCTCTTGTGATCTAGCGATCACAAGAGCACGAGTGAACAAATTTGTCAGCAGAACATTGGGGCTGAAGAAGGTTGATGCTGATTGGTCGGTTTAAAATACGTCAGACAAGAGTTTTGATTGGTTGAAATAATTATTCTCGGACGGTACGTAGGGTAAATTTTGTTGGAAATCGTACGAGTTATATATGATTGGAATTGTCGTACATGAATATGAATTAATGGAAACGATATGAGTAATCTCTCAGACGGAGAATTATACTTTTGTAGGAGCTAGCAAGGAGGTTACCTGCTACACCATAACATATAGGATTTACTGGAATATTTAGGAATTCCGCTTTTTAATTCAACTGAATGGCGACTGTTGATCGATAGCTCAAAGCTTAGTTTAAAGTGCATCCTCCTCTACAATGGCAATTCATATGATGCATTCCGAGTGGGGCTTTCAGTTAGTCTTCAATGAAGCACATGGAGACATAAAGAGAGTCGTTGAGTTGTTGTAATATCACAAACACAATTGGATCATTTGTGTTGACCTTAAAATAATATGCCTCCTTCCCTGCTTTCGGCGAGTTCCCTGTTTTTTTCAGCAGAATTCGAGTGAAACATTGGGTGGAGATGAATTAACCTACAAGATTTGAGCTAAAATCTAGTGATCCTAACATTCTACATGAGCCACTTGCTGACACAAATAAAATTATATTTTTACCTCTGCACATCGAACGGTCTCATGAAACAATTTTTTAAAGCATTGCCAATTGAAGGCGAATGTTTCACGTACCTCATTTTGACATTTCTTGGCCTGTCAATTGAAAGAAATCAAGGCAGGTGTGTTTGCGGGTCCACAGATTCAGCAGCTCAAAGATAAACATTTCATCAGGACAAGGTAAAAACTCAAAAAGAATGCTTAGGTATCATGTAAGGATTTTGTACAGAACTTAAAAAGAATGCTTAGCTATCATCCAAAGAACTTGACAGGACTTAAAAATAGTGTTTGGGTATCATTCAAAGATCTTTTCTATAACTTAAAAATAATGTTTGGGTATCATTCAAAGATCTTGTCCACAACTCAAAAAGAATGTCTGGGTATCACTCAAAGATCTTGTCCAAAACTCAGAAAAAATGCTTGAATATCATTCAAAGAACTTTCTTGGAAATATACTAGCAAAGAATTACACCGAAACTGTCTAGAGAGGTGGAGAGCTATAAAACGCTTTGTTTCAACATAAGCATCAAGTTGCATGTTCTGCATAGCCGTCTTCCTAAATTCCGGGAAGGAATGTTTTCGAGGTAGATGGGATATGAATATGTTAGCTGACTCTACTGTTGGAGTAGAAAGCGAAATTTTCCAGATAATTCACACTCTAGGAAAAGGTATAAGCGTAAATTTTGCCTTAACTACTTACACACAATTTGACTTAAGGTAACAATATTATCTCCATGAACAAAATAAATTTGGACAAACATTACAGTCAAGCAATGTTTTATTATTATTTCCTAGTGAATTTTCTTTTTTTAATAGTTTTTACCCACAGTCCTTATTTAGGCTCAGTGCTCTGAAAGAAAGAAGGAGAAGAGGCTAAGCTGGGGCCGGACGGGGGGCTGAGTCCCGTCAGCACGGCGGCCAGGAAGGCAAATTGCCGTGCCCCTTACGGGGTATTTTGTAGTGAATGTAAATTTTTAAAACATTCTATAAAATAAGCACAAATTTATTAGATGCGGTATTTTTATGGTCTTAGATCCAAAGAGAATTATCATTAGCTCAAAAAGTTGATGCGATACATAGCAAGGTCAACAGACCTAAGTCACGTGCTCTCAGTTATTTCAATAAAATTGAAAACAAAATTCACATTTACTATTTAACGTCTCTATTTTCTCTTTCTGCTCATTTCATAAGAGGCCTTATATATATATATATATATATATATATATATGGTGTCCACAAAGTCTGGGTACATAGGGGATAAATACATACCTTTAGAACAAAACAATTTTATTTAATTATAATTTTAAGAAAATATATTTTCAATATGATTTCCATTATTTGAAATGCATAATTCGATGCGCGTTGCTAAATTCTGGTGAACTCGATTGAGTAAACTTTCTCTTTTAACATACCCCAGAAAAAGAAATCAAGGGGAAAAAGGTCTGGTGAACGAGGGGACCACTCCACATGACCTCTTCTTCCAATCCAGTGAGGAAAAGTGCCATTCAGCCAATCTCTAACATTTGTAGCAAAATGGGCAGGGGCTCCATCCTGCTGAAACCAGTCCGGAAGTCCCTCGCCTAGGCGCTCAATTTGAGGCATTAATTTGTCTCTCAACATGTTCAGATAAGTCTCACCGGTTCCATGTTTATCAAAGAAGAAGGGTCCTAGCACATGAGCTTTCCACAGACCACACCACACCATCACCTTTTGGCAGCCTTGCTGTTGGGATGGATCCATCCAATGTGGATTGTCTTGAGACCAGTATCGAAGATTCTGTCTGTTGACTTCACCATTAACATAAAACAAAGCTTCATCACTGAGCAACAAAAGGTCTTTAGTAAAATTGATATTTTCATCCAATTTATCTGAAAACCATTCGCACATCTGCATTCGTCTATCGGGGTCGTCTTCATTTAAGTGATGCAATATCTGTAATTTGTACGGATGGAACTTCTGCTCTACCAAGATTTTTTGGATAGTTGACCTTGGAACACCCAACTCCATGGATGTCCGACGAAGTGATTTCTTTGGGCTAGCAGCATTCTTGGCCATGACAACCTCTTTCGTTTCGTCTGAAGTCTTTGGTCGCCCGGAACGGGGTTTGTCCAAGACACTGCCTGTTTCTTTAAACTTCGTGACCAATTTCCCGACGGCAGTAAAATAAATAGGTTGCCGATCAGCGTGTCGAAGGTTAAATTCATCGGCGATTTTGCGATAAGACCATCCTTTTCGTCCACTTAAGAGTACCAACTCGATTCTTTCTTCTTTAGACAGAGCCATCATTCGATCTAGGGAGGAAAAGTAACATAAATATATTAAATATTAAAATTCCTATGTACCCAGACTTTGTGGACACCCTGTATATATATATATATATATATATATATATGTATGTAAAGACAAAAGCCTTCGAAATCTGCTTTTTATTTAATCCTTATTGAGGCTTTTCAATTCTCATTGGGGATCTACTGATTAACGTGAGATCCGAACCACGGGTATCGACAGCTTATGGCAGCTACCGGGGAAGCCAACCAGAATCGGACTCAATCCGGCGACTAATCACAGCTGATGATGTGACTTATTTATATATATATATATTTATATATATATATATATATATATATATATATATATATATATATATATATATATATATATATGTATATATATATATATATATATATATATATATATATATATATATATATATATATATATATATATATATATATATATATAGTGGGGAGGGAGATTAATTTATAGGTTATTGCAGTGACCACTCCCTCACTGGTTGTCGCAATGATCAGATCCTAAATTTGAAATAAAATGTCCTTGGTATCAACAGAGGGGAAAAATCATCCAAGGAACGTCAAACGTGAGAGTTAAGGTAAAACAAGACTGAGGGAAAGGTAATGAGTAGAAACTGGATGGGGGACCCCAAAACAAGGCCCCTGTAATCCTACTTTCTCTTTCATGAGGAAAAATCTTTCAAACGTTAACTCTCCCATCGATATTTGATCATGATAAGGAAGCATTGCAGAGGGGAGAGACCTTCACTTCCCTTACTATTACTCGTAAAAAGGGGAGAAGAGTTTCCTCTTTCATCAAAGCGCATCCTCCCTTCTAATACCCCTCCCCTTTACTTAACGCTCCTACCATCATATCTCCCCTCGTAGGAAGGCTATGAAGGGATAATTAATTAGCGGGTTGCAAATCAAATCATAAGTCTTTAATGAGGACTTCTCGGAGGAAACATATGTCAGCTCATCAAAGACTTATCAAAAACTCATTACGGAAACTTTATTAGCTTCAACGAGACATTACGTCTCAGAATTACTCCTTAGGACTTTTTATCTCACGTAGTATTAATTAATAATTCCACCTCGCTCCTTCTCCTTCAGTCTCACTTTCATGTCTCGTAATATTGAATGTTATCGACTCTTCGACCCTTCATATCCGCCGACCTCTTAAGCTTCGATGAGCACTCGAAGAAGGAAATGACCACGGAGAACGTGAAACTGCCACGAAGAATGTCAGATTGACCTCGGGAAAACAAAATAGCCAAAAGAACGCCAGATTGCCACGGGAAACGGAAAGTGCCAAAGAGAATATCAGATTTCTTCCAGGAAACGAAGAATTGCCACGAGTATTGTAAGATTGACACCAGGGAGCGTGAAAAGTGCGACAAAGACTACCATATACCCACGGATGAAAGCAGTGACAGATCGTTACGATGATGGTAGTGCCATCTTGCCACCTTGGAACGTGAAAGTCTTAGTGGAATGCTATAATGGTACAGAGAAATGTGAGAATGCCAGAAAGAATGCGAAATTGCCTTTCTACGAAGTGGTTGAGTAATGGGAACACGGAAGCGGCACGAAAATATCTGATAAAACTGAGAAGAGCGAAGGCAACTTGAGGATTGCCAATGGAGGAAACGGAAACGCTACGGAGAATGGCAACTTTTCACAGGGGAATACGAAAGTGCCACGAGAAATGCTAGATTGCCACAGGGCGCAGAATTACGCATGCGTATACCAAATAAGTCATAGGCAAATACAAAGGTGCCATGGCAGAGGATAGATTGACACCAGGAATTACAAAAGGGCTATGGAGAATTCCAGATTGAAATCGCGGAACGCAAAAATGCCACCGATAATATCAAAGTTATCAGTGAAAGTATTACGACGAATGCGAGATTGCAAAGGGAAAGGCGAAAATGCTAATGCGATTGCTGCCAGATGTGCCATCTGGAACGTGAGTGAGCCACGGCAACGGCATATTATCACTGTGGATCGAAAAAGTGCCATCGGGGAACCTGAAATGGTGCTGAGAAACGTGGAGGTGGCATTGGATAACGTGGAAATTTTCACTGATAAGACAAGTTATTATAGAAGATCACGATTTTGGCACGGGGAATCTACTAAACTCGAAGATTCGTATTAACGAATCTTAACCCTTTTATTTATAAACTGTCTTCTGTACAAAGCTTTGATTCAAACTAGAGGTATAACAATGTTTGTATTTCAAATTTAATGGTAGGCTTTCGAATTAGGACAATTACGAGTTGGATTTTTTTAAAGTTGCGGGAGGGAGGTGTATAGGAGGGCGAAGCCCACATTTCGAAAGTACCCAAAATAAATTCATTTTTGGCGAAATAGCCTAAAGTAGGCTATTTCGTCGTCTTAAATTACCAGGTTAGATCTGGTCTTGATCTTTTAAATGAATTTAAAAATATGCTTTTCTTATGCAGTTTTATGTGTACTTTTCAGATCAAAAGCTCGTTTTTTGCTAGAAATACATATTTTTCCCAGTATGGACTTCGATTTATTAGGGGGAAAGTATGCATTTCCGGAAAAAACGAGTGTCAGATCTGAAAAGTGCACATAAAACTGCATCAGAAAAAACACATTTTTAAATTCATTTTGGAAAATGTTTTAAAACAAGTCTTTACCCATATAATAATAGTTTGTCTAAAATAGAAATTAAGGATGTATAGTTGGCATCTTTAAGTGAACCAATGGCCCAAAGGATGATCTCCCATCTTGAATCTGACCCAACATTTAAGATCTTAAGACCTTTAGCATAACAAATTTAGTGATATATCGACTACAACGGTATTGATTTCACTATCTTATAAGCAGCAGAGATTTAGAAAGACCTGGCAGCATCAAAGATATGCCATTTGATTTGCTGCATCACAGGTTTTTTTATATACTTTAGTACATGAGCAATAGTTGATATTTCCAAAATATTTTGATCACAACAAGGTTTTATGCATTTATATAGCACACGAGCAAAGGCTTTCGTTATATATTTTTTAAACATTAAAGATTAAATTAAAAAAAAAACAACGAGAAAATCTCCCCCGCGAAGTTTTTAAAAGGTTCGTAAAAAAGGGGACATTAAGAGATTTAAAATGTGTGGGAGGTGCATAGCTTAAATGGACTACTCGGACCTGTAAAGACCAGGAAAGTACGTAGCTCTCCTGAACAGCGCCATGCCTGGGATCAAAAGCAGGTGTCTTTGTGGGGTTGATATGTTAAGCAAAACAACATTTTTTTATGTTTAGCAGAAGAGCAAAAGCTTGTTCACATTTCTCTCACAAAAGCAAAGGCTTTTGTAGTCTCACGCAGCCGTGTAAGATTCCGATATGTTTAGCGGAAGTTTTAATGTATAAGACTGAGCACCATCGAAAGCTTTTGATGACTTCAGCACAGTAGTAAATTTAATTTTATATCCAATCTAACAACACAAGTTTGGATGTTTAACAAGATTTGAAGAGGTAAGAAAGAACCCCGTAATTACAAAAGTCAGAATGGTTCCAAACTTTCTCTCGGCCAAGGAATCGCAAAATTGGTAAGTGAAAGAAGTAAAGTAGACCCCCTTTGTGCTCCTTTCACCTTCGTAGTAAGTAAGATAACGCTAGAAAGGAGGCACAGAAGAACAGTTTTCGAAATTCAAAGTACAGACATTGGAATGTATCAAAAGCCATTCTGCCTCAAAGCCCCCTACCACTCGTTAAGCGAACCATTAAGAATGTTATTAGGATTTTGTTTTTACTCGTCATTGGAGAAAAGCCCGAGGGTACATGAAGATAAAGATAACTTCTAGTATTCCAGGTGCAGCTGCAGGAAATTAAACAGAGATCTTTATTTTAATTATTAACGTCGATCTTAAATCAGTTACCAAAGAAATGTTCCTGGCCCAATTGAAATCCACCAGTATTTTTAATGTTTATGTTATCATAAAACGCTTTCCTTAGTATCGAGTCAAGAACTTAACCACGAGCTTAACGAGGGAATTGATTAATTGGAACGGATACACTATGACTTCTAATTTAGCATCTTAAAAGAAGAATTCCGCTACCTGCCATAAAGTAACCCAATACTACGCAATTTTCCTCCTTTCGCTTCCGATCAAAATAGTTTAGGCCAGTATACAAACACAAAAGAGGACCGAAATTTAACTTAGATGGACTAAGGAAAATCGGCGTGAGTGGTTTCATTAAATTATTAATCCAAAAGGAAGATTTTTACTTTTATGCTGTGGAAGAAATTGAATGAACTAGTCTAAAAGAGTTATATGAAGGGCGAATAGGTGATGAACTACTTGAGCAAATTAAAAAAAAAATCACTTGTTGAATTTTCAGAACCTAACGCAGCCTAGGCTAGGTCGCGTTGTAGAACTCACCTTTACGTGGTCTTCCAACCCTTCGCACACCCTGACATTCACTCTTATATCTTCTTCACAACTCTTTTTCTGCCCATATTAAACAACTCGTCAGAGTACTCTCGCCATCATCTTTTTGACCCCCGTCCAATTCTTATCCTTAATGTTCACAAGTAAACTTCTTTTGGTTTCTCACTTCGTTTCAGAATAACTTCTTGTTCATATCCGGATCATCATTCATCTTTTGTCAAAATGATTCATTTTATGCTTTCTTACTATGATGAATCACTCTTTTCACTTCTTTTTTCACCTCCTTGTATGTATTTATCCACATATCCCTCATTTTCTTAGCTGCACTACAAAATGCTTGAAAGCACGCCTACGTTCTGCTCTTCAATGCACGTTTCACATCGGTATGCCAACATTCATGTTTTTTTCTTTTTCTTTTTAGTTCTAGCACACCTATTTCAGGATCTTTTGATTCACAGGGCTTGATTTTGCTTTAAGTAGCCTGTTTACTGCAAGCCCATTAACTTTAGTTCGCATGTTCATTGTTATTCTGGTCATAATGAGAAAATTAAATCAGCCGTATTTGTTTCCATGTTTCCAAGAGGATCACGTCTCGTCAGCCCGTAATTTTTAGACATCGAATGTTCCAAAATATTTGAAATTTGCAAAATTCTTTGTTACACTTCCCATTCTCTTGTCATGTGTCTTATTGCTGCCTAAAAGAAATTTATATAAAAGGAATTCTTCGTCCCTTTAATTATAAAAATTACCTCGGTTTGCCATTTCCCACGCCTTTGCCTTTCTTTCTCTCCCCTTAAAATATATAAACATTTCGTTATGTTCCTAATATGTTTCTACTCTATATAGATTGATGGCTCGCAATAATACCAAAAAGACTGGTGGGGTCTATTTTGCATAATGCTCTTTTAGCGTTATATGGACAAAATGACAAATCTTTATCTGTCCGCGTAAATCAATATACATAGATACACTGTCAGGAGTGGAGAAATTAGTGCTTTCTTGTGCATGTTTCTCAAAATAATCCTCTAATTAATTGTATTCAACAAAGTTTATTTATCGATCTGAGAAATTATTTACCAAACAAAATAGTGTTAGATGTTTATACGTTACAACCCGCCCTAATTTTAATATCTTCCCAGCTCTTTTCAAATTGGATCCTGTCATTAAACAGCTTATTCTAAATGAAATAGTTCCTCATTATAACGTCTAATTTTGATGCTTATCCTTTTGTTTCAATTCCGCTGTCGAGAGACGAAGGCGTGTAACCAAAAGGTCTCTAAAGGTACACACTACTGTACGCCAGGCAGCCACTATCGGCGCTGCGCTCGGGTACAATTGAATTGGGATTAAGGTAAGGATCTTCTACTTAGAGTGCGATATTATGAGGTTGGTTCTTTAAATGGGAATACGTTTGCCAGATTCGTCTCAAGGGTTATTCGAAAAGACTCCTAGTTACCTCTGGAGGATGAACTGGAGATGTGGAAGACCAATGGCCAGGTCTTCGTCAATGGGGTTATGGACGGGGGGCATTCCTTATTTTTAATTTATTTATTTATCTATCTTATTCTTCACATCTGGAGATTTTCTATATTCGAATCTTTTTATTACTTCTAGGTTGATGTGGCCCCTTGAAACATTGACTGCCATGTATCTAACTCATAGTATTTTGTTGGCTGAGATTCCTTCTTCTTTAAGTTGGCTGGGTTAGTTCTTGATCTTGGTAATTCTTTCTTGATGTATCTTCATAATAACTTGCATTTATCTTGATGTGATGACTCCTTCCAAATTCTTGATCAAAGTGATGTTTTCTTCTTAGTTCTTGATGACGGGATGAGTTCTTCTTGATGACGCGATGATTTCTTGATGTTGAGATGAGTTGGTTCTTGATGAGTTGAGACGAGTTAGCCCTTGAAGTCGTTTTCTTTCCGTTTTCCTTGACATCGGTTTTCTCTTGAGTCGATTTCTTGAGTTGTCCATAAGGCGTTTTCCGTTTTTTTCTGGGATCTTCTCCGTAAGAAATTTGTGGACTGTCTGGGATCGATCTCGGGTCTTTGAATCCAGAGGCCAGCACTCTGCCGTCACGCTACGGCCGAAGTCCGTAGTGAGTTGGTAATTTAATGGGCTATTTATATTCTCGCTTTTGGAAGGAAGTTTTTGGTTTTTTTCTTATACATCTTCGCACCCCTACACAGGTCTCTTTCTAGAACGCGGTATGAATTTGAGGATTGGGGAGAGACTAGTCTTGGATTTCTTAATTGAGGATTACTAGTAGCTTTCCCTCCCCGGCCTCCGAGTCTGCGGGATGAGTGGAGTTAATTAAGTGGGATTGAGGAGAGCGAACGAAGCCTTGTCTCATAATCAATGAGTAATAATAGTATCGCCTTCCCGGATCTCCTGAAGTTCCCGCAGCACCTTTTCTTAATCTCTAGTAGGAGAGCAGGTGCAGGTTGTAACGAAGATCAGAAGATGTTCGGATTTTTTGAGGGTCACCAGTTATGGGGTGGGAGGAGGCATTCTATTTTCAATTTATCTTTATTCATCTATGTTATTCTTGATCATCTTGATTATCTCTATATTGGCTGTAGTTGCCCCTTCAAACATTTTGTCTTCCCGGAATCTGACTCTTAGTATTCTTGTAGGCTGAGATTCCTTCTTCTTTAAGTTGGCTGGGTTAATTCTTGATGAGTCTTCATATTAACTTGCTTTTATCTGATGTGATGATTCCTTCCAAATTCTTGATCACGTGATGATTTATTCTTGATGCTTCTTGATGACGTGATGATTTCTTGATGATTTGATGACGTGATAGTTTCTTCTTGAATTCTTGATGACGGGATGAGTTCTTGCTTCTGGAAGGAAGTTGTTGTTTTTTTTTCTCTTATACATCTTCGCACCCCTACAGGGTCCCGATGCGAAGGCGTCCAGAGAGACTCCGAAGGGGGTTGCGTCTACTTCGACTCCAGGGAGAAGTAATCACGAAATCGAGATTCGTTTGCGGGACTCAGAGAGTTTTAACCAATGTAGTGAGACGAGAGAAACCCAGGACAATCTTCCGGGGTATAAACGGATTTCCGTAATCTTTCTCTGATCAGGGCGAATTACGCGAAGACGATCTGCTGACGAGATCACAAAGGCGAGGGGATCACTTCAAAGGAAACAAATACTAGGGTCTGGATGGCAAGAAGCTCGGGTTCTCTCTATCTGCTGAGGATTTGCAGACATAATCTTAAATAGGAGCCACAGCCATGGTCTACAGAGGGTTGCGCGCAGTGAGGGCGATCTAACAAGGAGTAATAAGTAAAGAAAGTACCCTAAAAGACCTTACGGTCCATTCAATAAGGGTACCTTTGGACTAGCAGTCGAGCGGCCACATCGCTGCTCAAATGTTTTACGTCCTTAAACGGCCATTTATCAAGACCCTGTCTAGTCTTGACTTGAACTGGTCAACAGATTCACTGTTGACAACTTCCACTGGAAGTGCGTTCTAACTACCACAGATACTGTACGTGAAAGTGAACAATTTTCCACACAGATCGCGGTTGTAACGCTTCAGTTCAAGTTTAAACCCGTGATTTCTTGTTCTACTCTCAACAAGTGTGAAAATATCCCTGTAGTCAACATTGTCGAACCTTCGAAGTATTTTGAAAGCTTCGATGAGCTGATCACGCAGTCTACGGGTTTCTAACGAGAACAGACCTAATTCCCTTAATCTATCTTGATAACTTTTATGTCTGATAGAGGGAATTAGTTTGGTTGCCCTGGCTTGCACGCGTTCCAATCTCGTGATGTCCTTTCTAAATGAAGGACTCCAAAATTGTACTGCATACTCCAGGTGCGGTCGGACAAGTGAGTTGTACAGGCACAGTACAATCTCCTTGTTATGATATCCAAACTGGCGCTTTATGTAGCCTAGCATCCTTTGGGCCTTTTTCTCCGCCTCAATGCACTGTTTCGAGAACTTGAGGTCACTAGTGATTGTTACACCCAAGTCCTTCTTAGTGTCGGTGGATTCAATAACAGTGCCCTTAAGGATATACTGAGATTGGGGGTTTCAGTAGCCGATATGCATCACTTTGCATTTGTTTACGTTAAAAAGCATTTGCCACGTGTCCGACCACTCCCCAATCTTCCGAAGATCTTCCTGCAGGCGAACAGTATTTCCATCCTTTGCAACGTTCATACCAAGCTTGGTATCGTTGGCAAATTTGAAAATCTTCGCAACCATGTCACCGTCCATGTCGTTAACGTAGATGATGAATAGTAGTGGTCCCAGGACAGAACTTTGAGGCACCCCGCTAGTAACGGGCACCCACTCAGAAGCCCGTCCATTCACCACCACCCGTTGCTGTCTACCACTTAGCCAGTTCTTGATCCAGCTGGCTACTTTTCCGTCTATGCCCAGCGCTCGCACTTTCCTGAGAAGGCGGTGGTGTGGTACCTTATCAAAGGCTTTCTGAAAGTCTAAGTAGACCACATCCACCGCCTTGTCACGATCGTGCTCACTGAACACGAAGTGGAAGAATTCCACAAGGTTCGTCAGGCATGACCGTTACCTTCGGAAGCCGTGCTGGGAACTCCTCAGCAGCAGGTTTGACTGTAAATGCGACGTCATTTTGTCCACCATGTTGCTTTTCATGAGTTTACCGACTATCAAAGTCAGACTGATAGGTCGGTAGTTTGACGGATGGCTACGGTCTCCTTTCTTAAAGATAGGAGTCACCTCCGCTCCACGCCAGTCTCTAGGAACGCATTCCGTCCGGATTGACATATTGAAGATTGCGCTCAGGTGTCGTGACACTTGATCGCGCAAATCTTTCAACACTGTAGGTAGAAACCCATCCGGGCCAGGTGACTTATTCGTCATTAGGTCAGTGATCTTCTTTTCTATTTCTCCTTCGGTGAAGTCCATAACCTCCAGCTTTTCCCCCGAGTAGGAACTCATTGGCTGGGGGATGAGACCACACTCTTCAGTAAACACTGAAGAGGTTTACGGATTGGTTTACGGCTGTTTACATATCCAGAGAACTCCTTGGGATTCTTTTTACAGAGTCTTGCCACTCGGAGTTCCTCAGACCGCTAAGCCACCCTTATGCTGGACTTCACTCTCCTTGCTAGCCTCTGGTATTCGTCAAAGTCACTCGAGATCTTCGATTGCCGGTACATATTTCTCTTCTCCCTAAGCCATTGTTCGGGAAACAGGTGTAAATTATCCCAAATGGGGTAATTTAGAAAAATTGGGGGGTAATGGATGTGCTATGGATGTGGATGTGCTAAGTGAGGCAATCGAATATGAAAGTTGGAGAAAAAGAATGCATCGAGGAGCTTTTCTTCTATTTATCTGGAAAATCTGGCAACATTTCTCCTAATTAAGTGGCATTTTGCCATGTTTTGAACATGGCTCTTTCAGAGTAGTTGATGAATTAGTAGAGCTGATCAAGTGATATAATAATTATTTACATAAGGTGAGTTATGATATAATCTATAATATTTACGTTTCTGAATAGACTTTTGTGATTAAAATTCAACAAAAGTTAAATATATAAATATAAGATTAGTTTAGACTTTAGGATATTTTAGTTTATTTGTAAGGGGCCTAATTGTCCCATCAGCTGTTTAATTGCCAGTTTCTCACTTTTTTAGGGGTTACTATTATTTTTTTTATTTATTTTTATTTTAATGAATTATTTTATATTAAAAGTAAGTTTTTTAACGAGTGTAACTCTATTTAAGAAGATTTCATGCAGCCCCTACAGATGTAATGCTCACTCTTTTTAAGTCTTATTGTTTCAATTTTTAGGTTTGTGAGTTGTGGTTTAATTTTATGTTATGTTATTTTAAAGTTTTAATTTAAACTCTTAAATTCGTCACTAAATAATTTTTTTATTTTTTAAAAATAGAAGTCAAAAGACCGTAAAAAAGTGATAGATTTGTCTTTCATTTTCAGATGGCATTAGCAAGGAAAAAGAGATTTCAGGCAGAGTTCCTTAATTATGGCTTCACAAAAATAGAGGACAAAGGAAAATAAAACTCAATGTATCGTCTGTATGAACGTACTGACTGCCGAGTCTTTCAAAAAGAATCAACTGAAGAAACACTTGGACAAGGTTCATTCACCTCTGTCTTTCAAACCACGGGAATACTTTGAGAATCTGGAATAAACAGTCAAAAGACTGAGATTGGAAAATAACAAGAGTGCAACGTTTGACCAACGTTCAGTAGCAATAGTTAGTTTTGAAGTCGCATGGTTGGTTGCTCGAAATAACAAAGCACATACTATTTGGTGGAGACTGAATCAAACCGGCGGCTGTGAAAATGGCAGAAATAATGTGTGGGCAGAAAGTAGCTAAACAACTAAATACAGTGCCTATGTCTGCAAGAGTTATTAAAGAAAGAATTTCCATCTTGGCAGAAAATGTGAGAGAACAAGTGATTTCTTCAGTAAAAAAGAGTAAAGAGTTTGCCATTCAACTTGATGAGACTACAGATGTCAGTAGCAATTCACAGCTGATGGTATACGTTCGATACAGGGCTTCTGATGAAATGGAAGAGGAAATGTTGTTATGTTCTCCTCTTGAGTTGAGAACTCGTAGTATTGATGTGTTCAATAAGGTTAATGCATACTTCAAAAAACAAGGTGTTGATTTAAAGTCGGAAGATTGTATTGCAGTATCAGTTGATGGAGCGCCTACCATGCTTGGTCACGTCACTGGTTTGGTGGTTTTGGCCAAACAACAGAATCCAAATATTCAGGTCATTCATTGTATGATACATCGCCATGCATTAGTAGTGAACGATTTAGAACCAGAAGTGGAAGCTGTGTTGTATGATGTAATTAAGATTGTCAATGTTGTAAAAGGGCATGCACTAAACATGAGGATGTTTTGTGATTTATGTGGGGATGGAGAGGCTGAATATTCAACCCTTCTTTTCCATACGGAAGTGAGGTGGCTTTCACGTGGACATGTCCTGAATATAGTAACAAGAAAAATAAGTACTCTAGAAGACCTTACGGTCCATTCAATCGGGGGACCTTTGGACTAGCTGCGCTTCAGCTCAAGTTCGAAACCGTGATTTCTTGTTCTACTCTCATTAAGGCTGAAAATATCCCCGTAGTCAACATTGTTGAACCCTCGAAGTATTTTGAAAACTTCGATGAGCTGACTACGCAGTCTACGGGTTTCCAACGAGAACAGATCTAATTCCCTTAATCTATCTTCATAACTTTTATGTCTGATAGAAGGAATCAGTTTGGTTGCCCTGGATTGCACGTGTTCCAATCTCGTGATGTCCTTTCTAAATGAAGGACTCCAAAATTGTACGGCATACTCCAGGTGCAGTCGGACAAGTGAATTGTACAAACAGAGTACTATTTCCTTGTTGTGATATCCAAACTGTCGCTTTATATAACCAAGCATCCTTTGGGCTTTCTTCTCCCCCTCAATAAGCTGCCTCGAAAACTTAAGATCACTAGTTATAGTTACACCCAAGTCCTTCTCAGTTTCGGTAGATTCAATAACAGTGCCCTTAAGGATATAATGAGATTGGAGGTTTCGGTGGCCGATATGCATCACTTTGCATTTGTATAGGTTAAAAGGCATTTGCCACGTCTCTGACCACTCCCCAATTTTCCGAAGATCTTCCTGCAAGCGGGCAGTATTTCCATCCTTTGCAACGTTCATACCAAGCTTGGTATCGTTGGCAAATTTAGAAATCTTGACAACCATGTCACCGTCCATGTCGTTAACGTAGACGATGAATAGTAGTGGTCCCAGAACAAAACCTTGATGCACCCCGCTAGTAACGGGCACCCACTTAGAAGCCTGTCTATTCAGCACCACCCGTTTCCGTCTGCCACTTAGCCAGTTCTCTATCCAGCCTGCTACTTTTCCGTCTATGCCCAGCGCTTGCACTTTCCGGAGAAGGCGGTGGTGTGGTACCTTATCAAAGGCTTTCTGAAAGTCTAAGTATACCACATAAACCGACTTGTCCCGATCGTGCTCACTGAAGACGAAGTGAAAGAATTCCACAATGCTCGTCAGGCATGACCGTTGCCTTCGGAGGCCGTGCTGGGAACTCCTCAGTAGCAGGTTTGACTCAATGCGACGTCATTTTGTCCACCATGATGCTTTCCATGAGTTTACTGACTATCGAAGTCAAACTGATAGGTCGGTAGTTCGACTGATCAAAAACACCGACTTGCAGAGAAGTTCAGAAAATCAACCTGGCTAGCGCATTTAAATGCGCTGGACAAGGAATTGCAAGGAAAGAAAATCAATCTGATCTTAGCAAAGAAAAAAAATTTCTTCATTTTTTTAAAGCTTCAGTATTGGAACCAAAAAAGGAAATGCTAATAAGATTGCTGTCTTTCCAAACCTGGCAGAGTTTTTGGAAGAATGTGAAGATGCAGTCTTAGTGACATGAAGAAATCAGTCACAAGGCACCTGCCCAAACTTAGGAATAGGTTATGTGACTACTTTCTAGAGCATGATTCACATACTGTCAGCTGGGTTTAAATCCCTTCAAATGTGAATTGGCTGATTTGCCTGAAGAGCCTGAAAGAATGGCAGAAGAGCTTATTGAACTGCGTTCCAACAGTAAACAAGCATGGAATCTGAGACCAAGGATGACCTCTAAAGTTTTTGGATGCCAAAAGCTGCAAAGACTTATAAAACTGCACATTTGGAAGCAACTAAAATGTTGCTACCTTTTGCAACAACCTACCTTTGCGAACAAAGTTTTTCTACCCTTGTAAATCTAAAAGCAAAATACAGAAACCATTTGGATCCTGAAGACAGCATCAAAGTAGCAGTGACATCAAAAATCCCTGATATTGAAATTGTTGTATCAAAGATGAAAAAGTATCATTTTTCCAAAGACTGAGGGTGCTGATATATTCAAGTTTTCAATCATTTTTTCATTAGTTTTATTTGTGTACCATTCTCATGCCAGAAAGGGTAAACATTTTTATACATAATAGTGGATTCAATAACATTTTCTTATTTTGTTTTTGTACGAATTTTAAATACATGGTAATGATAGTCAATAATTTTGCTTGTGTGCCATGTCATGCTAAAAAGTGACTTTTATTTCTGTTTACAAATATATAATTTCCTACAATTTTTTCTTGCGTGCTATTTCCATGCCAAAAAGACAGACTTTTATTTCCTAATGATAGATGAAATATAAAATTAAACATTATCCCAATATAAATTTTTTGGTGTTTTTATTATCCATGATTTTTATAAGTAAATTGGTTTGTCCCCCAGAGTACTTCAAAGTCAGGGGTAAATTCATTTTACTACAAATTCTTTTGGTGTAACACCCCAAAAGGTTACCCGATCCCTGCCCTAAGCAGTTAGCCGATTTCTTTATTAAACCACTGTGGTTGAACAGAAAACCGACAGGGGCATTTCAAAGGGATGAAACGCGATTGAAGACTCATAAATGTGGTTTTGAACTGTTCCACGAGTCTTCAACAGCATCGCACACTTCTAGCCTCGCGTCAGTCAGTCTAGCACGAAAACCTGCAAAGTCTGCTCTCCTCAAATCAAGTTTCCTTGATTTACTAGTTGCAGGCCCTGCCTTCAAATCTTTGACTACAAATCTAAGTATTCCGTGGTCACTGCCACCGAGCTCTTCACCAACAGAGAGGTACTCAACGATGTCATCCTCAGAAGTGAAAACCAAGTCGAGGATATTGTCTCCTCTCGTTGGATCTCTTACCCATTGAGTGAGGAACTCGTTGTTCGCGAACTCCAGGAGTAGTGCGTTCTCGCCACAGGGTTCTCTCGTTTCCCAGTCAACATGGGTATTGAAGTCACCCATGGTGATACACACTCTGTCTTTTACAAGTTCGCCCAACAGCTGGTAAAGACTCCTGTCCTGTTCTAAGAGCTGGTCTGGCAGGACCTATCTCTAGGTTAACACCTAGTAGTTCATGGTTGGATACGATGTTGCATTCCGTCGAGTTGAGAGTATCCTTGACATACAACATTACACCGCCACCCTCTCTGTCTGGCCTATCTTTCAGGAAGAGCTGGTAACCGGGAATCATGAATTCACCTTCAAAATCTCGGCTTGAGGTTTTCACCCACGACTCTGTTATGGCTACCATTTCAGGTTCTTCCGTCGCTACGAGGCCACGAAGTTCAAGGCTCCTGTTCCTGATCGACCTCGCATTAAATAGAAGAACTTTCAGGGAGTCCCCGACTGTAGGACTCCCTACGCTCGTCCGTTTCCCGGCTTGTTTGTTGGCCAGGAGGCACCCCTCTTTGTTACCTCTGAGAAGGTCGTTCCAGGAGTGACACGGGCGTGCTAGCGTACGTCCGCTCTCACTCTGGGCCAGATACTCCTTTGGGTCCTCTCTACGACATCCTGGATCATGTTCGACAGAAAGGCCTTTCCTTTAAAGGAAAGATGTACCCCATCCCTTTGGTAGAGATCATTTCTACCATAAAAGGTGCAGTACGGGTCCACAAAAAAGATGTCGTACACAAATCTGCCAGGCTCCGGTTAAAGAGACATTCATTGAGTGAGCGGTCCGTGTTGGACCTCTCCTCGGGAGCATCCCGACTACAACACGCTTGCGAGTTTTCAGCCCACAGTCGTCTACGGTGCCCATGACCGTGTGGAGGATTTTATCCGTAGGGCCTACCCTACCTTCTCTCGGGTAGAGGTCGTTTCCACTGACCATCAGAGCAACGACTGAGCTCTCAAAAATCTGTGATTTCTCAGCCTCTACTCTGATGTGGTGGTTACCCCATCCTGGCAGGGAGCTTACCTTCACACTAGTGCAAAGGCGGGCCGCTAGCAGGGGCTGCAGACCCCGTGCTTGAGAATCACCAATAAGGGTGACCCTTGCACATTTTTCTGCAGATGACTTAGTCTTCCCTTTCGGAGGCGACTTGCCGCTTTCCTCTTTTATCTCTACATTTTTCTTCTTTTTCTTCTTCTTTTCTTGTCTTCCTTTGTTTCCTCTTCTTCTGTTTCTCATTCCTTTTCTTCTGCTTCTACTTCCTCGTCGTCTGTTTCCACTTTTTTTCTTCTCTTTCTAATTTCTCTTCTTCTCTTTCTACTTTCTCTTCTTTCTTTTCTTCTTTTTGGCTCGTTGAGGCAGTCCGGCAGCAGAAGAAATCTGCTGTTGGACGTCGTAAGCCTTCTCACCTGAGCATCTGCACCTCTCTGTTTTTAAGAGTTGAACCTCCCTTTTGAGGACGGAGTTCTCCTCTCTCAGTTGAGCGATGCTCTCGCCCAGGCGCTTCTCTAGTTCCCAGAGGTCACAGACACTAACAGCATCTGTGAGCTCCTTGAAACTCCTGCCCCCGAAGTTTTCACTCCATCTGTAAACTTTGCATATTTTGCAGGTTAACTTGCAAAACGGAGGACTATTCTTCTTCGCCATCTTAAAAAACTCTCGGTCAATGCGCATTGAAAAAGGGTTTTTTGTGTGATTTTCTCTCGCACTAATCACATCCACCTATTTCCAGGAGGTTTTCGGTCGTTCGGCGAACAGAAACCCTTTGACCAAGCAAACCAACCCTAAGGTCTCCCCTGGGACGGACATCCCCAATCGTGCCGCAGCTCCCAACTGAGCAGCACGAGAGCCCCAATGAACTGGTTCTCTGATTTTTCGACAGGGGTGCTTGAGGTGTAACTGTCTTCCTACTAAGCCCTACTAATCAACTAAAAACGGCCAGACTTAAGGCAAATAGTGAAGCTAAGTGCCCACGGCTCCATCCGAGATCTTTATCTGATCTGGCCACCAGCAAGGCACAAAAGCTCTCTCACCAAAGAACAGTTAAGCCTTTATTCACCAAGTAGCGGTCACAGGGGGCTGGTCAGGCCATTACACGTTAGGAGAAAGCTTCTAAGGGGTACCTAGCATTTCTCCATTAATCGTACCCCAAACGCCTAAGATCCCTTCAATCTCAGTCTCTTGTAACCTATGAGTGCTCCAAGGCGTTATTTAAAGAGGTTCCAAAGCCTCTCTTCTCACACGGCATAAGGGAGCTGGTGAGGCCCTTATTAATAAACAACTTATGTGTAATAGATATTGTCGCAGTATACCTTGTGGTCGTGATGTACTTCTTTGATGAAGTAGGCTTTGATCTAAGAGTGCGTATTTTAATGTTTTAAGGAAGAGCCGCTTCAACACGTAAGGATATAAGGAAACACACAGGAATTATCCCAAAATAAACATATATTTTAAATTTAACCCTTAACTATGAAAAACAAACAGTAATAACATTTATATCCTCGTCATAAGCTAAACTAGACTATCCCGGTTGAAAACTAGGCCTATTACAATATCTTCAATGACAAAAATAAACAAATAGGCTCCCGGTAAACACACCAATTGCCGATTAGTATTTTTATCGTGACCCTTTTTGATTAGCGTTAGACATTAAATTAAATTACTCTTTTTTACCAACAAATATGACCGGGGTTCACGCACAATTGTCTTTACTTCTATAAAATCGTGCAACGTACTAACCTCATACTATCGCAATATGAATATAAATGTTCTTGCTAACTCACATGACAGACGGGATCAGGGGTTGCCGGAGGTCATTGGAGGGCTTATCTCGCACTTCAGGGATTTGCAGTGCCGATGATAGAATTTCGTAGAGGTGGGATGGCGGAAGAGAGGTAGTGCGAAATCAACTTCTTATTGCGAATTTGACTCTGGTTAAGTTAAGAAGACGGAGAGAGTTATGGTGCTCTTCGCTCCAAGAGTCCTCTTCTGAATGATCTTGACGCCTCCTGGTGTCTGATTCTTCAAAGTAGAGTGTCCAACTAGATTTGGGGGTATTCGGTGAGATTTTTACCGTAATTAAAAAACGGTACCTCGTAGAGGCTGGGTTCTTCTCCTCTCACTCTTACGGAGTTTGAGATGTGAGAATCACTCAAGTGTGAGCGGGTTTACTTTTCTCCAGTCAGACTTATTCTAAGTCTGTAAAGGATTCTTCGGTATGGCACGGATACAAAACTCGACGATTTATGTTAATTCGGCCCGGGCAGGGAGGATCGATCTTCTCAATCTGATCCCATCGTTTCTCCCGGAAATCGTCTTATCTAGCTGAAGGATTGATCTTCACGAACTGAACCTTCGTCTTTCTTATCGAATTCTAATATCATCTCTTTCTTTCCGGGGCTTATTTATAGGCGGACCACCGTCCCATCTAAATGGGAAGGGGCGAGGCCACAGGGGGAAGCGCGAATGGTGAGTTTGCATCTTGTGAGAGCGAGAAGTGCAGAGGTTGGCACTGAGGTACCCAAGTCGTGCCTTTTGACTAGCACCGCTTTTTTTGTGACATAACCACGGGTTTATGGATCTCGTAGGTAATTGGATCGTAAGAGCGTCGTTTAAGGGCCTTATGTGGTTGCCTTAACACAGATGGTCGCTCCAACTACCTAAGCGGCGGGGAGATCAAACAGGGTAGGCAGTTACTGTTATTTGCCAGCTACCGTTCCCACGATTCTCCTCATGGGGCTTGCTTATCCGGCTTTCTCCACAAGGGGGAGAGGGACTTTAAGGTATATGTTCGCCTGGCCCTCCGGGAGGCTTTATGTAGCCATTTCTCTACAGAGATGACTGTTTGTTTTTTGTTATTAGGGAGGGGAGGGGTTGACAGTTGAAGAGAGGTGGTGAAACTTAGTAATAACAGAATCAAAGAGGTTGGCAGGGGGATGCAAGGAGACTCATCAAAGAAGTGGTACCTTACTGGCATGGGTGACTCTACCGTACTAAAAGTCCCCCAGCTTAGCTAGCTTAACTCAAGCAGATCACGCAATCTCTCTCACCGACGGCAAAGTGGTCCGATATCCCAAGGGGATATTGGACGCGGCTTAAGCAAACATGGACCTTGATAATTTCGGGCATCAACGAGGCGAACGGGAAATAAGAAAGATTTCCTTCTACCCCAAGAGGGGTAAGATGGACACGGCTGCCACCTGGGAGCGGGGCAGTGATATCAAACTAGGTGGAAGACGGTGATAAAGCACCCCAAATTAAACACAGCTGCGCTGGTCTGTCTCGATCAGAAAACCTATGTGTGATAACGACGTATTGAGTTTCATGCTCCCACACCCTCCTTATTTGTTCTGACACCGTTTATGTTCTTTGTATACAAATTTCTTGCTTTTATATATATTTATTCATTTTATAGGAATTTTTGTATTCTTTATATTTTTTTAAATCACCCTCATTAAATTATGGTACCCTCAACATTTTGGGGAATTTTATAAAAAATCGGCGGAAAAGTCATTTGATGATTTTAATAATAATAGACAAACCACCTTCATAAACAATCGAACATCATTGTTTTATTTAAATTCGATTCTACTTGGCACCGGTATGCTGTAAAAAAAATCCAATGAAATCAGGTGTTCTTTATCAAATCTAATGTAACGATTGTCGTGAGAGTTGCATAGAACACAAAGACAAATAACTAATTGTAAAAATAGAGAACCATTAATTTAATATCAATCTCAGTGGACAAAGTGCTTTATTTGTGTATATGTTTCTATCTATTAGAACACTACCGAACCACTTTCTTACATCCAAGTAATTATATCTCTAAGAAACATTCTTGAATGTGTTTGTAAAGCATCTCTCCGAATTTCAATATCAAACCTGGTTTGTTTACTTCTTACCTCTTATTAAATCCCATAATAGTAAAATCTTATATTAATGAAGCCTGTCTCTGTCATTTTTTTCTCCACTATATAAATTGTATCCTTCAATCTTATGTTAATTCCTTGAATGAAGTCTGTTTAATAAAGGCAAAGGCACTGGGAATCTTAATTACCTGTCGGGAATTTACATCCTTGGTCTTACGTTATTGACGTGAGCTTCTTACCAATATAATACATGCATAGTTATATATTGGTAACAATTGGTTATTAATTTATCTAAGGGTAATGATAATTAGGTAGGATAGCTAATAATAAACTAAATAATTGTAATACTACATGATTATTTTAATTTTTACTATTATAATATATGACGAAAGAGATTTTGATCTCAACAAAAGAGAATTTAGTGTTTTATATATTGTATCTATATAGCTGCATCTACACGTTTCTTGCTTTTCCTATTGGCAGGAATTTGTTGTAAATATCGTTTATGATATACGCGGCGCTCATCTTATAACTATTTTGTGCCACTTTCGCACATTTTGAGTGCTTTTTCACCTTTTTCACAACGTTATCTTTGACTAATCCATCTGCACTAAAAATGTCAACCATATAAATTAAAGAATCAAAATATCTTATGTGCACCGACACCATTTATGGGAAAGCGTTTATTGATGAGGATGCACTGAAAATACATCTGATGGTGATGGTAAAGTTGATCCACAATCCCGGGTGGCAACGTAAACAAAACATGGAAAAATCTTGTATCTTGCACGGTAATTGTTGAGCTATAGAATAGTGCTTCCAATATTTTTAAACCTTCCCGCGGCTGCGCCTTCATCGAGGCTTATCTGTAATGGCGTTAACGAGATATGGTGTAGTATTTTGCTCAGTTGAATCCATCGTTGTGTCTTGATTCAAATTGTTCAATGCGGAGGGTAACCAATATAGCCGGTGCTATCAATAAAATGGTTGCCAATATAGGGATTATAAGCAAAGTGTAGTCACAAGTATGTATAATTCTTGTAGGAGGACGACCTCGGAGGACCACCTTGAACCCCCTTTTTTTAGCAGAGACCGCGTGGTCTCAAACAAAATCCTAAGGTGGGACAATAACGAAGATTCTCACGTGGAAGCCGGTGCGATACCCCCACCTGCTGCGTTTGCCTAAATTAGCCGAACCCTCCCCCCTCGTCAGACAGGAGACTCCATTCAATTCCATGCCTCGAGGCCAGAAATGGCGCAAGACGAGCATCTTTTCAAACCCTTATCTGAAACAGAGCTAATCCATTCGGCGCCAGGATTTTGCTTGAGAAAGTAGCCGTGCCCGGAGGCCTCTTAGCGACTTAGCCGGCTGAAGTATATATATTCAGGGTCCCTGTTACTCGAAAGAGAGTACAGCTCACTTCCCTCTAAGATACGTCCCGCTTTCGTTAAGAGTCGAGCCCCTGAAGTTTGAAGGTGTTTTCGGTTAGATCTCCACCGTGAACTTTTGACCATCCTCTATAGGCAAGTTTATGAAGCGGTTTCTTTGAAAAGTTCGTGCGACATACTCCTCTCATCCAGTTTGCGAAAGTTCGTCGCCCCGTCCGAGTGCACTCCCGCAAGCCTAAGTGTATCTCGCTACTCCGCTCACGAGTAATTCATTTTGCTCCAACCTCACCTTGCTCTTCCTTGAAGTAATAGACTCCCATTGCAAGATCTCATCGCCGCGCTGCAAGATCTTCTCATCCCGTGCAATCCGAGTCTTGGTTCCGTCACCACCTACCCCTTCTCCGAGAAGCTAGTCCGCAAGGTAGAGGTCCTTCCCCAATTTTTTAAATCGCCCCCTAGAGGTTATTCCCCGCTGTCCATGATTTATTAATTACAGAGTCTCATTTTAATTTCCCTATTGCAAGAGTCCATATCCGATATGTGCATTGCAATTGCATAATACCTCAATCTTGACCCCTGTATATATTTTGTAATTACATTTTTTTTAATTAAATCATTTATTTTGGGGTAGTCTCTTTAAATAATCTTGAATGAATCCTGGCATTTTAAGAACCCTTTAAAGCCAACCTCACGCACTCGCTTACCCCCCTTTTGTTTGAGCCTCCCATTGAACTGGAGCGAAGCCTACCTCCCTACTCTTCATCCACCCGAGGCCTCTCAGCTTTTGGCTGCCTATTTATGCGTGTACGGACCCACGGACAAGGTTGTACACCCATAATTCCTCGACAATCCTATATGGATACCGTTGATCTGGATTGGGATATTTGGGGTTCCCAAGGGGCTCTGATATTGTAGGTAAATGTCAAGTGATGTGTTTCAAATGAGATGTGAGGTTAACAGTTGAGATGACCTCACTTCAATTTGGTTCGGCTGGGAAGATGACTCGATTGCGCGTTTTCGTGATGTAAGGATCATAAAATCTTGATTTATTCAATTCTTAGTAGTTTATTTCGACAGA
Organism: Ceratothoa steindachneri; assembly: GCA_963969495.1. Taxonomy (NCBI): domain Eukaryota; kingdom Metazoa; phylum Arthropoda; class Malacostraca; order Isopoda; family Cymothoidae; genus Ceratothoa; species Ceratothoa steindachneri. The sequence goes on from OZ018331.1 coordinate 107,664,427, forward strand.
GTGGTGACATGGAAATTGTCTTCAGATAAATTCTTCCTTGCTTCTTGTTATCTTTTTTAAGCAATTTCACTTGAATTATATAACATACACTCGCCCATTTTGAGTTAAATCTAAACAGTACATGTTTTTTTGTTGTTGTTGGTGGTGGTTTTTTTTTGGGGGGGATGTCGAGGTGTATACACGATCAATATATAGTTTCTGTTGCATTGTTAACATTATAATAAAAAATGAATGCATGTTAATAACATCTTAATTAGATTAAATGATATCAATTATATAATTGATGAGAGTTAATCGATGTGAGACAAGAATTTAAATTATATTCAGTTTTATGTTAATTTGCGTTTTCTGTGCAGTGTTTTGATTCCTTCGTATATATTGAAAAAGATAGGTTACCCTCACATCTTGGTTTTCTTCTATATATTAATTTTAAGCAGTAACTTTTAAAATTAAATAATTTTATCTTTTAAGAAAATAGATTTTCATGAATTATGTTAAAACAAAAAATTAGGTATATGCTTGAAACTTTCCCTTATTGCAACGAAATTTTCTATTGACATTATTTTAAGTTCCAACTTTAATTTAATAATCAAAGGTAGGTTAACATAACATAAAATAATTTCAGAGATGATATGTGGAGGGAATGGCCATGGATTTAAAAACAAAACAAAAAAACAAACAAAAAAATTCCGGTTTCTTGTCTCATTTGCTCATTCGCGTCCAATTCTTATTTTCTCTTGTACTATATATATATATATATATATATATATATATATATATATATATATATATATATATATATATATATATATATATATGTGTGTGTGTGTGTGTGTGTGTGTGTAAACTGCTCAGTAATTAAACGGAAAGCCGTGAATTCAGATATCAATAAAATTGTGGTGACAGTGTAATAAAAACGAACACTTCTTGTCTGGAAAAGGGATTAAGACGAGACAGCTGTCCCGTCGTCAAGTGTTAGAAAATTTTTATCGCGAAAGCGTCAATTTTTAGACGCCATGGATCCATGACCACGGGACAAGGGATTAACGTCAGTTGAGGAAATCCCGCCCTGCGGGCAGAGCTAAACGTGCCCTGGAGGCAGGAAGAGGCCACGCCTTTCTCGTACCCTACTTATAAAAGAAAAATGGAGAACGCAGACTCATTCTTGATTCTAACTCTCGATCTCAGAGTCGTCCCGTTATTAATTACGTTTTGTTTAGCGTAGCGAAGTTCCCGTCTTAACCGCCTAAGTTTTGTTTTCGTTACTCTCGCTTTCTTGACCGCTAGTAAGAAATTTCCCCGACCGTACTCTGTAAACGCGAGCCTCATTTTTATCTAGCTTGTTTGTTTTGTTTGTATGGAATAAACCTTATTTTTACGTGATTCACTTCACCCTGGGTACAGTACGAATCTCGCGGAATATCCGTGTCATTTTCAACCAACCATAACTGGAACTGTTACCTTTACCTGTCTGTACCATAAAGCGACATCTCTGGATGGCCTTCCTCCTCCTACCATAAAGTGGTAACCCGTGATCCTCCCTACTTCACGCTCTAAAGGTAACAATAATGTGCCCTTTCTGCCTCAACCTTAACTGGCAACCCCTACGTCTCTACCAACAAACTGGTAACCGGTGGTCGTTTCCCTTATACCTATAAAAGCGGGAAGCATAGCTATTCTTAGCTGTGTTGATGCACGCCGGTTAGTGCTATTAAAGATTATTTCTTGATTTAGATAGTTTTAATCTTCTTTTCAAATTTTATGGATGCCTATAAGTTATAGAGGAAAAAAGATATCGTCCAAATAGTGTCTAAACTCGTTTAATTATTAAATTCGTCATAATTCGTAAAATTAACTTCGACTGGCTTATTTACATTTGTCTCCGCTATGAATTCTGAGTCATTTTCTTTTTCAAAATTCATAGAAAACGTATTTTTGCGTCGACTAAACTCGGTAAATATAGAATTGCAAATTATCTAATTCATTCTTCAATTCTACCTCACCTCTTCAGCTTTATTAACTTCCAAAAACTTCACCGTTTATGATTTGCCACAAGCTGATAATACTTCCTTCAAAAAAAAAAATCAATATAATACAGTCAGAGATAGGCACGATCTAATGCGCGGATCGAGGGGGCTGAAGTCCCCTCCGCCAAAAATTCAGACCCGTTTAAGTTTTCATTTCTTTTTTAATCCCTAGTTGTATTATGATATTCAGAAAGAGTTATGTAATAATATAATTAATATATATATATATATATATATATATATATATATATATATGTATAACTGAATCACGAAAATATGGAACGTGGCTGTAACGTTATTCATTATATATATATATATATATATATATATATATATATATATATATATATATATATATATATATATATATTTCCATTCTCTCTGGGGCTCCTTCAGCCCATTTATTAAAAATACTCGAGTCGCTTTATATTAAAAAACTAAACCAACACTGAACGAGTCTGATTCGCCCCTACGTATCCCATAACCCTACAACCTGCCCAGTCATTTTCATGCCCCTTTGTCGTTCCAGGATAAGAAGGTCGTTCCAGGACAAGAAGTTCGTTCCGACAAGATAGTCGTTCCGAACGACTCTCTGGTTAAGGTAATGTGTATATCATTCACGTATTCGGTCCTTTTAATATTTTAATTTCGTGCTTTTATATTTTGTCATATTTTAACTTTAGTCTCGCTTCTTTGGCTTTCTCTGATTTGCCCTAAGCTTTTTTGTCTTTTAAGTTTTTCTTAGTGTTTTTATTATTCCTGTTTGTTTTTTGATGTACGTTCCTAAATTGAGTAGCTTTACTTTAATTTAATAGAATCACTAAAGATGTTGCAATATTTGGAACGAAACGTCTGAGAGGAAATAAATGTCCTTTTCCATCAACTCGTGGATGGAAATTTTCTGATGTGTGGCAAAATTCGGATCTGATCAATGTCCTTTTCTCCGACTCCGCAGAGGAAGGAATTTTGGTTAGCTCCCTCTAAATATTTATCCTGGATCCGCCACTGCACGATCTTGATCTTATTTTGATCTTAAGATCAATTTTATTATGGTGATCTTAATCTAAGATCACTTTATTTCTTGTGATCTTGATCTTAATGCACACTTTTATTTTAAGATTATTAAATATGGCGGGATGCGAATGTTGGTTCTTTGTTTGTTTGTTTTTTGTTCAAGCGACATCTCTTGGCAACTTTGTTAAACACCGACTGTTTTTGCCACTACAACGATTGTGTATAAGGTTCCCATTTATACAAGTGATGATCAGAGGCGTCAATTCAGCCGAAGCTAGGGTGTGTCGACGTCATCAGCCCCCTCCCCCTAATTATTTACATGCCTTTAATTGCCTTAATTTAATATCTGCCTGTGCATATAGCACATTTTGTTATGAAGTGTTTAAGATACCTTGAGCTTTTTCAAATGCAATCTCACTCACCATCACACCACTTTGACCACTAAGCCTCTGGCCTGCACCTACTCAAGGTACTTAGTTGACAATCGAAAAATTTCCTTTCAGCACCATAGATAGCGAGCAGCAGGGAGATAAATAGCCTGCTTATCGACACTCAATTCCATTCAACGATAATGCAAGTGCGACAATAATATCACATGATGATAGTTAAATTTCAGATGCAACAGGATAGAGGGGAGACATAGACTGGGTGGTTTGATATTTATTTACCTTTAGATTAACCTCTCCAATATGCTTCACTGCATACCGGAATGGTAATTAGTCCATCAGTGGAAAATGCCGGCCTTAAACCAGCAAAGTCATTAACGAGTTCATTGAAGTCCAGTGATTTGAGAACAGTAGGTTTCACAGCCATTAACATGTCGCCACCCATAGTTTTCCTCTCTTTAAAACTTAAAAATTTATCTCTTTTAATGCAGTTGAAACTGGTCTGGTTGCAGCAATCTGAAGTAATTTAATCACCTCTGAAAATGCAACAGACATAGTGTTCAGTTTTGTGAGAGCTAAAATTATGTTTTTCTCCTCCTCCTCCACGTCATTCAACTCAAGTTCAAGGAAAGCTTTTGCCATCTGGCACTTGGAATCGAGGAGCTAATTATCAATTAGTTGAGCATACAGGTGGGAAAACTGTTCTATTCTGGTCATATCCACGAAATGAGAAGACAAACAGTCAAATGCATTGACAGCACGAAGTAGTTCGTCATTGTCTGCTGCAAATCGTCTGTTTAACTCGGAGATAAAGCGATACAGTTTTTCAAAGTACAATCTTTTGTCATCTTCTGTTTGTCTTTGCCCAGGGATGATACGACAATAAACCCTGCCGAAACTATGGCCGCACTCCGTGCTCTTGTGTGTCGCAAGCTTCACGAGGTAGTGTGTATCTTTTGGGGAGACCAAGATCTGTGGTAAATGCCTTGGTTCTGTCCACTGTTGCCTGATACTCCATCTCTGACCTCAACTCTTCCAGCTTGTCCTTTGTACTCTGGGCCATGAGCCCTCCACGTTGGTGGTTCGGTCTGGCTCTCAGCTGTCGCCTCCCGCCGTTCACGCTACCAAGTACGTGCCGTGTGCGTCCCTGGCTCATCGCAATTTGTCGCTCGCCCCTTCTGGGCCTTCTAGTAGTCGGGAACCTTTGACGGTCTCCGTCACTAGAATCCCGACGTTGGTGTCTATACGACAGTAATGTCTGTCATCCTACAGTGGAATTGTCAAGGGGTTCTTCCCAAGTGGGACGAACTCCAGCTCTTGCTTTCTAGCGTTCGGCCCTACGTGGTCTGTTTGCAAGAAAATAAGCTTAGGGCTTCGCTCTTCCCGGCACTTCCGCACTTCCGGGTGTTTAATTCCATTCCCCCGGCCAGGGGCGTGTCCCATGGTGGTGCTTCGCTTTTAATTTCCTATTCGCTATTCTCTGCGCCATTTCCCCTTCGTACTACCTTGCAGGCTGTTGCTGCGAGGGTTTTTACATCCAAGCTTTTAACCGTTTGTTCTGTATACATCCCCCCCGGATTTTAGTTTGGGTTGGTCTGACCTTTTAGAGCTCACAACTCAGTTAACCATCACGTTGTTATTACTTGGTGATTTTAATGCTTGCCACCCATCTTAAGGTGATACTGCCCCTAATCCCCGGGGCGGAGTGGTTAAGTCCCTCTTATTATCCGATTCCCTTTTTCTTTAAATTCCGGTGATTTTACCTCTCACCATGTTCAAACGGATTCGTTTAGTGCTGTAGACTTGTCTTTGTGTTCACCCGACTGTTTCCTCGACTTCCGGTGGTCGATTCGGGACGACCTTCCCGGGAGTGATCACTTCCCGATAGTCCTGTCGGCCGCCCTTTCCGGCCCGTGCCTTTCCCTTCCTCCTCGTTTGGATCTGCGGCGCGCAAATTGGGTTAGGTTGCGGGAGGCTTCTTTTCTTGATGTCTCCCGGGTTTCCTTCGATACCGTAGATTCAGCGGTCTCATATTTTAGAGGCTGCTGAGCGCTTCGTTACGCGGAGGTGCCCTGTTGCGTAGCGCTCCACCGCCCCCTGGTGGTCGAAGGATTGGGCGTCAGCTATTTCTACCTATCAGTTATCCCATTCCCGTTATAGGCGGAACCCGACCGTCTCGAATAGGGTCGATCGGAACCGGGTTCGTGCCATCCGCCAAAGGACCCTCCGTCGTGCCCGCCGTGAGTCTTGGCGCTGGTACGTATCTTCCATGTTTCGCCCACGCCACTGACTCGGGTTTGGAAGCGGGTCAATAAGATCCATGGTCACTACGCTGGTCATGCTATCCCCACTCTGGACATCGGAGGCTCGCTTGTGTCCGATGGCCGGTTGGTCAGCGAAGCTCTGGCTGACCCTTTTACTTCGGTGAGTAGCGCTGGTAGCTATCCTCGACGGTTTCTCGATCATAAGGTCACCATAGAATCTCGCCTTTTAGATTTTACCACGTGCGCCACTTACTCTTATAATGCTCTCTTTTCCGTCTATGAGCTGCGGGATGCTTTATCTCACTGTGGCTCCACCTCTCCCGGTTATGATTGCATCCACTACGACTTTTTCCGTCGTCTCCATCCCCACTCGGAGTTATCTTTGGCTGACCTTTACAACCTGCTTTAGGTCAAAGGAATCTATCCGGACTCCTAGCGTGTGGGGGTTGTTCTACCCCTTCTCAAGCCCGGTAGAGACGGTTTGGACCTCAGTCACTATCGCCTGATTGCTCTTACGAGCTGCCTCAGTAAGTTGTTCGAGAATATGGTCCAAGTTCGCCTCACTTGGTTTTTGGAGTCCAATTCGCTCTTCTCTCTATTTCAGTGCGGTTTTCGTAGCGGTGGTAGTACTCTTGATCACCTCATTCGTTTGGAAGACTCGATTATCTTAAATTATAGTTAATTATTTATATAATCTGACATTAAGCACTTTTACTCTCCGTCGAATAATACTTATACGTATTTAAAGTTATTAATGAAATAATTTAGCTACAATTTCACATTTTTATTCATATTTTTATATATATTATCAAAATATAGTATGTTCACGTATAATATAATATAGGCATAAAATATTGCCTATAGGTCCGTCGTATTCATAATTAAACATATTATATGTACAGATTAGATTTTTAAATAATGAGTGCAATTTAACAACTTTAACAGGCTCCCAAACATGAAAATCCATGGCGCGCCCGAAAAAGTTGGGTTTTTTTGTGTGAATGTTTCGTTCACCCGCGCATGCATATTCATGCGCGTTTGGTTAAATAAAAGCGTTAAAAAAAAAACGTTAGAACATTATTCTATAAACGATTTTTATTATATACTGGCCCCTGACCCTCCCAATTGATTAAAACTCAGGATCATCGTAGGATGATCCCCCCGTAGTGTTTAAATCCCCCACGAGCAGTCCCCTTGAATTTACTCCAAAAAGGTGAAACATATTGGAACACGGACGAAATAGTTTACGTCCCATCGTTCGCGCAGCCGATCGTAATGTTTACCCAATATTCTATCTAGGTTGTCACCAGAACATTGTTTAATATATTTAGATAATGTTGTTAATGAGGATCAATCTGAGCTATTTAATGGAAAATATTATCAAATGGAACAAATACTTCAGAGTCTACCATATCAAAATTTTCTTAAAATTTTATTGAAAGAAAACGACTTTTAACATAAACATTTTTTTATTTCTCTGTATTTGTTTAGCCCTTTGTATCTGATAATCTTAACATACCATAAAGGATGAAAAAAAGCCACTAGGGCCTATCAAGTCATGCCAGTAAAAAAAAGGTAAAGATTCGTTTTAACACATGTTTTTCTTATGCAGTCTTATGTGTATTTTTCAGATCTGACACTCATATTCCCCGGAAATGCATACTTTACCCATAATCGACTTAAGTTCCATAATAGGAAAAGTATGTATTTCCAGCGAAAACGAATTTCAGATATGTAAAGTAAAAAAAAAAATTAACAAGAAAAACACATTTTCACATTCACTTAAAAGATCCAGAACCAGACCTTACCTTACCTAACCTAGCCTAACCCTAGAGATATTTTCCCTAACTTCTCACTGAAACCAAGTTTTGCACTGAAAACAGTTTATAAACTGGTCGAATGCGGGCATTAGAAAGCCACGTGCCTTTAAACGCATTAACCGAAAATTTCTAATATGGTTTTACGGCCTATCGAATCTTTTGAAGTTATATTCCAGTATAAGAAATTTTGATCTTGGCTAAATTTACAATTCTTACATGTAGGCATTTAATAACTCGCGGGATTATACTGTGAACCATATATATTTCTAAGGTATGTATATCGTCATCAAATACCACGTATTATTTGGTATTGTTACTTAGAACAACCAGCGCTCAACATTGTAACAATTAAACTGAAGACACAGTTACCGTTCGAAATATAACAAAACATGCTATTGGGTAATCAGTCAAAACACACGCGCAGATCGCCTGCGAATATAACATGGCAACCAGTCAGGCAAAAGGTAGGCCAGAATTTGAAGGAAAAAGTTCAAAATGGTGCAGAAAGTTTCAAGTCTATCAAAATAGTAACATATTTTCGAAAAATGAATAACTACATTATTGTTAATTTTCGAAAAATGAAAATGACATCGGTGAATATCATTCTAGGAATTAAGAACGATTATGTCTTCTAAAATTAAAAAAATCGTAATTGTGTTAAAACGAATATTATTAAAAAACTCATAAAGTACATCTCCTTTATATAAATTCCATCCATGGGATTGCGTAATCAGCCATCTCTCTCTCTCTCTCTCTCTCTCTCTCTCTCTCTCTCTCTCTCTCTCTCTCTCTCTCTGACAATATATAAAACAATGTTCTTCTCTTTTATTTGTATTTTTATTTTATCTCTGAAGACGATTTAAGGGTAAATATATATATAAATTTGAGCAAAATATTTTTATCGTAGCGTTTCGATACCCTCGTATCATCTTCAGAGATAAAATAAAAATACAAATAAAAAGAGAAGAACATTGGTTTATATATTAATGGATGAGCACACTTATATACAAGCAAACAAAGAGGTCAGCAAGTGCAAACGTACTTACAAACTTGTGAGCATGTTAAGACAAGGTCGAAAAGGGGAGGCTTAGGGACAAAGGTCAATTTCCGGTGACGTCCCTAGAGGTGACGGGCCTTCAAAGGAGGGGGGAATTAAGCATTTCTCATAGTTTGCCTCCTAATTCTACAGCTTTGAATAATTCCGTTCGAAATTAATTGAATGTTAAGCTTGAATGAATATAGATGGCCTCTATAAAAAGTAGTTGCGGCGATCTGGTGCAAACTCAATAACTTTCGTGTTTTCTTCAAAGATTTTTCTGTTGAGAATAGTTCCATGGTTTGACTTGTGTGTTTTGCGGGGGGAAGCTCCGTTACTTAGGTATGTCATTCTTCTTGACATATCACCTATAAATTAATTAGTGTTTTATTTAGTCTAGATAGCCAATAACAACTAATCATATAAAATTTTGAGATGAAAATTGAACAATCAATTTAGGCCTAACGATGCGAGGATCGACAGTTCACGAATTGGGAAATTAGAAGAAATGGAAGAATGAACGATAACGAAAATAAAATGTATTTAAGAATTATCAAATGAAAACAGTATGGATTGAATATTACTTTAGACAAATTGGTCGCCACGAGTTATGGTGTATACCATAATGTTAAATAAAATAGGATCACAATACGATATTAAATTGGATGGGAACAGTAGTGTTAATAATAGTGCAATAAATAATAGTGGATCACAATGATATATAAATTAGGATGTACGATAATAGTATGTTAGCTATCAAAATGAGATATCAAATAGGATGTAAATTAATAGTTTGTTAACGATCACAATGGTAATAGTAAATTGCGGTCTGCGATGAATTAAAAATATATATCAATACGTACTCTCACGCTTGAGATGAACTTATTAACCAAAGTGAGGAACTCTTTTGCACAAACCTTGCGAGTCTGGAGAATCGAGCACAATGAGGCCGAGTTAAGACGTTAGGGATTTATTTTTAAAAATGCGGTTCTTGGGTAATTTGTTACATAGAGTAATTTTAATTTGTTTTATACATACATATATTGGATTTACAGATATACCAGTTACTTTGAAGTGTTCGGAATAACATAACAAATTATTTAAATTACTTTTGGAATAGTGCAGATTTAGGCGCTTTTTTGCTTAGGAGACATAAAGCAAAAATGGCTAGTGACGTCACCAGCCACAAAGGTCGACTGGCCACTGTGAATCCATAATAATATTCTGCGAAGCTGCATCGCTTTGGCTTGGTTCTGCAAATTTATAAAGAAATTTATATCGTTTGAAATAATAAATTTTTGCTGCTACTTTACTTTTCATTTTCACTAAATCAGGTTCAATCGGTCCATTACATTAATTTTTTAAGTTAAAGTTTGGTTATGTTATATAACCAAAGAAATACCATGCAGCTATCCTGGTGACGTCACTAGCCATTTTTGGTTTGTGTCCCCTAGACAAAAAAGCACCCATATTTACAGGATAATTTATTTTAATACTTTAGGTAATACAGAATCATTGTATTCACACATTCTTTTGTTTATTTGGGGACTACTGCAGAATAATAAGAAACAGGCAATGCTACACTAGAAGATCTGCGAAGATTTCACATTCTCCATTTTCTGTTGAAGTTAAACGTTAACTTATACAAAAAGGCTTCTTAAAATTTATCTTTTTAGAGAAATGGGTGGTTGCCTAGTCGTATATGTAACTCTCATGAAGAGGGTTGAAGAGCTCAAGGAGACTTTTCTATTGGATTAAGGAATTTTTATTATTATCCTACCTAACCGCATATATATATATATATATATATATATATATATATATATATATATATATACGAGGGGCAGTCAATAAGTTTTGCGAATCGGTATGGCAAAACAGAGGAAGGGGGATGGCTGTTTGTGTGGGTGTTAGGACAAGTTATGACAAGTCAGGACCTGCAGCCGCACGCTCCTGCCTCGTCTATTTAAGAAGCAGTAACTGATCACAGATCGTCAGTCACAAATTTTTCAACAATGGAGAAGGTTGAGCATCACGCAGTGATCAAATTTTTGACCAAGGAAGGCAAGAATGCAAAAGAGATCCATGAACTCATGGTTGCAGTGTACACCGACCCTCCCCCTTCTTATGCAACCATTGTTCGCAGGAATAGGAAGTTCCGCCATGGTCGTGAGTCCCTTGAAGATGACCCCCGCCCAGGACGCCCGTCAGACGTGACCAACGAAGACAATGTGCCCCGTGTGGAAAAGATGATCTCGAAAATCGACGGGTTTAGATCGAAAAAATCAAGCGAGAACTTGGAATATCCCATGGAAGCGTTATCAACATTATCCACGACAATTTGGCCATGACCAAGGTCTCTACCCGTCGGGTCCCTAGAAGCTTCACGCCCCATGATCGACTTCAACGTCGTCAAAGTCCACAAGGCCAGAGTTGCACAAGCTGCCCTGCGTGAGTGCGGATTCGAGGAGCTCATCTATCCCCCCTACAGTCCAGATCTGGCCCCTACTTTTTATTTCACCAGCTCAAGGCTGCACTGCGTGGACGCCGGTTTTGGGGGGATGAAGATGTCCAGTTCGCCGTCCAGGAGTGGATTGAACAGCAGTCGGGAGATTTCTGGTTGTCGGGAATTCGAAGCCTCAGGGACAAGTGGCGCAAGTGCATTGAAGTCGAGGGTAGTTATATTGAAAAATAATAAAACACTTTTCCTCATATCTCGTTTCCTTATATCCGAATTGCAAAACTTATTGGCCGCCCCTCGTATATATATATATATATATATATATATATATATATATATATATATATATATATATATATATATATATATATATATATTGAAGCCGACTGCGAGTTTAGCGTTAATTATTTTCTTTTCAAATCTCTCGATTTTTCTTATATTCCGCTTTTGGTCGAGTTAACCCATGGATAAGTTCGTCAAAATTCATCAGAAAAATATTAACGAACGAGGGCAGAAAACTAATTTACTGAGCAAAACAAATCAATTTATTGGCCTGATGCGTTTCAATACACACCTGTATCATTACACTGATCAACAGCCAAAATAGTTCTAATATGAGATTATGCTCACATAACTAACTTCATGTTGCTGAATTTGAATCTGATATTTTTTTGTTGTATCAGACGAGGTTTTATAAAAAAAAAAATAGGCACAAATATTCAATATTCAGTAACTTGTGTCGTGAAACAGATATTTAACCCAAAATAGACTAGCTTGTCTCTTATGTGGCTGTGCTTACATGACTAATTTCATATTGTTGATTATGATTTAGATGTTTTATTCTACTATCAGATCTAATTTCTTAAACAATCAAAAAAATAGTAAATATGATGACATTAATTGTCTCACGCAACATATCGATATTAAACACGTCACAGATAAGCTCATAAGAAACTGTACCAGAAACCATAAGTTCAAATCATTTATAATTGACAAAATATTAATTCCTAAAAGTGCTTCTGAACTTTGCCCTTACGTTTGTATAGCTCGCTCTCTTTTCGTTGCAACGTCCAGCAATAGTCGCCCATCATGTTCGGCCTGAATTGTCACTGATATCTGCTCTCCATTATGGCGATGTCTTGATAAAATCTTTTACCGTGTTCATCAATAATATATCCAAGGTTATCTGGAAAAAAATCAATATGAGAATGAAAAAAATGCAATTTCAAGGACATCCTTGCTCCCAATGCATGATAATTCTGCAGCATGGTTGAAACGATTACTTTGTAGTTGTCAGCACGATAGTTTCCAAGAAAAGCTCTGACACATTGAAAAATGATTCCCATGAGTTTTCCTCCAGTGGGTTAAAGGCCTTGGTGAATTCGCTATCATGAATTGGTATGTGAATCTGTGGTCTATTCAAGACACCTGCTTTTAACTTGGCTTCGGAAACCACGCCACCTAGTTTCTGACATAAGTATCGAAATCCAGCACCAGATTGCTCCATAGCCTTGATGAATTTTTAGCCAAACCGAACTTGAGATGCAGTGGAGGCAAAAATATCTTTTCTGGATCTACAAGAGGATTGTGAACACAGTTGAACCTTCCAGGTGCATCTCTTGGTCTTGTAGATCATTTCTTTCTCACATAGTGGTCGGCATCAGCTCTGTGGTCCCACAAACACAAAAAGCACATGTGCTTTGTGTAGCCACTCTGAAGGCTCAGTAGTAAACAGATGACTTTGAGATCCCCACATATCTTCTACTAGTGTTTCTTGTACTCTATAGCGGCTAACAAAATCTTCATTGTTTCATAGCTCTCGGCCATCTTTACTGCATGTGCTCTTGGGAAAGATAGAAACCGATTGCCATTGTGTAAAAGAATAGCTTTCAGAGAGTCTTTTCCAGAGTCTGTAAACAGCCTCCAATCATCAGACTTTTATGGTTCAGACTTGAAGAATTGTTGCATGAGAGATACTGCGTCCTCACAGTAACAAAGTTGTTTGCCATCTTGAACAATGCAGGCAGCTCTCTATGTCGGTAACGATTTGCAGTGATACGCACCTCCAACTTCCAGTAGGTTACGCTGCTTTAGTCTGGATCCCAGAGCGTCGGCCTTTTCTTTGCACAAGTCTAGGTCCCTGATGAGATCATGAAGCGCTTCTTGAATAAGAAGTTTAGGCCTGGTATTTTCAGTCATCCTGGTAGTCGTCTTCATTTGAATTAGAATCGAAATCACTAATCAATTCTTGTTGAGCCGGTGGATTTGGGACTGGGAGTTCAGCGCTGTGCGGAATTGGTCGGATTGCAGAAGCAATATTGGGGTACTGCACCTTGCCTCGTATTTTGATAGTTATTCTCTTGATGTTTGTGAGACAGAGGTAGCAGTCACTGTTGTGGTCTTTGAGTTCACGCCATATCATTTGTACAGCAAACGGCATTCCTGAGCTTCGCTTACCACACATCCACTCGCTCAGGTAGTTGACACAAGACTTACATGCTATACGAGGTGCCCATTTCTTGTTTCGGTCACCCAAAGGACATTTGAAGTAACATTTGTAGTTCAGTCAAATAGCTTTTGTGATTAGTTTCTTGAGGCTACCAGGAGTGAAGGCACCACATACGAGTATGTTAAACTATCAACATCGTTCATGCACTTGCCACGTTCCATGTTTTGTTAAGTTCAGAGTTATTAGAAAGTAGGCAGTTGTAGATATGCATTATAATAAACCAGCAATCTGAAACAAACAAAAAAGTACAAATTAGGAAATAATGATTGCATAAGTGGGATCAATGAACATATAAATTAGTGTATTAATAACATGGTGCACTAAATCTATAGATATGCTGGTTCTGGACAAATGAGCCAGATACAGCTATACGAATGTCATTATTGAATTCAGCACATACAATTACCCTAGAAAAAGATTATTTTGATCCAGAACCATGAGGAAAAAAAATCTTTTTGTTGATCAGTGTTATCAAAGGTTCATATTTATAACTTAAGGGATCGAATAACGAGGCTTTATATACATTGTTATTTAGTTAACAAATATACGAACATACTTAGAGGGAATTGAAATTCTTAAATACAAAGGCTACATTGAAATGAACTTTTTGAGACATTTAAACACAAAAGGTTACATTGAAATTAACTTTTTGATACTGTTTAAACACAAAAGGTTACATTGAAATGAAATTTTTGATACTGTTTAAACACAAAAGGTTACATTGAAATGAACTTTTTGAGACGTTTAAACACAAAAGGTTACATTGAAATGAACTTTTTGATACTGTTTAAACACAAAAGGTTACATTGAAATGAACTTTTTGATACTGTTTAAACACAAAAGGTTACATTAAAATGAACTTTTTGATACTGTTTGAACACAAAAGGTTACATTGAAATGAACTTTTTGATACTGTTTAAACACAAAAGGTTACATTAAAATGAACTTTTTGATACTGTTTATACACAAAAGGTTACATTAAAATTAACTTTTTTATACTGCTTTAAATGTTTAATCTATAATGGGCACAGGATTAATTTGGCTAGGGATTATTATGAGTTACCATTTAAACAATGGTGCCCCCAGAACACACACGTTGGAAAAACATGGAAGACAACTGAACCGGAAGTCACTCGAAGATAATATAAAAATCCTATCGTATGCTCCAAACCGTCGACAGCTAATTATATCAGAAGCCTACTATATAAAAGACCAGGCAATGGCTTCGCTACTAAGATTAAAATTTGGAATCTAAAAAAAAAGCAGCCAGGGTTAAATTTTTATAATTTTTTTGAACTTCGTCAATTATAATAATTTTAAAAAGAAACTCTAAACTAAATTTGCCTTCTTTCAAAATATCCCGTTGCTAAAATGTAGTTATAGAAGAAGATATATAAAAATAAATTTTCTGAACTTCACCATTTGTAATTCTTTGGGTTTTAAAAAATTCACAAATTTCGATACTTATATATATTTGTGAACTTCACCATTTTGTTTTTTGGTATTATAAAAGAATTATTAGAAATAACTTTGGTAAAAAAAACATAAGTCCTAACCAAACTAAGATGAAATTATTATTCAAATACTCAAAAAAATCCCCTTCCTAAATTATAGTTAGGGAAAAATAGCCCAAATTAAATATGCAAACAAACATACAATTCACTCTGGCTTCCTCACGTCACCGTGCCCAGAATAATAATCTCTAGGCAAATTAATCCTGTGCCCATTATATATTAAATATTTGAAGCAGTATCAAAAAGTTTATTTAAATGTAACTTTTTGTGTTTAAACAATCTCAAAAAATTCATTTCAATGTACCTTTTGTATTTAAGAATTTCAATTCCCTCTAAGTATGTTCGTATATTTGTTAGCTAAATAACAATAGACTGTATATAAAGCCCTGTTCTTTAATTCTTTAGCCCCAACAATAGACTCCGCATTGCAGGCTATCACACGTATCTATCTCCACAGCGTGGCACCTAGGATCTGCGATCCTAGTAAAGCGCAACATACACCACTCCCTCATCAACACACATGACATCTCCTTTCTAACCTGCAAGATAGAGACAAGCTCCGGCCCCATAATAGTGGCTACTCACTACAGACCACCACGTATATGTACAGTTAAACTTAGAAGTCCCACTCCGGGCCCTATCAAACTACAATCTGCCTATCTTCTTCGCGGGGGATCTCAACGCTTTTCACCCGACACTCCTTTCCAACCACAAACGATGTGGGAAGTTACTTGGCCGGTGCCTTGCGGCGCTACCGCTGCGAGCACATCGGCCCTGCCTTCCCCACGTTCTTCGATCCGCACGGGGGCACCACATCCCCGGACGTGGTCTTCCGCAACGACTATGCCACACGCTTCTGCACTCACATGTCACCCGGTCCCCACGTACTATCTGACGAAATACCGATATGCCTTCTCATATCCACATCTCCCATACTCATCCATACATCACCTCTATACGACTACAAAAACACGAACTGGGTAGAATTCAGGAGTCACATATCCATAAATACACCACATAACCTCGACCTGGAGGACATCAATCCAGGACTAATAGACCACCACTGGTGCTCACTTCTAGACACCATCACCACCGCACGAAACCTACACTCACCACAAAAAAACTACACCTGCATAAAACACTTCTAATTCTCAATACACACCCAGAGACTCAACACACAGTACAATAACCCCTACACCAGAGGCCCACGACAACACAAGATAAATCACCTACGTGCCCGCATTCTACAGTCCGTGCAGCTAGACAGGAACCGGCAGTGGCATGAAGTCGTCCGCATTGCGGACGACACCCGTTGCACGGACCTTTCCTTCTTCTGGCGGCACGTAAAAAGGATGCTGGGCACTGAACCATGCAAACCAATCACACTCTAAATAAACAACCACACACTCACAGACACTAACGACATCCTTGACGCATTCAGGTCCCATTGGGACACAATACACACGCACAACCCACCAAAACCACAAGCGCAGGAGCACTTCCCAGGAAATCCAGGAGTAGTGTCTGGCTCACGCTCACGAGCTAAGGCCTGCCCCCCTGATACGAATGGAGGTGCTTGATTACACGTCCACATTAACCACTCCAATCACCGTCGAGGAAACAAAACACCTTTTCTTTCAGATATCCCCAAAGAAAGAAGTCACAAATGCTCAAATCAGGTGACCGCACAGACCACCCTAAATCACCCCTCAGAGATACCAGACGTCCGGAAAGCATTCGTCTCAAAACATTGAGTGAATTTCGAGTTGTGTGAGCTGTAGTCCCATCCTGCTGGAACCATACGTCTCCCAATCCCTCATCTTCAACAGTCTCCTCCATTTTGGGCTGCATAAAATTGTGCAACATTGGGACATAACGTTCGGAATTCACGGTCACAGTCGGCCTATCACGCCAAATTGTGATCTGGTACACTACACCGTTAGTTTAGGGGAATGTCGAGGTATTTCCTGGATAATTTGAGCGTTATTTTCAGCCCAGTAATGGAAATTTTGCTTATTCACAGCCCCAAAGAGGTGAAAATGTGCCTCGTCGCTACTGAAGAAAGCTGCCTCGGGAGCGATCTGTCCAAGCATTTTTCACATAGATTTTGGCGGTTGGCAAAGTCTGTTTGGTTCAATTCTTGAGCCATCATTATTTTGTAGGGATGGAAATTCAAATCCATATGCAGAATCCTCCTCAAACTGCGGTCGGAAATTCCCAAAGCAACAGCATGCCTTCAAGCAGAACGTCTCGGCGACTGCTCGATCGCTGCTCTCACCATCTCAACATTTTTTGGTGTTCTGATGGACCTGCGTCGGCTAGGTGTATCTCTTCTTAGTGTGCTACCAGTTGCCTCCAACTGTCTAACCCAGGACCGAATTGTGTTCGCCTGAGGAACGGCATCGTTGCGCGGAATATTGAACCGTCACCGAAAGGCTCTTTGCGTCGCAATCATAGATTGATTGTTCTCAAAATACGCGCGTACGGCAAAGCCGCGATGTGCTCCCATCCACACCATGTTTGCTACTGAAATGGGGATGTCTACGGAGCATAGCGAAACCACGCGCACCTCCCTCCTTCCTCCTCCCCGCGCGCATTGACTCCTCAAAACTGCTTAATCGGTTCTGCCGCCCTATATATATATATATATATATATATATATATATATATATATATATATATATATATATATATATATATAAATATATATATAACCTTATTTTGCAGGATTACATGTACAGGGTGTCCACAAAGTCTGGGTACATAGGAATTTTAATATTTTATTTATTTATGTTATTTTTCCTCCCCAGATCGAATGATGGCTCTGTCTAAAGAAGAAAGAATCGAGTTGGTACTCTTAAGTGGACGAAAAGGATGGTCTTATCGCAAAATCGCCGATGAATTTAACCTTCGACACTCTGATCGGCAACCTATATATTTTACTGCCGTCGGGAAATTGGTCACGAAGTTTAAAGAAACAGGCAGTGTCTTGGACAAACCCCGTTCCGGGCGACCAAAGACTTCAGACGAAACGAAAGAGGTTGTCATGGCCAAGATTGCTGCTAGCCCAAAGAAATCACTTAGTCGGACATCCATGGAGTTGGGTGTTCCAAGGTCAACTATCCACAAAATCCTGGTAGAGCAGAAGTTCCATCCGTACAAATTACAGATATTGCATCACTTAAATGAAGACGACCCCGATAGACGAATGCAGATGTGCGAATGGTTTTCAGATAAATTGGAAGAAAATATCAATTTTACTAAAGACCTTTTGTTGCTCAGTAATGAAGCTTTGTTTATGTTAATGGTGAAGTCAACAGACAGAATCTTCGATACTGGTCTCAAGACAATCCACATTGGATGGATCCATCCAAACAGCAAGGCTGCCCAAAAGGTGATAGTGTGGTGTGGTTTGTGGAAAGCTCATGTGCTAGGACCCTTCTTCTTTGATGAACATATAACCGGTGAGACTTATCTGAACATGTTGAGAGACAAATTAATGCCTCAAATTGAGCGCTTGGCAAGGGACTTCCGGACTTGTTTCAGCAGGATGGAGCCCCTGCCCATTTTGCTACAAATGTTAGAGATTGGCTGAATGGCACTTTTCCTCACTGGATTGGAAGAAGAGGTCATGTGGAGTAGTCCCCTAGTTCACCAGACCTTTCTCCCCTTGATTTCTTTTTCTGGGGTATGTTAAAAGAGAAAGTTTACTCAATCGAGTTCACCAGAATTTAGCAAGGCGCATCGAATTATGCATTTCAAATAATGCAAATCATATTGAAAATATAATTTCTTAACATTATAATTAAATAAAATTGTTTTGTTCTAAAGGTATGTATTTATCCCCTATGTACCCAGACTTTGTGGACACCCAGTATATATGTACTGTAGCAAAATTTGTATTAGTGGTTGCATGTTTGGGGGTTTTGAATTATAATAAACTCAATAATGATGTGTGGCATTCATATTACAGGATAGATAGGCCCAGTAAAAAATCCCTACAAATAAGTGCTCAATGGATCTAGGAAATCTTAAGATTGAGCACACACATTAATTAATTAGGCAATATAACATGTAATAAGTAGTAAACCATTGTAAATATAAAGAAATACACATATCATAAATGTACATTTATTAGAAAAGAATAAGAAAGGCAAGCAAATAAGTGGTTTCCCACGCGGCCACACACACGCGCGCGCATCCATATACACAAAGGAGCAGCTGCAGGACCTAAGATGCCGATGCGTGGTAACGAGAAGCCGAGTAAATACAAAAGTGGTATATGCTTTGGCGGTCGAGTTCTCGTGAAGGTATCAAAGGAAAAATAAACAGTCGTATCTTGATAGGATCTGCCAGCCCGGTCTGAAAATATGTACAGATACTCGAGAGACGCACACACTTCTGACAACTCCGCCCAACGGTCAGCGGAGAGGCTAACAAGTGAGTTTCCTATCGTTAGCTCCGCTCCGCGCTTTGAGATGAGAAAAAAAAAGAGGTCACGCCCCCACTTAAGCAAGGAATTATAAATTAACGAAATTAAACATTGAGAGAGCGTAGTTAAGTCATTTAACCGAATAGACTCAAGTAAAGGCCTCTGCCTCGTCCGATTAGTAATCCTGACATCATGGAGTTCGTCTCTCTCTCTTAAGGCCTGCCACCTTTCCCTTAGCTACCCCAACATTAGTAAAACTTACATACCGCCGCATAGAACTAACTAGATTTATTTCGCTTATGCCTAATAAGATAGACGCTATTTCAAGAATAAAAACGTACTTATCGTCGCTTTCCCTTTGAGTCCTTTCCTTTAACCCCGAGGTAACCAAAACATCTTCTGTAACCCAGCCTAGAAGCAGAATCTACGTTAAAGCTTTGGAGTCAGAGCAACCTCTCACCCCTAGGCTGGTAACCTTAACACGCGCAATAACACCGAGGACCTTTTTCCCCCACATACGGGTAACTTTCAGAACCCACTATAAACTGGTATCTAGAAGTTTACGTCATAGATGAGCTTGTGGAGGTTTTCTCTGGGTCTATTTAATCCTGCAATTTGGTGCCATTAGCCTACCTATTACATAATCCGATTACCACTTGCTCACCTGTTGATGGCGTGTTTTTTTGTGTGTTCTTTTACTGGGATTTATTGATAGACCCTGGTGACTCTTTCCATCATTAATGTTATTTTATGTTAATGTTGTTAAGTACAAAGACCTAAACAAATTACAGAAAAATAAAATTGTTTATGTTCTAAATTGTTTTCTTTCAATAATGTTTTAAGAAAATGTTTTACATGGCAGACTTTAAAGTATTTATTCTTTTCTCTCTCTCTCTCTCTCTCTCTCTCCCTCTCTCTCTCTCAAGGCCAGATCACCTTAGTCTGGGCCGTAAGGCCCCTGTGATCTGTGTATCTATGTAACTCTATGTAACTGTAACTCTCTCTCTCTCTCTCTTCGCACCAGTGTGAAGGTAAGCTGCCTTCCATGAAAGGGGAACGGAGAAATAAGGGTGGAGGCTGAGAAATCTCAGATCTCTGAGAACTCTGTAGTTGCCCTCATGGCAAGTGGCAACGATCTCTACCTACGATGAGGCAATGTAGGCGCCAGCGGGAAGATCCTGACCACGGTTATGGGAGGAGTTGACGACTCTGGGCTAAAAACCCGCAGACGTGTCGTGGTCGGGATACTCCCAAGACGAGGTCCATCCCGCAATGCTCACGCGAGGAACGTCTCCATAAAACAACGCCTGGAAGGAGTCTTTTTTGTAGACCCCTACCGCACCTTTTACGGGAGAAATGACCTGTACAAAAGGGACGGAGTGCATCTTTCATTTAAAGGGAAAGCTGCACTCGCAAACATGATCCAGGATGTTGTGGAGCGGACCCAAAGAAGTGTCAGACCCCGAGTAAAGAAGGACGTACGCCAGTACACCCGTGTTACTCCAGGAACGACCTTTTCTGAAGTCACAAAGAGGGGAGTGACCCCGCCACAGAGAAAGAAAGCGGGAAACGGAAGAGCGTAGGGAGTCCTACAGTCGGGGACTCCTTCAAAGTTTTTCTGTTTAATGCGAGGTCTATCAGAAACAAGTTTCTAGAACTTCGTGGCCTCGTAGCAACAGAAGAACCGGAGATGGTTGCCATAACGGAGTCGTGGATAAAAACCTCAAGCCGAGATTTTGAAGGTGAATTCACGATTCCCGGTTACCAGTTCTTCTTGAAAGATAGGCCAGACAGAGAGGGTGACGGTGTGATGTTGTATGTCAAGGATACTCTAAACTCGACGGATTGCAACATCGTATCCGACCATGAACTACTAGGTGTTGACCTAGAGATAGGTCCTGCCAAATACAGGACCCTGGTGCTTTATAGACCTCTTGCCCAACTCGTTGAAAAGAACAAAGATCTGTACCAGCTACTAGGAGAACTTTTCGAAGACAGAGTGTGTATCGTCATGAATGACTTCAACACACAAGTTGACTGGGAAACCAGAGAACCCTGTGGCGAGAACGCACTACTCCTGGAGTTCACAAACAAAGAGTTCCTCACTCAATGCGTGAGAGAGCCAACGAGAGGAGACAATATCCTCGACTTGGTTTTCACCTCTGAGGATGACATCGTTGAAGACCTCTCTGTTGGCGAAGAGCTCGGTGGCAGTGACCACCGACTAATTAGATTTGTAGTCAAAGTTGCAAGGTAGAGCCTGCAACTAGTAAATCAAGAAAACTCGATTTGAGAAGAGCAGACTTTGCAGGTCTACGCGCGGGACTGACTGACGCGAGGCTAGAAGAGTGCGATGCTGTTGAAGACTCTTGGAACAGTTTCAAAACCACATTCATGAGTCTTCAATCGCGTTTTATCCCTCTGAAATGCCCCCGTCGGTCTTCTGTTCAACTAAGTGGTTTAATCGAGAAATCAGGCAACTGCTTAGGGAGAAGAGAAATGTGTACCGTCAATCGAAGATCTCGGGTGACTTTGACGAATACCGGAGGCTAGCCAGGAGAGTGAAGTCCAGCATAAGGGCGGCTAAGCGGTCTGAGGAACTCCGAGTGGCGAGACTCTGTAAAGAGAATCCCAAGGAGTTTTTTGGATATGTGAACAGCCGTAAACCAATCCGTCGAACGATTGGCCCTTTGAGGAATGAGGAGGGGACATTAAAGCATTCAGATGCAGAAAATGCTAACCTTCTCAATGACTACTTCTCCTCAGTGTTTACTAAAGAGTGTGGTCCCATCCCCCAGCCCACGTATTCCTACTCGGGGGAAAAGCTGGAGGCAATGGACTTCACCGAAGGAGAAATAAAGAAAAAGATCGCTGACCTAAAGACGAATAAGTCCCCTGGACCGGACGGGTTTCTACCCAAGATGTTACAGGAAGTGTGCGATGAAGTATCACGACATCTGTGCGCTATCTTTAACATGTCAATCCGGACCGGATGCGTTCCTAGAGACTGGCGTGAGGCGGAGGTGACTCCGATCTTCAAGAAAGGAGACCCTAGCCATCCGTCAAACTACCGACCTATCAGTCTGACTTCGATAGTCGGTAAACTCATGGAAAGCATCATGGTGGACAAAGTGACGTCGTATTTAGAGTCAAACCTGCTACTGAGGAGTTCCCAGCACGGCTTCCGAAGGCAACGGTCATGCCTGACGAACCTTGTGGAATTCTTCCACTTCGTTTTCAGTGAGCACGATCGGGACAAGGCGGTGGATGTGGTCTACCTAGACTTTCAGAAAGCCTTCGATAAGGTACCACACCGCCGCCTTCTCCAGAAAGTGCGAGCGCTTGGCATAGACGGAAAGGTAGCCGGCTGGATCGAGAACTGGCTAAGTGGCAGACAGCAACGGGTGGTGGTAAATGGACAGGCTTCTGAGTGGGTACCCGTTACTAGCGGGGTGCCTTAAGGTTCTGTCCTGGGACCACTACTATTCATCATCTACGTCAACGACATGGACGGTGACATGGTTGCCAAGATTTCAAAATTTGCCGACGATACCAAGCTTGGTATGAACGTTGCAAAGGATGGAAATACTGCCCGCCTGCAGGAAGATCTTGTGAAGATTGGGGAGTGGTCGGACACGTAGCAAATGCCTTTTAACGTGAACAAATGCAAAGTAATGCATATCGGCCACAGAAACCCCTAATCTCATTATATCCTTAATGGCACTGCTCTTGATTCGAGTGACACTGAGAAGGACTTGGGTGTTACTATCACTAGCGACCTCAAGTTCTCGAAACAGTGCATCGAGGCAGAGAAGAAAGCCCAAAGAGTGTTAGGCTACATAAAGCGCTAGTTTGGATACCGTAACAAGGAGATAGTACTTTGTCTGTACAACTCCCTGGTTCGGCCGCACCTGGAGTATGCCGTACATTTTTGGAGTCCTTCGTTTCGAAAGGACATCGCAAGGTTGGAACGCGTACAAGCTAGGGCACCAAACTGATTCCCTCTATCCGACATAAAAGTTATGAGGATAGACTAGGGGAATTAGATCTGTTTTCGCTGGAAACCCGTAGACTGCGTGGTCAGCTCATCGAAGTTTTCAAAATGCTTCGAGGGTTCAACAATGTTGACTACCGGGATATTTTCACACTGAGTGAGAACAGAACGCGCAATCACGGCTTCAAACTTGAACTGAAGCGTTACAACCGCAATCTGTGTGGAAATTTTTTCACCTACAGTATCTGCGGTAAGTGGAACGCACTTTCAGTGGAAGTTGTCAACAGTGAATCTGTTGACCAGTTCAAGTCAAAGTCTTGAAAAGTGGCCGTTTAGGGACGCAAAACAATTGAGCAGTCATGTGCCCGCTCGATTGATAGTCCAAAGGTACCCTCTTTGAATGGACCGTAAAGTCTCCTAGGGTACCTTCTTTCCTTGTTGTTACTCTCTCTCTCTCTTGCAGCTCAAAAGGGGTATAAGGTCACGAACGAAAGAATTTTCTTTCAATGGTAAAAGAATACACGTAAAGAGAGATGACATCCACCAAATTCTTTGTCCAAATACAGTATAAAATAGGAACTGATGGCAGTGTATTTTTCGTTCAGCACGATACCTACAGTTTTTTTATTACATTATCATTTTCGTTTGAGTAAAAATGGGGATTTTCATTCGCGACGGGCTTTTGTGATTTAATAAAGGTTACTTTGGCCAAGGAACGAGAGAATTTGACTGTAAGGAATCAAGCAAGATTATGAAGATTACAAAATAGCAAGGGCAATTTGTTGGTAAATGAACTTAGGTGTCAATGGAGGAATAGTGGCGGTAATATTTGGTATTTATGCAGTAATGAATGGTACTAATGCATATATACAAACACTTAAAGTTGTTTGGAAAAGAATACGGAAATTAAATAAGGTACATTAATATCAAGAAAATTTTGAGCACTTTTACACTATGAAAAAACAGACATGTTGGTCGTGGGGCTGGAAGGGCAAAGCGTTTTTCAAAAGGATGCTAGCGACGATGAGTGTTGACAGATTAAAGGTGAGGATAAATATTCCATACAATTTTTAGATTTTTTTTTAGCACCAAGATTTGATTAATTTTTCTAAGATTATATATTTATTAAGAGAGCGGTACAATCTACATACTATAATCAGTGGCGGTTCTGCCTATGGGCAATACGGGCAGCTGCCCAGGGTGGCACTTGTTAAGGGGCGGCAACATATAGCATTCTTGATTCTGAAGAGACTGGATGAGCTAAAAATTCCTTTCATGGACTGGAGAGGGCAATCATACGACAACGGGGCTAACATGAGGAGAAAAACAAGAGTGTTCAATCCAGGTTCTTAGAAATTAATCCCAGATCTCTGTTTGTTCCATGTGTAACTCACTCTTTGGATTTGGTGTTGGTCGATGCTGCTAATTTAATGTCACAAATTACTTTGGTTTCTTGCAGTAACTTTATAACTTGTTTTCAGCCTCCACACAGCGATCGACCGTTTTAAAAAATTATGTGGACATCACATTGAAGATGTAGTCTAATACAAGATGGGAAAGCAAGATCAAGAGTGTGGAACCCCTGAGATATGAGGTAGCTGCAGTGAAAGATGCACTGATCGAGGTGAGGGACAACACCAACGACTCAGTAGTAAAAGTAGAGGCTCAATCTCTAGCCGAAGAGGTTGGGTTGTATCGCTTCGCCATTTGCTCAGTGGTGTGGTATGACCTGTTGTGCCAAATTCAGCATGTGAGAAAGTACATGCAATCTCCTAGCATGAAAATTGATGTTGCAGTAAATCTTTTAAAAATAACAGAGATAGGTCTCTGCAATTACAGGATAACAGGTTGTGTGGCTGCACAAATGGCAGCCTCAGATATATGTGAACAAATGAATGTAGAGGCTATGTTAAAACAAAAACGGCTGAGATCCACAAAGCGGCACTTCTCCTATGAAGCATTTGATTATCCCTTGATTGATGCTTTGAAGAAGCTGGAGGTA
This sequence comes from Ceratothoa steindachneri, assembly GCA_963969495.1. Classification (NCBI taxonomy): domain Eukaryota; kingdom Metazoa; phylum Arthropoda; class Malacostraca; order Isopoda; family Cymothoidae; genus Ceratothoa; species Ceratothoa steindachneri. Next base: position 107,689,886 of record OZ018331.1, read on the forward strand.
TCTTTTTTCAATGCAGTGGTATATTCTGCGACATTAGCCCTTCAGGAAAGATTTTCCGCGTTGAAAATTGTTGGAGAGAAGTTTCGATTGCTGACACATTTTCAAAATCTCGCATTTGAGAAGCTAACAGAACAATACGCGAACCTTAGTGCTATGCTACACTTTAAGGGACAATCTGACTTAGATGTCAAAGAGCTTGCACGGGAGCTGAATAACTTGTTTGAATTGCTGACATTTAGCCATGAAAGCGAGCTCCCTGAAATATATCCAAATTTGTGGACTGCTCTCAGAAATGGTCTTACTCTTCGAGTCACTGTTGCTGAAACAGAGAGGAGCTTTACAAAGATGAAGCTCATCAAACCTTACCTGAGATCATCTATGTCACAGGAGCGTCTTATTGGTCTTGCTATCATCAGTATAAATCATACAATTTCTGGGCAGATTTCGTATGCTGATTTAATTGATGACTTTGCATCAAGGAAGGAAAGAAAAGTCATGATTTAAATGGCAGTTGTACTGTGGCGCAATTTGATTTGTTTCTTGTTCTGAGTGTAATAAAACACCCTCTTCTAAGTTTCTTAATTTTATGTGATAGAGCGTTTATATAATTTACAAATTAAATTCTCAAGTTTTATTATGGCAATTTAATTTAATTTGTACTTTTCTTGTTCATATATATATATTTATAGGATAAATAAGCAGGCTAAATTTAGGAAGTTCATTATTATATTATAACTTCTTGGTACCGACGTTTCGAGTAGGAACCCATTCTCAAGTATATGAGATTATAAATATATACAAACATAAGAATTTTTTAGATAAGTTATCAGATATTTTTAAATTAATTATATGGAAAACGGGAAGCAGCAGAGGTGGTAATATTCAAATTATTAAAATGCAGGGCTTTTAACTATTAGGGAATAGGGAACATGTTTTTGTTTTTAAATCAAACAGATTAATTAGTTTTGGGTGTCTTCATTGTAAAAAGAGGGAGATAATAGAAATATTTGAAAGATAGGGGTTGTTTTGGGGGAAGTGGATTTGGCGTGTGTAATTCGTGGGTGATTATAACTGTAGTAAAAGTGGAAATGAGCTTGTGTCAGAGTTTAAAGTAGGGTTTTTAAATCTAATATAAAGAGATTCCAGTGTACGTAGTTGGTTTTCGTTGTTTGCTGTGTCTTTAATTGAAAAATTATTTAAGTTAGGTTTATGGTGTGGATATCTGTTTTCGTAGTGTATTCGGATAGGGGAGATTTGAGAGTAGTTCGTGGGGCTCCAGTTCTATTGCTGATGCCTAAATGCGCGCAAATACGGGTATGTAGTGTGCGCTGTGTAGATCCTAAATACACCTCGGAATTACATCTCGAGCAGTTGAATTCATATATGATGGAGAATCGAAGCAGCGTTGGTATTTTGTCTTTAATGTTGAAAAGATGTTGTACTTTGCGTGTGTTTTGAAAAATTGGTATAAAATGTGTTGCAGGAATGAATTTTTAAGAAATGGTGAGAGTTTGGCCCAGAGAAGTAAATTGAGGGGTCCTATATATGGGAGAGATACAAAATCCTTTTCTTTAGGGACGTTGTATGAGGGATCTTTCGGGGTAAATATTTTATTGATAAAATTTCGAAGAGTTCGGTCGTATAAGTTTGAAGGATATCCGTTTTGTGGCGAATAGTTAGTGAGGAAAGTGATCTCGTTGTGGAAATTGAGGTATGATGTGGAGAGATTGTAAGCGCGAGAAACTAAGGTTTTGATAGAGTTTAATTTGATTTTGGTGGAAGCTTCCCCCGTATTGCGCTTCGCTACTAAGATTAAAATTTAAAATCTAAAAAAAAGAGGCCATGGTCAATTTTTTCTAAATTTTCTGAACTTCACCATTTGTAATTCTTTGGGTTATAAAAAACTTCACAAAATTTCTATACTTATATTTATTTCTGAACTTCACCATTTTGCTTTTTGATATTATAAAAGAATTATTAGAAACAACTTTGCTAAAAAAATATAAGTCATAACCAAACTAAGAGGAAATTAATATTCAAATACTCAAAGAAATCCCCATTTTAATTTATAGAGTTAGTGATGATGATGATGATTAAACAATTAGGCATATTTCGCAAATTTATTGTCATTATCTGAATCACTTGCTTATTTTAACCACTAACTAAATAATTTATTTTCCGTTATTTAAAGAACTTTAAACGAATTTAAAAAAGAAAGGAAACACTGGAATTTAGTAATTTTGAGTTAATAATATAAAATTAGTATACAGAATATAATTGTAATCTTATCCTTTCAATATATTTAATATAAATCGGGTTTAATTGATGAAAACAAGGAGCTGTTGTAATTTAGATCGCCTACATGAGAGATATGGTGGCATTTGGAAATTATTGAACGAATATGTTCTAGACTGAATTGGCATTTTAACTTAGCAATCAAATGAGATTAACTTTATAAATAAACAATTAATATATTAGATTTATTTTGTTTATGTAATATTAAGATTTTTGTAATTATAATCAAAACAATGTACGATAAATTAATCTCCAAAACTTATGTTTTATTATTTTAAAACACTTTAAATTTAGCCCTATTATATTGAAGAAATATGTTAAATGAAATTTATTAAATCTTTAAATTGCTTATGATCAATAATCCAACAATTGTAAGATTGAATAAATATGTAAAACCTTGTAAAAGAACTAAATTAAATAAAGTGAGGAAATATATTATTTCCTCATTATATCAAAAAATTAGAAAGGGCGACTATTCGGGAAAAAATTCACATTCTCCGTTTTCTGTTGAGGTTAAACGTTAGTTTATACAAAAGGCTTTTTGAAATTTCCTTTTTTAGAGAAATGAATGGTTGCCTTGTCGTATATGTAACGCTCCTGAAGAGGGTTGAGGAACTACAGGAGACTTCTCTAGCGGGTTAACGAATTCTTATTATTACCCTTACCTAACCGCATCGACTAGAACGTTATTGTTCATTATATCAATATATATATATATATATATATATATATATATATATATATATATATATATATATATATATATATATATATATATATATATATATATATATATATATATATATATATATATATATATATATATATATATATATATATGGTCTGGCTCCTTTTCGTAATAGTGATGGTTCGAGCTGCTCAAAAGCAATGAAGCTATTGTGGCGCACTGGAAGGAACACTTTCAAGAACTTTTAAATAGAAACCCGGTTATTGACGGTAATGTTTTGCAACAAATCCCCTGTCGTAGAATGGACTCTCGACGATATACCATATATAACTATTCGTTGAGGGAACTTCTTTAATTATCTTTAGAGTGCGTGGATGTCTAGGCTGGCCCATATTATGTATCTTCGATATGCTTAAGAAGTGGAACTGAGCTCAAGGATAATAATATTGCTATCATTAATAAAATAGAGTTTTATTAATAATAACTATCAACAACACACAAAACGGAAAATATTGACATAAACAGAGAATGGAAAGGGTCGTGGGGAATCGAGTTAATCCGAGGATTAAAAGATTTAAAAAGGTAAAACAAATATAAAGTTAAAGGGAGGTGATGGTTCGCTAAACCATTTAAAGCACAGGATAGAGTTGACAAAAGGGTTAAATACTCAAAGGTAACGTTCGGCCTACGTAATTATACTTGTTGTGCAGAGGAAGGCGACGTGAAGGAATTTTCGGTCTGCTGGCGAGTTCCAGCCGAAAGGGGGGGGGGGGATTAAATGATCCTGACGTGGCGTCTTGGAATGAGAACCGTTTCTTGACGAACGGCTTGAAGAACAATGGCTGTTCTACGTTGTTCTCTTCTGAACAACAGGGAGGGGGGGTAAGAACTGTCTCTTGTCTACGGGCTCGAGAACAATGGCTGTTCTAATGCTGTTCTCTCCTGAACAACAAGGGGAAAGGGTGAGAACCGTTTCTTGGCGAACGGCCTCAAACGAACAATGGCTGTTCTACGTTGTTCTCTTCTGAACAACAGGGGAAGGGGGGGGGAACCGTTTCTTGTCAACGGGCTCGAACGAACAATGGCTGTTCTAACGTTGTTCTCTTTCTGAACAACAGGGGAAGCCTTGTGAACTTGGCGTCACGAAGGCTCAAACCTTGCCACTCAAGGGATATTGTCCTTCTTCTGGACAAGTGATGGTGGATCTCGAGGTCGAGGGCCCTTGGATGCACAAAGTAAGACTGGACCGTATTGATGTCTCGCGTAGAAAATCTGGATCTCTAATCTGCATCTTAGTAGTTAAGTTTCCATATAAATAGCCGGGACATCTCCTTGGCGTGGGGGACAATGGAGTCGGAGCTTCAAGGGAATGCACAGCCAAGCCTGAGAACACTGCCTTATCTGCCCATAAGCCTAACTCAATCTGGCGAGGTCGGCGCATGGTGCGAACGGGGGAAGATAAAACTCCTTGTTTAAACATTGACTCAGGTGGCTGCGATAAGGTGCCCAGCTTCGAAGCGAAGATGCACGTGGGTAGCATCGTGGTTTTAAATAACATGTGATAGTGGTTGAAATTAACGCGGCCTCAACCCGTTCTATCACATCCCCCAACATCCAATAAATTATCCTTTGAGCGCAATCCTAACTCTAGAGGAAGTGAGAAAGGCTATAATTCCATGAAAAATAATAAGGCCTCCGGGCCTAACAACATAACTGCCGAAATATTCAAATGCGGAGGTTGACTTTTGACTTCACATCTCCACCAAATTATTGTCAAAATTTGAGGAAATCCCAGATGATTTTAAGGATGGAATAATCGTGACGATCTACAAGAAAAAGGGTGACCGGTTATTGTTATCAACCACTGGTAAAATTTTACTTCGAACTTTGACGATTCGTCTAACTCTTTTAGCTGAGAGCGTTCTTCCTGAATCACAATGCAGCTTCAGGCCGTCTCGCGGTACAACTGACATGATCTTTACCGCTAGACAGCTTCAGAAAAAATGTCATGAACAAAATCAACCTCTTTTTATGGCCTTTATAGACCCTACCAAAACCTTTGATAGTATAAAGCGTAAGCTTTATGGGAAATCATCTTAAGATTTGGTTCCTTCAAAGATTTATCTCAGTCTTGCGTCTTTTGCACAATGACATGACCGTGTCAATTGTGATGAACGGTAGCTCAATAGACTTTTTCAATGGCAACTCTGGAGTCAAATAAGGCTGTGTAGCCACACCAACACTGTTCTCATTATTTAACGGAGGGATTTTTAATCTTAGCCGTCTTAAAGCTCGGACTAAAACAGAAGCTGCCTTGATTCTCGAAATTCAATATGCAGATGATAATGCAGTCAACGCGGAGGACCTACAAAAAATCCTATCAGCATTTTCAAATGGCTACTCCAGGTTCGGTCTGTCAATTAATGTTCGGAAAACTCAAGTTTTGTACCAACCAGCACCAATAAACCGAGGTAATCCTCAATTAGCACCAGCTCCAAATACTGCAGGTAATCCTCAATTGCGGGCCGCTAATATTCAAATTAATGGGGAAACTCTGTATGCGTTGAAAGATTTTCCTACTTGGGTAGCCATTTGTCAGGGGACGCAGGTATTGACGATAAAATCCAATATAGGTTACGTTGCGCCAACTCTGTGTTTGGTAAATTACGAAAACGCATTTTCGACGACCGAGACCAACGTCTAGAAGCGAAAGCTAAAGTTTACAAGGCCATAGTTTTACCCTCACTATTATATGGATCAGAAAATTGGACTACTTACTATCAGAACATCAAAGCCTTGCGCAGGAAGGAACCAACTTGAGTGTACTGGACGAAGCAAATAGTACAAACATTGAATCCATCATAATAAAAAAAACAGTTAAGATGGTCTAGCCATGTGATCAGAATGTCGAACGAGCGTCTACCTAAGCAGATATTTTACTTAGAACTCAGATTGGGAGATAGAATGAAAGGTAGACAAAAGGAAAAGTATAAAGTGTCTCTCAAAGATTCGAAATGGTGATCACGCCTACATGGAAGACCACGTGGAGGGTATTTCTTTTGAAAACTTAACCTTAATCCTTTTGAAACGCCTACTCACCCATCGAGTGAAGACATGTGTGCTTTCCATGAAGAGTGGCGAACGTGTTTCTAAACGAAATGGAATCTGGCTCTCCTCCGACGAAATTCGGAGGAGGATCACCCTCGGCGATGAATGTGCTGGGAAAATCAACGCCTCAAAAATATATAGATAGAGATGTCAATCTTTTCCTTGAATGCAGGCCATTCTGTTAGATCCAAGCGCCACCAACCTGATATTTTGAGCGACCACTCCGCCGCTACAAGAGTTATTTGAATGCTAAGTTCATGCTATCCTGGACCTCGTCGAGCACTTCCCATCCAAAGTGCGCTTGTGATCAGGAGAGCAGAGGTTTAGGACAAGGTAGAAAAGCGAAGCGATTCCATAACAAAAATGTGAATTCTTCCACATTAAGGACAACAATCACCAGCACTTCGACCACTTACACTAAACCTAGTCACTGATACTCACCCTATACCCCCCCCCCCCAGTTGTTTTCTACCCTTCATGTCTTCAAGAAGAAGAAAAATCATAAACAACCGGCGTATAACAGCAGAACTCTCTCTGATCGAAGTCAGCTGACGATGAAAGGAAAATCAAACTTGAGGATATTCCCTCTCCAACTGTAGCTAAATTACAAAGACTGAAGGTGGCTATTAAGAGGCAATGAGAGAACGAAGACATCACATCTGGTATAAATTGACCACCCCCGTTCCCGCCCCATTCTCGTGGAACCTTGGTACGACGAGAGTGTGAGCAGTTGTTTTTTTTAGGTAGGGAAGAGGGGGGCGCTAATCTGGCGACTGCTAATAGGGCATAAGTCGACGTGATTATCTATCGCGTAACGCTAGGCTAGATGAAAAATAATAAAAGATACTAATAACTAACGCATATCAAAACAAATAAATACCCAAAGACAAAAACAAAACAAGAAGCAAAGAAGAAAGAAAAACGAAGCACGATCCGGTGCCAGGGGCAAGCTCGCCTCCCCACGGCACAGGATCATGCAACCAACACCAAATAGAGTAAAAAATGGAAGAGGACATCCTCCTCTAATACATCAGAAAGTCCACAAGTCTTGGTGCACGAACTCGTCCCAACTATAAAGGACAAGCGGTAGCGACCCCGCTCATCCCGATGCTGAGACAGGTAACGTGCGCGACTGAGACATTCAACAAGAATATACCGAGGAGTCTGGAGTACAACGCATTCGTCGAAGAAATAATGCAGGGGAGCACTCCATCAAATGGCGGTGCGTCCCGAGAGTGTGCCCAATTCGAATACGAGAGAAAGCGACTTGAAACCGTGAGAACAGTCGCGTCATAATGGCACACGATTTTAGGTACCTCTAGGCCGTCTCCCATCTTCTTTGCCCAGCAGCCGGGATGGCTGCCTTGATACCTACCGAGTAGTCAGCATGAGAAAGAGGGAAGTGCTGGTCTGGTCGCCCAGACCTCACGGACTCTTTGGCGCCCTCATCGGCTCGCTCAATCACCTCAATTTCCACATGTGCAGAAACCCAACGGAAGATAATGTCGACGTCCATCCGGCTCGCGGTAACCATTGCGTCACAGATAACGCGAACCAAGGTATGTGGAGATTCCAATGCCTAAAGAGCACTAAGGGCCCTTTTTAAGTCGCTTAAGATCACAATTGGGTCTCCAAACCGAGCACGAAGCATTATCTCCTGTACCGCGCGGTGTATTGCAATCAGCTCGGCCGTAGAGACAGACGCAGAGCCTGGTAGAGCCCTGCTAACTTCAAACAGAGGGGATACGGAGTGAAAACCAACACCCTCCTAAGACTTTGAGCCATCCGTGTACACCAGCACGGATCTAGCGTTATACGAAGTGTGCTCCCAAAAGGTCGAACGTGGTTAAATATCAAAGGTGATACCCTCCAGGGTGGCGTGCTGGGCAGAACCAAAAGCGCCACTGACCCGAGAGCTACACCGAGCTCTCAGAGGAGTTTCCTAGATTTAAATTCAAAGGGCTTAGCTTATGACTGGTGTCTTTGGGTTACTATTGTAAAAAGTACCCTGCTTTAATACTTAAGTAAAAGTATTGTTAGCCTGACGAATTTGTACTCATCGTACAAGTAAAAGTACACAAACAAATGTACTTAAGTAAAAGTAATAAAGTATCTTATTCGCGAAGTACTCATTTAGTGAAAATTCAAAGTAGCGCCAAATAGTAAAGTAACCATCATCTCAGAAACCTCAATCCATAAAGGTCAGGCTACGTGCATTTGTGTTGACTGACTGGACCAGAGTTTGTTAATAGAAACTTTAAATATTTTAAACCATAACCGGATTATATTATGGTAAAGAGAACCTATATAAACCTTAAAAAGTTAAAATTCTTCTTGTACTTGAAAAATGATTCCAAGTATGGCCGTGGGTGGAAATCGCCACTATTTTCTATTTTCAAGGGCAGGACTAGAACTCATGATGGTCCACTAATGGCGCGGCAGCACGCTAGTAGTCTAGGACAGTGAGGAATAATTTAATAAACTGACGCCCTCTCCCAAGTGGGAAGCAAGAGAGACGAACGAATCGTCTATCGGGTAAGAAAGGATGCATGTGATTAATCCAAACATGAGCGAGCGCTTATGATTGGTTCAAACCAGAGTACACGCTTGTGACTGGTCATCGTCTGACTTTCGCTTTTACGTCTGCGATTGGCTAAAATTAACTGGGAAGTAATGAATACTTATATGCTTTTCAAATGTAATGAAGTAAAATTACCATAGGAAAATACGAAAGGAGAAGCGAAAATACTCATATTTTTGTACTTTTTAGGAAGTCGAAAGTTACTTGAGTACAGTACTTAAGTAATTATGCTTCGTTACTTCACAACTCTGCTTTTAGCGGCATAGAACCTGAACCCTGAGATTCATTGTGTAGCTCCCCCTCCCCATCCCCCTGAGGGTGTCTACCGCTCAAATCCTCGAGCAGAAGAAATGGCCTCGACAACCGTGCCACGACAAGTCTCCCGCGTCAAAGTTGGATAACGCAGCATAGACTCACTCAACATAGTCTTCTTAAGGCAAATAGATCAAGGGGAGGTGGGGGGAAAACAGACATCCGAAGATCCTCCCAGTCGGCCCGTAGTCCACGGCAATTTCACTGAAAGGTAATGCCCCCCATGTCTATCTTGAACGAACTAAAAGAAATTGACAAAAAAACAGGAATGCTGTAATATATAACAACAGGCAACTGACATCAAAATGGGGGCGTTAACTTAAGGTGATCAACAATTTCCTTTAAAATTAAGTTTAAGACATGAGGACTGCATTTATAGTGCCCACCAGACAAATTATTTATGTTTTGATGCAAAATACGAATTCAACTCGTTTTCAAATTTTCTCTTGATGTCAACCTGAGACCATACGAATGGTCATGTAATCTCCTAAACAAATGAGAATCCCCAAAAAGCAAGGTCAGAAAAACATGGAGGATGAAGCAATATTTCCCAACCAAGAGACATTTGGTCATTAGGGCTGTGAGGATGGGCATCACCGTGATGGAGGATGACACCCCTTCTGTTGATTAAGGAAGGATGCCTTTGGCCCTAAACGTCTTTCAAACGAAAAAGTTGAATGCATTAGAGATTAAAATCAATTGTTTGATTGTTGTCTAACAGTTCGTAATAGACAATTCCTTCAATATTCGACCGTACACTCAACATGATCTTTCGGGGATAAAGTCGTCCTCTCATTTGTTGAGAAATTCGGCTTCCTCGATTGGTCTACGAGGACAGGGCGTCTAACGTTTGGATAAAGAATCCACTTCTCATCACCACTAAGAAGCCTTCACAAAAATGGTGACCGAAGGTGTAGTAAAAACAACGGTTCAAAGCAACAGCAACAACACGCTGTTGCAGATTCGCCGTAGACAGTTCGTGTGGGACCCATTTTACAATCACTGAAACCTTTCCAATCATTTTCAGTTGCCGTAGGAGAGTCGTATGGCTTGCGTTAAATTGTTTTGCGAGTTCCCTAGAGCTGTAGCAGGATTTGCTGGGATAACAGCTTCCAACTCCTTGAAATCAAATTCTTTTGGACGATCCTTTTTGGGGGGCCCGTGTTTTAGACTGAAATCGGCACTTCAAAAACGGAACCCCCTTCCCTGCAACTTTTTTTATTTACTGCATCATTCCCATAAGTACCCTGAATGATTTTTGCCGCTATACCTGCAATGACACCTTAATGAACCTCATAGAGTAAAACTTGTCTAATGTGATCTTTAGAGGGGAGCACATAGATGTGAATAGTGAAGAAGATTATGAACAATACTTTTATAATCTGAAAGGAAAATGTATAAATTGATCATTGTAGCATCCCTAAACGATAAAAAGAGGCGTTACTTTAATAAATGTTATCTAAAATTTTATTCTAGAAGAAGGATAAAAGAAACCACCAGGGGTACAAGGTTCTTTATTACTGACGTTTCACTCATCCATAGCTTCCTCAGAGTAACAAGAAACTAAGACGTGAAATGTAATGAAAAGAAAAGTGGGAGACAAAGGAACAGTTCGCCCGACTCCTTTGGCCCTCAGAGGCGTGGCCAAAGAGGGTAGGGGCGAGGCCCGGTACTCCTTTGTAGTCACCCGCAGTCACACTTTCTTGAGTTTAAGTAGGCTCCAGGCATTGTGGGTACGGTGGGTAGTCGTGAGAGGGAGGGGAAGAAGAAAGTTTAAGGATAGGACAGCGAGGAAATATAGGAGACAACAAAGTGGACTTATTTAGTCATTGAATCTACAGCTTAACGTAGATTCCATGCGGCGAAGTGTAGCTTCTATCTATTCCACATCGTCGGTGTTCATCATAACCCTTGTCCCACCTATCTATTGCGAGTCCCGTGTGTAAATGATAAAGTTACTAGTTGCTGAAAACTTAAGAAAGTAAGAGGTTTGCAAAGAGATGCTAGTAACCCTGGAGATCAGGCAAATCTCTGTACATTGTAGGTAGTTATAGTCAGCGTGATAAAGTTAAAAGTTTTACGCATTTCCGTTTTTGTGTGTCTATTTGTATCTTTGTCAATGCAGTGTTTTTTTATATAAGGCGTTCAAACCATTATTAGTAATCATTCTTAATAAAACTGGTGTAGAATTTTATCCGTCTAGCTATTCTTTTCTATTCTTATTCTGGTTAGTCTTAGACGTCGTCGAGTAATTTTCTGATTCTCTAGGTGTAGATTTCTTTTTCCTCCTATTTTCCTCTTCCGTTAATCCTTGGAAAACATGGGAATAACCTGGGTTCTCCACCCTTCTCTCTGGGCAGTTTGTTGGTTGACGCAAATTTTATTTCCTTGTGTTTTTTTATGACTTTCCTGACTCTTTTTGCAATTATTCTGTTTAATGGCTTTATCTTCGCCTCCCTATGAATGTTTCGCTGTCTTCTTAGTTCTACTCTTCTAGTGTTTATTATGTACATTGCTTTGTTCTTTACTCTTTGGAGTCTTAGTAGGTTACTCCTCAAGATCGTATACATCGCTATGATTGGTAAATAATGGCGGACTGTATTATAGCCTGGTAAATTTTCCTCTTCATGCTTAGGTTTCTTAAACTGTATAGTAATACCAGTCCGCTTTTTTTTACCTATTTACCTTGTCAGTAACGTGCTTTTTGTAACCTGGTGTCGAAATAGTTAGCCCAAGCACTTTACACTCTTTGTCGTATCTGTAGCACTCTCCTTCATCATCTAGATCTGAGAGGTTCATCCTGTACACCGGTATCATCTTAAATTTATCCCTATTGGTTTCAATTTTCTTCGTATCTATTGATATTTCATATATCCTCTGCCCTATTTATAACTTGCATTGGTCCATTCCTGTCAGGTAGGGCAAATTATCAAGTGGATGATGTCGGCGACGAATTGACTGTTCAGCCATCCCTCATTGGTGGGTGGTGGTATATCTGCAGTGTAGATTGAATAGAGAAACCGGCTCAAACCTCCGCCCTCCCTAGGGCAAACCGGCAGCTAACTCGAATTCGTCACCCTAATGGCGTCCTATTTCCACATAAGCACGCCTCCCCAATACATAATCGCATAATATCCTTTCGATCTTGTTGTTCATTTCCAGTCTGAATATATAGAAATGCATACCCCTTTGCCAAATTTTATCTAATGCCTTGGACACGTCCCGACAGACAATGTCTACGCTCGAGAAGAATTACCAATTAAGTGTGTGTGCGCGTGTGTGGAGGAGGACAAAGCATATGTGGTGTAGATAGAACGAAATAAAAGTGGCGAAAAGAGAAGGTAGTGTAGGATATTTGCAAAGGGGTCCGAGGCTTAAATTGTTTTGATGTTCGTGTATACCTGTGGTTGTTGTTATTGTTTTATGCGGCCTTCAAGTCTTTTATCTCAAAAATTTAATATTGTTTTTATATATGTTATGCACATTTGTTTTTATTTTATGATTTAATTACTTTGTTATTGTAATAGTTAGTATTTTGAATTTAATGTATTCTGTAGTGTATGTCGTTTTTTGTTTTCGTCGTTTTCTTTCTTCTTTCTTCGCGTGTCTTCCTCTTGGTCAAAATTGGGGATCTTTTGTCGTAATCGGGTAGTTTTTCCAGTTTATTAGTAATTCCATTAATCGGTAAAATTTCCTCTTTTCCGGTGATTTTTACACATTCCATCATACGTAGAACGTCACTTCATTACCGTTAACCATAAGGCTAGCGGAACTTAGGGAATCTTGGATCGCTTCTAGCTCTTCTGTTCTGGCTAATTAATAATCATTTCGATGATTTCTTTATCCATTTGTTAATTAACCATCTCCTGCTTATTCCTAGTCCGTTCTTCAATGACTGTGTCAATGGGTCTTATCCCCGCCTCCCTGTGCAGCTCTTCTTGGCGCCTTGTTTCTCGCCTGCAGGTACACGTAATTAGGTCACGCATTTGTTCTGTACGACCTGTCGTCTCCTTTTTGTGTCCTCGAGGCACAAGAGAGGGCAGAAGCGGGTTAGAGCAGCGTAGATCTTACAAGTGCATTGTAGATTTTCTTCTTATTGTTCTATCGAAGGTTTCTGAACATGAATAGCTGTCTTCTCGGAGAAAGTGTTCTCCCCAAAGTCTTCCAGCGGAGCTCACAAGTCACTTTAACGTGTGGTGTCATCTCTGCGGAGTGACTACGACAGCAATGGCGGTTGTCCAGCTCGTACCTACTGAGTAAAATGTTGCTAGATGATTTGAAGAAAATTTTAGAATGTTCCTGAAAAAAATCGTTCTCTTATTTTGCACGTGTCATTATTTAATTTGGTAAGTTTATTTAGTATAATTCATTGAATATAAGATTGTATCATATGAAAAAAATGAAATCTTCCAAAAAATTAAATACATGCCTTTATGTTACCATGAGAATTCTATTTATCTATTCATCATATTTTCACTAACTATAATTTAAGAAGGGGATTTTTTGAGTATTTGAATAATATTTCATCTTAGTTTGGTTATGACTTATGTTTTTTATTACAGTTATTTTAATAATTCTTTTATATTATCAAAAAACAAAATGGTGAAGTTCAGAAATAAATATAAGTATCAAAATTTTGTGAATTTTTTAAAACCCAAAGAATTACAAATGGTGAAGTTCATAAAATTTATTTTTATATATCTTCTTCTATAACTATATTTTACAACGTGATATTTTGAAAGGCGGAAAATTTAGTTTAGAGTTCCTTTTTTAAAATTATTATAATTGGCGAAGTTCAGAAAATTTATAAAAAATTAACTATGGATGCTTTTTTTTAGATTTTAAATTTTAATCTTAGTGTCAAGCCATTGCCTGAAATATATATATATATATATATATATATATATATATATATATAAAGGGTGTTCGATTAAGACGGATGGAAGTTAGCAGTAAATAAAAGTGTTATTGGTGAAAATTTGAAAAATTATTGATTTCACTATTGGATCATGTTATATGAGTCATGGCAATTATGTGTGGAAAATAATATCGCCTAAATGTCCGCCAAGGCTTCGGCAACACACCTCCACTCGATGGTCAAAATTTTTGATGACGTCTCTGCATAGTTGCTCCTCGATCTCACCAATATGCCTTATTATCTCATCCTTCAGCTGTTGAATTGTTGTTGGCTTGTTGGCATAGACCTTACTTTTGAGATGACCCTAAAGGAAAAAATCTAAAGGCGTCAAGTCACACGATCGTGGTGGCCAATTGACCTCGCTGTTTCGAGAGATGATGCCACCTGGAAACTTCTCTTTCGATAAAGCCATTGTTGCATTGGTTGTGGGTCATGTGGTGCCGTCCTGTTGAAACCACAAATCTTCGACATCCATAGAATTCAATTCAGGCCATAAAAAGTTGGTTATCATGGCACGGTATCGCTCGCCTGTCACCCTAATAGAATTCCTGGCATCATTTTCGAAGAAATACGGCCCAATGATTCCGCTAGCAAAAAATGCACACCAAGCAGTGACCTTTTGTGGATGCAGTGGCTTTTTAACAATCTTCCTGGGATTCTCATCAACCCAAATGCGACAATTCTGCTTATTAACGAATCCACCAAGATAAAAATCGGCTTCATCACTAAAGATGATTTTTTACGAAAAATCATCATCGGCTTGTCTTTGCTCGTGCACCCAATTGACGAATGTACTGTGCTTCAAATGGTCAGCAGTCTTCAGTTCTTGTGTCAATTGAATTTTGTAAGCGTGTAGAGACAAATGTTTTGTCAAAATTCGATGTAACGTTGTTGTGGAGAGGTTCCATTCCTGCACGCGATGACGAATAGAGTTGCCTAGATCTTCGGCCACATTCTCGCGCACTGCAGCAATGTTTTCAGCTGAAGGGCGTAAACGAGCACGAAATGGCGTTTTCATATCTGCTACCGACCCTGTTTGTTTGAATTTACGAACAATTTTCCCAATTGCACTCTCGGTTGGTCGATTATGTTGACCAAAAAAACGTCGAAGTGCCCGAAATGTGTTTCTGTTTGAACGTCCATTTTCGTAATAGACTTCGATAACTTTAACACGTTGTTCGATTGTTAATCTTTCCATGGTTGAAATTGCCAAAGACTGAAGTTGTTAAATCTGAAAGACGCTTAAACTTAACTCACATTTAAAATCGGTCCAAGTTATTGGAACATCCCATATATATATATATATATATATATATATATATATATATATATATATATATATATATATATATATATTACTGGTTTGTCGCAGTTCCAAACCCCTCTCCATCAACCCCCTTCCTAGGTCAGTGACCTTTTTGTAACAAATCGGTAGGGTTGTTTGACGCTGTTTGAATTTTCATGTATTTTTCCGTATTACCATAACAGTGCAGTTGCCACATAACTTTTTTACAATCCTTTAATTGGTCCGTCTAGTTGCCATCTTTTAAATCACTTGTCGCTAAAGCTATCTGTGTGTCTCACGTCCTAAGATGATCCTCCATCCACACCGTACCCCACCCAGACTTAATAAATGTTTTTCAACCGAAGATGTGTGTGGATCGGATTATAAATTTAGCCCTGGCTATTCATCTACGGTTGATTTCTTCGATCATCTTCGTCGACTTATTCATGAACATCCAATTGATCGGATTGAATTTCTGTATAGTGGGTCAGTCCAACCACCTTTCAACTACAATAACGGAAAAGAAGTACTTGAGCATCTCCACTTTATGGATTTAGATTTAATCATTGGTGAAAAATTAAAAAACGAGCTTATGGATCAGTTTGTCTTTGTTCTTTGTAGGAGGTCTATCCGATCGTCACAGTACATGGATGAATAAGTTTTTTTGCATATTACATTCTAAGATGGTGAGAAAGTAGTGAACATCGCTATATTTGACACAAAACTCCTGTTACTTCGCTTTCTCTCATAGTATTCCCATCAGCTCATTGATATGATGAAAACCAAGATTGAAGAGGCAAGGATGAAAGAATCCTCCTTCTCACAAGATCAAAAGACTGTAATGAGTTATTTTGTACACAAATTAAAACATTCGTAGTATAACGTGTATTATTTCAGCTTTATTTTATTCATATCAATCAGAGAATATTATTAATGATTAAAATATATATATACATAAAGAGCTCATAATAGAAGACAAGGATTCAATGTATAGTAACTTTTTTAAATGTCATGTAAGATCCCTTTGAAACTAAAAGGTATTGCTCGATAACTCCCTGGGAACTCAACACGTTTCCAAAATGTCTTTCTCAAAACCTTTTCCCTTCTCACCTCTTGCACTCCACCATGTTCCTCGGCTCTGAAACCAACAAATAGTACAGGGATATGACTATCAGTATTCTCTCTATCGTCATCGGCTCCAACTAGGCGTTTCATAGTATCTTAAATTATTATATCCTTCGTCTGAGTGCTAATGGTCAATCCTTTAGCACGAAGTAAATACTTCACCCCACTCGTCGTTTGAACCCGTAGATCAGAATGAATCTCTATACGCTTCGGCACCGTACACATCTTCGATCTCATTGGTGAGATCACCTAGGAATTCTCCAAGTCGTGGTTGTGGGTGATCTTTCCTAGCAATGAAGATGGCACTGTCTGTGTCACAATACAACAACCATTCATCCAACGAGTCTAAGAGGCCATAGAACTTGATTCGAGTATAGGCGGTTGTGAATGCTGCAATCGGAAGATTCGTTAGGTGAGAATTAACTTCTACATGTTCAGCATTCTCCACTTTCGCTATGTATGCATTGCCACCTACATCCAAAGAGTTCACAATGTAATCGTCGTTTTTTATCAGGTGGATTACATCATTGTTCGAACCACAGATAACCGTTTTCATACTGCGAATCCTCTGAACGAACTTTGTCCGGAGACTGTAAAGGAAGACAATATAATCAGGATTAATGGGCTGTAGTAGTAGTAGTAATAATATTAGTAGTAATGGTAATATTTGTAGTATTAGTAGTATTTGTAGTAGAAGTATTGCCTTTAAGTTTTATAAATTATTGACTTCATATTCATTATACAATGTGTTAATATTTTTATGAATTACATTTGAATGTAATCTATCAATGCAAAAAAACAAACTAATCGCAGGAAGAAATCCTTACCTGTTTAGACAGAGCTTTGTTCTAAAACGCTTTCCAGGATTCCTTTCGATGTTGTCTATTTGTATTATCCCCTCAGCCTGATTCAGCCTCTTCACATATTCCATTTTCTCCTTCTCTCCAACCACGCCTTACGGGAATCCAGACGCTTCTATTTTTTTCTTGAAGAAATGTTTTTCTATACTCTGCGAACAAACCATCCCTCTTTTCAAACTCCCAAAACTCATAAATTTTCTTGATCTTTTACATCTTTTCCTGGGCAAGTTTCAGTTTTGGGGTTTGTGTACACTACGCAAATCCTATGTTGCTTTTCAGAGTGATCGCACTCGCATGTGTTTTGCTGTGCGCATGTGGTGCAGAGTGTGAAAGTAGGTTTACCATTTATGGATTGAGGGAGAACTGGAATATACAGATTATTAGGAGGGAGAACTGGAGTATACAGATTATTAGGAGGAATAACATCAACTTTCACGATACCGAAATACTTCTAATTCACACCATCGGTGAATTCTTGAATAGACGGAAATTCTTGCACAGATACGTGACGTCGAGGTGATCCTTCGGGATATGGATTGTTTTTCATGGAGTGCGGATATAAGAAGCAAAAATCGATGTAATGGATTTTCACAGATTCGATTGGTGGGTAGTATAATATAACTGGGTTACATCTGCCGCCAAAAAGTGCACTCCCCACCAGTGGCGTGCGGTGACTTTTGAATATGAGGAAGCAATTCAAGTTTTACAAAAATAAATATGTTAATTGAAGTAAATTTGTTGTTCATTAAAAATGACTATAAAATTGTAAGCTACTCACTTAATTTAAATGTTAATTTTTTAAAATGTTATTTTTTAAAAACTTTATTCACATTTAAAATAGCTTCTGTAAGTATGCACAACCAGCTAGCCAAGATGTTCTATCATATTGGCTTACATTGTATTTGCGAGGCCAACACTGTTTTGAATGACAGATCTAGTGTTGGCGTAGGCCTACCTGTTTTAATAATAGTTTCTCTTCTATTATAAATCATCGCACTGAACTTCTTTTTTACTAATTTTTCAATAACGCAATCGCATTTTCTCCCAACTTCATTTGCATCCATTTCGTTTAAAAGGGGGTTATCAGTTAAAAAATGAATAAACAATACACCACAATGATCTCAAAGATATGAAAGGTGACTATGGTAGGCTCGCCAAAATCCTGGAAATATTAACAAAATGCTTAATATATAAGGGCTTAACCATACTAGATTTTTTGCTATTTAGCTGCTCTCTTTCTCAAAACCAGTATTTAAATATAACCTAAAGATTTATTTTAAGCTTCAGAGCATAATAATATTTACGTTAATGCCTCTTAGACATTTTGTTGCTTTTACCTAGATTCTGGCAATCCGGCAGAGTTGCCAGATGCAAGCTGATGACTGCAAAGCTAAATTTGCTTCCTTTTCCGTATACAAATAGGTTATTTTTTTTCATTCTAGCATGGCGTTGAAATATCTAGATAAAAATCATGAAACTCTAATGACTGTATATTATTGCTAAGAAAAGCAAAACATCTTGGTAACACTTCAGTTTCGGGGCGCACGGTAGGTGGCGCTGTTTATAATCTACAATTTTGGGCTACAATATATGTCTTATGACGTCAGATGTGAACAATTATGGCGTTATATTCTTTTGTATATGAGTATATACTGGAATAATGCACCCTTCAGACCCCCCCAATTGATTGAAACTCAGGATCATCGCAGGGTGGTCCTCTCGCAGTGATATTTCCCCCACGAGCAGTCCCCTTGAATTTACTGGGTTTTTTCCCCCAACAACTTTTTACTGACAGAAAAACCTAACCTAATGACAAACAATACTTACTTTTATAGGCTTCTTGATTAGTTTAAGCGCCTCTAAACGTTTTTCGCGGTCATGCAAAATAAACCCGAATTCGAATAACAAAGAAGCACAACTAGAGCACAAAAAAGCCATAACGAAACAGAAACAAATGCTAAGCGGGTTTTATTTATAGCTACGACGTTGCCAGTAAGAAGCTGTTATCGTTCACTGCGAAACAAAAAATACTAAAATAAAAAACAAACAATAAAAGACATCAAGAAACCTTACCTAACTTATAAAAAAACTATAAACCAGCAGAGGCGCAGATATTTAGCAAATAATACAAACTAAAATTTACAAATCACCAAAAGAACAAAAAAATATAACATCGTGATTGGTACATCTGAAGCTAGTAACCGTCTTACGTCATAAGAGATATATTGTAGCCCAAAATTGTAGCCTACTAACAGCGCTACCTACCGTGCGCCCCAAATCTGAAGTATTACCAACATCTTTTAAACTATTCATTCCAAAGCACCAAAAAGCAGAACTATTATTGAAATTAAGAGAAAAAAGACTAGGAATCTCGATGGAAAGGATGTATTTCTTCAATTGCAGTCAGGCTCATCAGGGTCTAACTTCAATTCGATTTAAAGTGAATGGTACCGTATGGCGTATACAAGTATAGGCAAGCACAAATGTGACAATAAAATTGATTCTGCTGTCATATAAATTGTGGGGTGTAATTTCTTTTTCTTTTTTTTCTTAAATAGGTAAAGCATTGATTCCTTTGCTTCCATTGACTGCACTCCACTGCTTCCCACATTCAATACACCATTCACTACATCGGCGGAGATTCTATTAACTGCTTCACGTCGTCCTGGAGTGGTTTGCATCATGGTTTCAATTTCACACTCCCAGATAATTATAACCTTGTATTTGCTACCGAGAATTCGATCACTCTCTAATGTGTGGTCGTAGTGGTCTAACGACCCACGTCCACTAATGGAAACATCTTGTTTGATATTATTGTCCTTTTTTTCTGACACCCCCAATGTATTGAATTTGCGTTCATCCCCTGTAGCCGTATATACGAGGAACCTGCATCTCTGCTCGCGTTCTATCAAGGAGAACTGATCTACAGGGACAGCCTCTTCGTACAATAGATTACATTTTCTTGCCAACTCCTGAGATCCTTTTATTATTGTCGGAAGCCAGAAGTTTTTGGAAAGAACATTCTCCTTCATTTTTTTCGCTAGGACTGAGGAAACAAATGCGCAGCCTGTAGAATTTATATGTCCTCTATATATTTTATTTTGATAAAATCGAACATTAGATGGTATTATAACATGGCCTGCAGAAATCCTATAAATACAAACTACGAGATTGAAGGTTCCAAACTCAATTGTATTTGCAGACTGGAATGCTGTTTCGAATCGTCCTATGATATAATCGAGTAGTGTCGATTCACGCAGTTGAACGAATGGAATGTGTAAATAGATCGTATCACCGGTTGCATCCGCAATTTCAAAACTTATATTTACACGATAATCACTCTCCTGAATCCATTGCAGATTCAATATATGCCGTGAAATCTCACGCACTACTCGACCAAGACTAGCTTCTCCTGGTTTCTCTACGATTACACGGTATAAAATGATGAGGTTTCCATGTCTGTTTACTCTTAAGTGTATAATTTTCACACGAGAATGGTTTTCTCTTTGCTGTAAATGATTTTCTTGCGTACGATGGTACAAAGTGCTACACAGTTCACTTACTTCTCCATCCGAAAAGAGAATAGTGTTGTTACATGACCTATCTTCTATGTTTGAACGTTCACCTTCTGTTGCGCGTTCTACATCTTTGTGAGGGAACGAACCCTAAGGTCCACCTTAAGCCCCCCTCCCTTTCAAGCAGAGACCACGTGGACGTAAGCTAGATCTCTAGGGACAATGAGAGAGAACTATTCTTGCGTGGGAAAACTTCAAAGCGGCTGGTAACACCTGTGTTTGATCAGTCAGCCTATCCCCCGCTGAGACACATTTTACCGACCAGCCCCTGCCTGGAGGCCAGAGTCGACCCGAGAAGAAGCTTCCTCGTTCGTCTTATCTCTTCTGGGCCTAAAGGGACTGGCGGCAGTGGTTACTCCCAATAGACTGCCATGCCTGGAGGCTTTCTAGCGAGGAAGCCAGCAAGGTATTTACCTAAGGTCAACCGTTACTCGTCAGAGAGGGTCGCCCGCCCTTTCGCGAAGATACAGCCCCTCGTCTCGAGTCGAACCTCAGAGTTAGGTCTCGTCGGCTAGACAGATTGTCATGAGTTTGTCCACAGTCAATCGGCAAATTCGTCAAACGACTTTTTCTTTGGAGAATTGCGCGACCACTCTTCTCATTCCGTCAAGGAAACCTCGCCCTTCGTCTGAGATTACTCATCCCAATTCGAGAGTGTCTCACCTAGCCTGGAAATTACCTGGTAATTCCGCCCCTCCGTCAAGAGTACAACACCCCTCGAGCTGTAAGACTAGCTCACCTCGTAAGAATCGCTCCTTTCACCAAGAGTCAAGCCGTCAAGGTAAAACTCTTTTACCCCTTTTCGAGGATAAGCCCCCCTTTTGTCCTCGCCACCTGATATCCTCCTCCCGACCCTTTAATTAGACTCGCCAGTGTTTACCAACATTTTTCCTGGCTGACCAAGTCCCATATTTTGATCCCCGTTAAACTCATTAGTATTTTATTTATTATTTATTTAGGAGCGACATTATTTTCCCATTCATTTGCCTTTATAGACATTTCCATAATTAGCATTATTAGTGTAATTAAATTTATTTTTGTTTTTAATCTTTCAATAACCTTGAATGAAACTTGGTATTTAAATCGTCCCTTTGGCCAACCATTAATCTCCTCACGCACTAACCTCTTATTAGCCCTGTGCAGCTGGTCTATCTATTTGGCCGCCTGCAGCGTGAGTAGACTGCATTTTCTGCAGCGAAGGTATCCGCTCATGAATACCACGATAATCTTCATCTTCGGAATTCAGTGTAATGACATCGTAGGTACTGTTCAGAACGTCAGGTATTCTTTGTCGATGAAAAACTTTATCATCACCATCATCAAAATCATTGTCGTCGTCGTCGTCGTCGTCGTCTTCATTAGGCACACTAGTTGGTGCAGAATTAGCTCTGGGTAAAATTTCACCGACGACAGCTTCACTCGATGAGGGGTTGGGTAAAGAGGAAGAGGTTGGCTTGTTTTGGTAGATCCGCTTTCGTTAGGCAGGAGGAGTAAACATCGTTTTCGATGATCTAAAAAGAGAGAAAAAGGTTTTGTATAGTTATCTGCAAGAAGTTGGCTCATTCATTATACAAAAGGAAAGCATGAGTGAAGGAAGTATGAAAACAAGGCCTGCTGACCAAAAAGTCGTGTCGTGTGCTCTCGCTTATTCTGATTTATGACCTTACAACCTTCAAAACTTTCGATAATTCCCAGACTAACCTAGGGAAGATCTTGGCAAATATATCAGTCGAAAGAGAATGTAGAACAACATAAGGGTTTAAAATTTCGTTAGAATCAGCCGAATAGTTATAATGCTATTGCCAAAACAAAATAATTCCCGGGCTAACCTTGGGGGACTTTGGCAATTATATCATTCGAAAGAGAATGTAAAACAACATAATGTTTCAAATTTCGTTAGAATCGGCAGAATAGTTATGACGATATTACCAAAACAAAATAATTGCCGGGCTAACTTAGGAGGACTTTGGCAATTATATCATTCAAAAGAGAATGTAAAGGTTTTAAGGGTTTTAAATTTCGTTAGAATCGGGGCGACTAAGAATTTAATTTGTAGAGAAAAGATTTTGTATATAGTTATCTGAAAGAAGTTGTCTTATTCCTTATACAAAAGGAAAGTATGAG
The DNA here is from genome assembly GCA_963969495.1 of Ceratothoa steindachneri. NCBI lineage: Eukaryota > Metazoa > Arthropoda > Malacostraca > Isopoda > Cymothoidae > Ceratothoa > Ceratothoa steindachneri. The sequence goes on from OZ018331.1 coordinate 107,712,757, forward strand.
TGAAGGGAGTGTGAAAAAAATTAAATTTATATCCCAATGTACTTCATCCATCATTGGGCCGACATCTAGCGGTAAAACCCATTTCCTATTTCGTATACTCCGGAATAGAGATAAGATGTCTACTCAACGCGTTGATAGAATCGTCTGGTGTTACACTGTATGACAAAGAGACAATAAGGAATTTAATAATGCCGTAATGTTTCACGAAGGTGTGTATGATGTGTCATCTTTGGATGGAAAAAGTCATACACTCCTTATTTTAGATGACTTAATGAAGAAGATAGATGCAAATATATCAGAGATATTTACAGTGACCTCCCACCATAAGAATATCTCCATATTACTAGTAGCCCCAAATCTATTTTATGAAAATTCTTATATGTGCAATATTGCCTTAAATTGTCAAAATCTAGTCTTATTTTCCAGAGGAGAGACAACTCGAAAATAAATATATTCGCTGGACAAATAATGCTTAGGGAACGGAGCAGTTTCATGAAGATATATAAAGAAGGAGTCTCAAATCTCTATAGCTATTTGCTCTGCGACTTCATTCCGAAAAACACTGTACGATTTCCATTACGGACAGAAATATTTCCAAACGAAATTGAAAGCGTATATCTTTTAGAATGAGAAATAGAATGAAAACATACGCATATCTATTCCATACGTTCCCCACACTCTCTAAAGAGGTGAAAAAATCAATCATATGAAGCATGGATCGTGATTTTGTTAAATGTGTATGTGAAATGTGTCTTAATCTAATAAAAGGTAATGTTCCAATGACATCATCGCAGAAACAAAAACGGTTGATACATATGTTAGCTCGGAAGCCAGCTCATATACGTCTAAAGAAAAAACTAATAAATCAGCGTGGAGGATCGTTTCTACCAATCTTATCCTCTGTTCTAGCACCTATCCTCTCCAAACTTTTAAGATGAAAGAAAAAATGTTTATCCCGCAAAAGAGAGAGAAGTACCTTCAAACTTAATCCCACCACAAGAAAGACTTTTATCTTTGGAGAGAGAGTTGACTAATATACTAAATAATTCACATATCCCACCAGATAGACGTGTTATCCTTTAGCAGAACATATTGGAACACTATTTAAACCAGTATGATAAGGTTGTGAACACATCTAGCGTTAACGTTAATGAGAGTAACAAGGATTAAATAAAGATAAAGTACCGGAAACACTGGATTTTAGTGTTCATGAAAGAGGTAGATCAATTTATGAGACACTAAAAGATACACTAGTATTCAGTTGGGGTAATGATGGGGTGATTACCATCGATGGTAAAAGACTTCCACAATCTAACATTATCGACCTACTCAATGTTTAGCTAGAACGTGGAAAAGATCACCACCCACCTTATGGGAGGAAGTAAAATTAATATCTTCTAATTTCCCTAAATCTATCATAAAAAAACTCGCAACGTCAGAAAGAGTTAGAAAATATTACTCACACATCAACTTCCTCTACATCAAACTTAGTGGTTCGCGCAAACACACGTCGTACTTCTCCTTATTGTAAACAGCAAATCTAAGGAACTAATTGAATTATTAATCAATTTTAATGATGAAAGATGGCAACTAGACGGACCAATCAGAGGATTGTAAAAAGTTAAGTGGCAACCACACGAAACAATAAATGAATATTCAAATTGCGCCAAAGAAACCCTATCCTATTGGATTTTGTATCAGTGGCTGTCCAGATTCCCTCGAACACTCACGCGTAAGAAGCTATGCCTCGATTCCAATTGAAGCAAATTATATAACAAGAATTTAAAATTAATATATTCAGCTGTTTGAAGATTACTAGAACAAAATCCGGTTAACATAACATAACATAACATAACATAATTTAACGGATGACAAAAGCCACAAGGGCCTATCAAAGGTCATCCGTATCCATCAAGTCCCACCCATATAATGCATCCATAGGATTTTGTCAGATCATGCAGCTACAATATACAATTTAACAATCCATAGGAATGTCCAACCATGCATCTACAATATATAATTTAAAGCCTCCATAGGAGTCTGTCAAAAACAAAATCAAAATCCTCCAAAATATACAATAAAAAGAAACTGCATCCACAGGAATGAGTCAAGAAACATATCCACATACCAAAAAGTAAGAAATTAACCCTCCATCCCCATATAATCATCCAATCTGCGCTTGAAAACATTCAAGTTTGGGCTGTCTACAGTCTCAGGTGGCAAACTATTCCAATAATCCACCACTCTGTTAGTGAAAAAATATTTTCTAACATCCAGTCTGCACCTCTGTTTTTTAATCTTTAAGTGGTGGCCTCTAGTTCTATTACTACCTTCTAACTCAAATAACTTGCTGAAATCTAATTTATCCATCCCAGAAAAGATTTTAAAAAGCTCAATCATATCTCCCCTCACACACCTTCTTTCAAATGAAAACATATTTAATACCCTCAGTCTATCTTCATATTGAAGGTGCTTCAGGGATGGTATTATTTTTGTTGCCCTCCTTTGTACTGACTCTAATAAGTTTATATCATGTCTAAAATGTGGTGACCATGCCTGTATATAGTACTCTAAATGTGGCCTGACATAAGAGTTGTATAGTTTAAGGATGACCTCCTTACTCTTGTAGCTAACATTTCTTTTAATGTAACCTAGCACCCTATTTGCTCTATTTTTTGCCTCAATACACTGCTTTGAAAATTTCAGTGACCTATCTACTACCACTCCTAAGTCTTTCTCATCTTCAACTGAATTAAGCCAATATTCATCCATCTCATAGCTAAATTCCCTATTATCTCTCCCCATGTTAATAACTTTGCATTTATTAAGGTTAAAAGTCATCTGCCACTTCTGAGCCCAAGCTAACAGCTTATCTAAGTCACCCTGCACTTTAAAGCTACCCTCAACCTCTTTGACTACAGCTGCCAATTTAGTGTCATCAGCAAAAATTGACACTTTGCTATTTACACCTTGCCCAAGATCATTTACATAGATTATAAATAATAAAGGGCCTAAAACTGATCCCTGAGGTACGCCACTAATAACATTCCTCCACTCTGACCTCACTCCATTCAGTACAACTCTCTGTTTCCTATTTTTCAGCCATTCAGTTATCCAATTTAAAACGTTCCCACATATCCCATGCAGCTTTAATTTATGAACTAGTCTTCTATGTGGAACCTTATCAAAAGCTTTGCTGAAATCTAAGTAGATCACATCAACTTTCTCACCCCTATCTAATTCTTTAGTTACATAATCCATAAAATCCAGTAAATTAGTTAAACACGATCTATCTTTTCTAAAACCATGCTGAGCATCATTAATTAACCTGCTACGGTTATGTTAGAGTGATCTTTGAAAATACCTACGGAAAAACTCGCTATAACGATAAACTATTTCTTAGTGAGGATGAGTTTTGGCTTGTGTTTGGGACAATACACAGGTTAAAACAAGGGAAATTTCCCCTATGCAAATGAAGAGTTCATTCCTACACCAATTAAAAAGGCGCTGTACAATGAGTAGGAAGTCAATACTTTTCTAAAACCTGAAGACGAGTTTCATCGACGTTTTCGTCAGATGAAGTGTTTACAGAATGCGGTTGATGCTTGCTATCTTACATTCAACGATGGACTCCAAGAATGTCGAAAACTTAGACCTACCATCACAGAAGCTGAGTATATAAAAAAGGCGTCGTTTGATGAGTTCTATTGTTTTCTCAACAAGAGAGGAAGCACTATCGAACTTGTGAAAGAATTTTAGCTAGATCTTTCTACTACGTCACCATTACGTGTAAAGAAAATTTAATAGAATATCTATCTATCAATCAGTCTCACCATGGAAGTCCAGAGGATGGAATGTTACCAGGCTACGTCATCAAAACTTGCAAGAAGAAATTTTTAAATTCACCCCAGATAAAAATATTTTTTTATTAGAGCATGACTCATTAACAAATATGTTTATTAAAATTCTAGATCATATAAAAAAACATGATATTAATTTTCAAAAATATAAAAAAATATAAAGTTGGAATAAAAATACACATTGATAATTTTTAGCCGTTTTTCTGACCGGATTAACCCAGCTCTTTTGATTCAGAGAAGCAGTAAGTGTGTACAAAGTAATAAGGTTTCGTACATCTATGAAATTCTAATTGAAATTATGTATTTTAACCTAGATGTAAAATGAAATTGGATTTTTAAGATAAGATGTCTTTTATTGAATAGTTATATAAGAGTGTAAACGAATCAGATATTCAGTTAAAAATGAACCGCCGATTGTTACGCTTATATACATCCCAGAGTCTGCCAACATCTTTTAGTGGGGTAAATCGGCTATTCCAATCTGTAAAAAAGATCGCTAAAAGATCCGATGTACAAAGCTTTCTCTAGGGTTTGGATAGCTATACACTACACAAACCCATGCGAAAAAGATCAAGACAAAACACGTAAAAGCACAATGTTCAAACGAGATTTGGCAGTTAGATCTAACTGTGATGTGCAAGTTTGAGAGTTTTAATTATGGTGTACGTTACATACTCTTTGTGATTGACATATATTCTAGATATCTCTGGCTAATTCCTTTAAATGAGAATTGATCAGGTAGTGTCAAATGTTATACGAAATCTCATGGAAGAAACCGGATGGATACCAGGTTATATATGTTCTGATGATGAAGGAGAGTTTAAAGGAAAGAAGATGAAAGGCTTATTGAGTGAATATAATATCAGCATATATCATGTTCACCCAATAAATAAAGCTAGTCTTGTAGAGTGTGTACAAAGAACAATAAAGGAAAGACTTTACAGATATTTTACCTTTAGTAATACTTGGAAATACCTCAACGTGGTAGAGGATTTTGCAAGGGCTTATAATAATTCTAGACATAGAATGATTGGGAACACACCGTTCAAAGTTATACATGATGTTGCTATATCGAATTAAAGAGCTGAATTTTTAAAAAAAGAGGTTTCTATATAAGATCGCTGATTATGTTCGAATCTCACGCGTATCCAGTAATTTTAGGACACGCGGCAAGGTGGTGTAAGGGTTTTATCAGTTGTGAAGATTGAGTCAGAGAGTTTTTATGTCACCCTTCCTTCCTCATCCTCCCTAGATGTTTACTCTCAAACTATTATGTCTGACTATAGAACTGAATTGCACAAATCCATTATAACAGACCACAGTCAGTATGAAGTGGGGCTTAGTGAGTTTCATTTTACAGGGAATATCTATAATCTTACTAAGCCTACACATGCATTCACAGTCTATCGGAAAATGACGGAAGTAAAATAATTATGCATCAAATACTATATTGGCAAGAAGAAAGGAAACAAATATAAAAGGAATTGACTATGCTTATGATGAAATATGAATAGACGCCGGGTATTGTAAAAGTGAAAAAGCACTCATAGAGAAAATTAATCTGAAAATGAGACAGAAATTATCATCCCAAGATTTACTGTTTCAATCTGATAAAACGCAACGGGAAATGTCTACTGACTGTGTTAATGCTCACTTCTCGTTCATTGCTCAATGTGAAAAGGAAAGAAAATCTATTATTTCTTCTGTCAGAATAATTTTCCAGTATAATGAAATGATCTATCAGAGATGATATCCCAGAATTAAATAATTGTATAGCGTTTAATATAGATTTTTCTGCTTTTATATCTCATCCGAAATCATGTTACATCTACTCTAACTTTGTAGACTATCAGTTAGTAGGCAGGACCCAGTCGAGGCTGCTGAGAATTATTCACTTTCCTTTCAATGATGGTTCATTCAGTATAACGTTTGATAATCCACACTATCTGAATCTAAGCTCTGGTGACTCGAGATCAATTTATATCTACAAATATAAGAACGGTTGAAGGTGAAAAATTTCCATTCTTTCTTGGTCATTTGACGATAAAACTACCCATTAGGAGAAGACATTAAAAATGTTAAATGGCCCACGCATGTTTAAAGGGTTAAGAGCTCAGAGATGACATGGTCTTGGATCCTTATTCCGAAATGCGCTGCCCTATCTAAAGAGTGGTGCTTGCTATCTAAGAAATAAGGCCATTTTAGCCGGTTTCGATACCGTTTAGAATATTATGCATGGAAAGACAGCAAAGCAAGCTTCGAAATATCAGCTGGGAAGGACGAAAAATACTATTACTAAAGATACTAGACAATATATTAGAAGAAAGTTAAATCTGAGAGTGATAATGAGAGGAAATCCGACAAAAATGGGTGTAATAAAAAAGCAAAAATGGATGAATTAGAAGTTGAAGAAGAGAAAAAGTTGAAAATAGAGGATGAAGAGGATGGGGATGTTTTTTTTCTTATAATATAAACAAGCACACAATTCATAGATGTTCTCATAAAGTTATCCTTGACTGTAAATCATACACGTGTAAAAATGAATGCTTTTCATCCAATAAGTTATATATGTTCGAAGACAGAACTCGATTTGTTTACCGTTCCACCGATCCAACTTCCATCGTTGAGAGCAATTATCAGTCTTACTCTCCACCTAGCAATATCTCATCAGATTTCCCCCCGGTTGAATATTATACATATATCTCGTAGCGGATAGTATTAGATAGACCCAAGTGCGTTTTTTTATTTATATTAAAGCAAGAATAGTGAAGGCAAACGGAAGTGAACTTTAGGGAGAATATTTTTCCGGAAAATAATATTCTTTACATTTTTTTCAGCAATGTTGATATTCATTTAAATGAAACATCTGTCATTTACATTGGAAATAATTACCCCTATCGCGCATATTAAGAGACCCTGTTGAACTATACTGAAGAAGAAAAATCTACATTTCTTTCCACTGCAAGATATTAGTCTAGTAAAGAACGTATAGAAAAAGAAATATAACATATCGAAGAAAATCTAATTGATGTATATGGAAAACTACACAATGATTTTTTCAGGCAACATAAGCTGTTGATGAATGGAGTCTCACTAAAGATAAAGTTATCCAGAGCACCAGATTGATTTACACTATTTCGAAACCAGACCGATTTAGAAGCTAAAGTAGAATTATTAGAGAGTTGCCTTTACCTGAGAAAAGTCAGCCTTTCAGCATCAACTTATCTGGAGATGAAAAATAGGTTGCTTACATCAAACGCTAAGTACCCTATAACACAAGTTCCTATGCGAAATTTTACAATTGGGAGTGGAATATTAATAAATAGTGTGGATTATATCTTCATGGGAGAATACCTACGAGAATGGTGATTGGTATGGTTGACCATTCGGCTTGTTCTGCTAGCTATGATGTATGACCTTTTGAATTTAAACCTTATAATGTGAATCGCATTACTATCTATATAAACGTGATGAAGTTGAAAGACCATTTGAATTAGACGATTCGGACGATGCAGATACAGTTGCTTCAAGAGCTTTTTACTCATTATATAACGGAATAGGGTGTATTGGAGGTGGGCAGAGTATTGGACTTACGTATGAACCATTTCTAAAAAGTGAAAATGTTTATTGTATTAACCTAAATCAGGACAAGAGTACTACTTGTTTTGGCGAATGCTCTAATCCTATTCAACAGGGCACATTATCAATACAGTTACAGTTTAGATCTCCATTAATAGATAGATAAGTCTAGAAACATACTAGTATATTCTTACTAAAATGAATGCAATAGAAATAGAAGAACTATTGTATCGAAATAAAACTACAAAACGAGTTTTTTTATGGCTGTTTTGCGAGAGACACTCAGCTATGTCTACCTTTAATACTGCCAGCAGCTTATATAATTAATCTGGATAGCAGCCATCGACCTGGATCGCATTGGGTAGCTTTGTTTGTTGAAAATAAATTCTATTATTTTGTAAGCCTATGTCTAGGGTTCCAGAACGATGTTTATATTCATTAAAACTAAGTAAAAATGAATAAAATTATTATCGTAAATCCATTCAGAGTTCAGTGTTACTTTTCAAACAATTGCGGGTTGTTTTGTGACTATTTCATTCAGCAGATGGCAATCGGTAAATCATATCGAGCTTTTATTGAACAATTTGATTCTTATAATGACCAAAGAAACGAAGAAATCGTTGTAAGGAATACTTGTACTAAAATGTAAAGAAAATTGAAATCGTACACTGAATAAATATTAATTATTAGTTGGAAAATATGTAATTGAGTAGCCTATCTACAAAATTGTATATAATATATGCCATTATGTAACCTGGTTAGTATCAATTAAATATGTTATTTTTCGATTTATTAATCTGTAGAAAATGTATGCATATTTGAATTTAAATGTAAAATAAATCATTGTAACAACCTTGACTTTAAAAGAAAAAACAAATTACACAAAGAAAATCACCTACTCTGTGAACGAAGCTGTCAACTGAGAAACGGTGAAATGAGAAAATCGCAGATCTCGCAACATGGACTCCATTCATCTTCTGTTAATGGTTATATATTATGTTTACTTAAAAACTTTGAGTTCGATCAGCTGAACAAAGAGGAAAAGTCTTCTTCCCAGCAAAGCTATGAATTATAATGATAAATGAGGAAGGTTTCGAATGGGTTTTTATATCTCTACAGATGTGGGGGGAGGAGGACATTTGGCGACAAACAAATAAGGGGGGAGGGTCCATTAGAAACAGATAAGGGGGGTAGAGGGGGACTGGTTTTGGAAGTTTAGGGGGACAAACATAAAGCGATCTTTGTCTCCTTGCCTCATCAAGCCATCGAAATAATTTTCCAAGTATTTTCGCTAAAAAAAAACAGAAAAAAAACCGTAGATGCCAGATATGTTAAATATAGTATAGGCATTTGTAATAATATTTTTGGATTAATCTTCCGATATCTAATAATGTCGAATGTGTTGCAGACGGTAGTAACCATCGTTCGAAAAGGGGCACTAAAATGTTTAAACAAAGATATCCATCTCATCGCCTGAGTAAACCCTCCTAATTACTTTCAAGCATATACTAAATGTGGAATGAAACGTGACAATACCGGGGGGGACGGCAGCAAACTAGTAAGGGGGAGGGAGTTAGACTCGGAGTGCAAGGTCATGTGTGTGCTCATTGCCCCACCTCTACAATACTTCTTATATATATATATATATATATATATATATATATATATATATATATATATATATATATATATATATATATATATATATACATATATATATATATATATATATATATATATATATATATATATATATATATATATATATATATATATATATATATATACAAGGTGATAAAAAGTGACTCCATATTTAAAAATTCTTGTAATTTATTTCTGAACTATATTTTTTACAATAAATGAATACGAGAAGAAAGTGCATATCATGGAGTTTTATTTAAAATTTAAATGGGGTCCAGCATTTGACATCAGCTTCTTAAGCCACCCGGGAACCACAGCAACTGATTTCACAAGGAACTCATGTGGGATGGAAGACATTATTTCTCATATTCGCCCTTCAAGTTCTTGCAAAGTCATTGGTTTGGCAGAGTAGATTTGCTTCTTTAACCAACTCTAACGAAAAAGGTTGCAGGCTGTTAGTTCAGGACTTCTGGCTGACTACTCATGCGGACCATAACGACCCATCCATCTTCTGGCGAAGTGGGTGTCGGGAATAGAGGTTAATACCGCCATGAGGCCGAAAAGCCATGAGGCCGAGCACTAGGTCGAGCAACGCAGAGCAAATTCGTGGGAACCGTGAGAGAATCGAGCTGCTTCTGCCGATAAAGCAGGAGCAAGAATTCCAAGCGCGCGTAGGCGCAATAAGACGCTGCTCGCCTCTCCGGGTGATATCAAGAAACCCCGCTGGAGTTCATCCCTATCCCCTGATGGTGTTTGGTTAAGGAGAGATCACTCCTTGGCCTGAGGCATTTTTGCTTCCATTCGGCCCATATATAACACTAGACACAGCCAGGGAAAAGGCAGTATAGGCTTGCCTTTCTGCACAAGACATGTTTTCTCGATTCAGCTCCGTTCCCTCTTCTCGAGCTCGAGCAAGAATTCTCACCGAAGGAATTTAGCCCCAGTCAATTGCTATCCTTGGATTCGGTTTTAACCTCGTCTGGCGCAAGTACACCCTCGAATTTCCTCTTCGAGGTTAAACTCCATCGATTACGATTTACTCATTCAATCACTCATCAACTGCGTCGTCTTATAATGCTTCAACCCCCAAGCTAGACTCCAGCGACTCAATTGTGGTTTCTTGACCAGTCAACCCGTAAAGTGTATGTTCCTATATTGGCTCAACAGCAGCCGCTTGTGGGCTCACGTTTGAGCCTATCTATTCGCTCCCGGTATTTCTTTAGTCTGATCCCTGTAAACATTAATTATTCGTTTGCAATCTTTTCCATTTCTATATATCTATTGTAATTATTAAAGATTATTTTTTTACCCTCCTTTCCATAGCCCCAGAGTCTCGCAGCCTTCTTTATAATACTGACGGCCAATTGCACTCGATTCTGTAGATAAATTTTTCCACGCACTCGATTAGGAACCCCGTTCCCTTCTACTTTGCTTCCCCCTCGTCTGCCACTGCGGGGATACGAGCGAATGTCACTCAATTGACTTTGACTGCCCACTCTGTCTAAATATTATAATATATATATATTAGGGATGGAGTCGTTCCTTGGAAACCTTATTCGTAGCAGGAATATGAAGACATATGCGATGGTTTTGAACATTTAATTTTCTGGACGTTTCGGTCATTGACGATGACCATCATCAGCGAATTCTAAATACCAAAAATTATTTTTATAAGAATAACTAAACACAGAAATCAAATTAGTGAAAATCTATTAATAAGAAATTGATGTAATATCTTAAAAAAAATTAACTAAATTAAATAATAATCCCACAAGTTTTTAAATATGCATAATAAACATCACTTAAATGACTATCGAAATACAAAAAATTATAAACTATAGCAATAAATTCGAAAGCAAGGCATGAAGAAATATGAATAGTAAAAATGAATCAAGCGGAATACAAAAAATTCACTATAAAACACAGCAAGAGAGAATTATATGGGCAGGGCGAACAATCGAAAATAAGTAAGATCAGGGGGTATGTAATCGAAGCGGATATTAATAAATGGAGCGAAGCAAGTAGTTCAATTAAGTTAAATTTTAAGTGATTGAACATCAAATAATATGAGTAGACTAAGGCACGAAAGTTTAAATAGTAAATAATCAATAATGGAGGGGTCAAAAGGACGACTAAAACATTAAATTAAGGAAAAGTCAATAATAAACCAGATCGTTTAGATATTAATGGGACAAACTAAAATAGAAATAAAAATTTCTCTGCACGAGTACTAACCTTATAACGGTTAAGCTGGGAGTAACAACTGATAGTACGGACAAAATTAGGCAAAAATAAAACTATTAAGGGGGATGTGGTTGGTTGTACATTTGTCTATATAGTGAATAATTTAAGGGATGATGAATAATCAATGAGTCCCGGGTTAATTTGTTTGATGTAAAGAGATTCAAGAATTTTTAAACTTAGAGAAGAGGAGGCAGAAGAGAGTATACTAAAGGAATCAGGGTCAAGCGGGTTGTTAAGTTGTAGTGAATGTTCTCGTATAGAGGAGTGTTCGGGTTTGGAGATGGGAATGTTGGTTCTGTATGATACTCCGATATGCTTAGCGATCCTACATCTTAATTGTAGACTTGTTTGGCCTACATAGCGACTTTGGCAGGTCGCACAAGTGAATTGATAAATGATGGAGGAACGCAAGCATAATGGGAGTGATTCTTTGTGCCGAAGGAAAGTATAGACAGCAAGAGGATTAGAATTAATTAGGAGAAACTTGCAAATTCACATTAAGATTTAAAACATATCCTCACAGTTAAAAGTATGCCGTTAGTACACTCTGCATAGCGTAGTATACTAACGGCATACTTTTAACTGTGATCAAAGCGGTGCTCGCTGCCTCAGTGTGAATGGTTCGAATCGCTTCCCTTCACGGATTTTTTCGAAAAAAGGTAATAAATATTACTGTAGGAAAAATTATTTCGTTTTCTCTTTCAATGTGGTTTATTGCATTTATATATATATATATATATATATATATATATATATATATATATATATATATATATATATATATATGAAATGAATAACTTACAAACAAAGTAACAAGTGAGGATCGCAATGAATGCAATGCTCCGCAGAAAAAATGAAAAGGTGCTTCCAAGTACTTTCGAACTTTATTCCGTTCATTCTTAATGATAACTACAAGAGAAAATAATATAATAAGGGTATATATAAGCTAGTAAAAGATAAAGGACCGCCTCTAAGCCAAGAAATCACCAATGAGGAAGTAGGAGAGGGATGGATAAATTCACATTGAGATTTAAAACATATGCTCAGAAGAAACTCGGATATTCGCCGCTTGAGGATTCTGGAGGCTCTTCTTATTAAAGCGATGGGCCCAAACCTAACACCTAGCGCACCAGCTCGGAGCGTGTACTGCACCCTTTCTGCTAAATGTGAACCGTACTCTGACTCCAAGCTATAAAAGCATCAAAAACGAACTAAGCACAAAACTTAAAGTAATTTATTACAACAACGGCATCTAGCCTCGTTACAACTATTCCTTGCTATGCAAAGTACATAATGGAGGTGCCGGGAAAAGCAGGTTTGAGGATTAGCCCACTGTGGAACCCAGTACCAGAGGCACTAGTACAAGGGGCAGGAGTGCAACTTCCGGGGACAATTAAAAATTGCCATGCTCAGGCTGCTCGATGTCCCCACCGGATACGCCACTATATGCGAAAAGGAGAAGGATGTGAAGGCCGTGACAAAAGAAGATGTAGTCGAGGTTTTTCGCGGGATCGGCCTGCAACCCGCTATCTCCCCGCAGATCCAGACGCACATGAACGTGATCTACAGGAGGTTAGACCCTTGGATCGGTGAATATTCCATGGAGGAAATAAAAAATGAAATAACGAAAACCCTAAATTGGGCGAAAGTTACTGAAATCCTCAAATTTAAAAACCAATGAGATAACAGAGATTATACAAATGTGTTTAAAATCATTTTTGGCGACATTCATGGACAAGAAAGCGAAGGAGGTCGGGCTCCTGCTTTTTAATGCCAAGATCAGCGGGAAACAGATTGAGAGGGAGGAGTTCCACCCTATCCAATTCTACCTCCGCTGCTATAAGATGGACGCTCATGTGACAAGAGAATCCCAAGTGCCCCAAGAGATATGCTCCAAGTGCATCGAACTCGGCCACCATTGGGATGACTGCAAGAGCCCCCGAGAGAAGTGCATAAACTGCAGACCAGGCTCTCGATCCATGACAATGGCCTGCCCCATGAAAAAAGAACTAATCAAGAAAAAAATACCGCAAAGTAATGAAGAAACAAGAAAGCAAATACAACCTACGCGCTGGTCGCAAAGGCGGCATACTGCGAGGCAGAAATAAAAAGAACGTATCTCAAAATATAGAACGAGAATTAGACAAAGATATTGACGTGCATTTTGTACGCTCATGTCAGAAACTTGACGCAACCAGGGACATTTACAAAAGAGCTCAACCAGATGCTCACGAAGAACGGCATGAGTGAGATGTGGTTTCCGGACGACCCCCATTAGGGGATATCCTCCAAATGCAAATGATCCCAAACCAAAAGGCTGAGGAGGTACAAGAAAGAGAACAGAAGATCCGATCCGAGAATCGAGTCGAGAAAGGAAAGGGAAGCTGCTGCCAAAGCGGAAAAAACAAACAAAAGAAAAAGACCCCAAAAAAGAAGGAAGAAACGGAATCCTCAGATTCCACAGACACCTCGTACTCAGAAGTCACTGTCAAGGAAAGGTAACCTCTCAATATACGTATCCGAGCAAGTTCTCTTCCCAAAAGACATGAATGCCAACAAAATCTGTGTCGGCATCAAAAAGAAGTTCTATAAGTGGAAATTCGACGCACAATGCGATGAAGAAACTGTCGAGGAGGCCCTCTACAATCAAAATGCTACCTTCTACAGGGATACATTTTCAAGAGCTTATCTTGGCAGACTTCAATAAAATAAGGAACGGAAAAATGCGCCCAAATACTAAGAAATACTAGAAGCGAGAAAGAAGAATGGAAAATCAGAACAGGCTGAGAATAGTGACGCTCAATATAGATGGATGGGAGGGAAAAGCTACCACGTATGGAAATATATTTCGTGTCCTTGATCTCGATATCATCTTAATCACGGAGCACGGTATCGACATAACATCTTGTCAACTGAAGATATCGGTCTACATAGTTGTCACAAAGAACTATTCTCAAGAGAGGTTCGTTGGTGTTGCCGTTGCCATCAAAATGAATCTCTCGTTCAGGCGCCTTCCGGAACTGTACGAGTCTTTTGTGGCGTAGAATTGCCCACATTAGTGGCCAATCTCCTGATAGGGGCGACATATCAACCACCTCGACGAACGTACCTGCCCCTCAGCAATTTCTACACCTTGTTCGGGTACGGCAGAATGGCATTCCTTGGAGGCGACCTCAATGCCAGATGCCGAACGGCTAGATATGCAAACATGAACAGCAGAGGCCATAACTTGGAAATGATTATGTTACGGAAAAACATCCAGGAAATAGGACCGGAATTCGGACCTATATCACCTCTCGTGCAGCAATAAAGCCCGACATAATCATGACAAGTGAAGGCTTCCCCTTCAATTACCATATAGAGCTACGCCCAAAAGTCCCCAGCAACCATATAGCGATCTTAACGACCATCTTACTCGCAACGATACAGTTTCCGTTCCTTCTCCGCAAAAGCTACGCTTCGGCCAACTGGGAAGGCTAGATAGAAATCCTTGGCAGATTCGAACCAGCTAACCTAAGCGAAGCAACACTAGAGGAAGTCGACGGGGAGCTGGAGAGGATAACAGCCTCCATCACTGAGGCTGACCGCGAGTGTGTACCTATGACAGGGTACAAAACTCCTCCACAACCCACATGGACCGAGGAGATGATAGAGATCGCTAGGGATCACAGGAAGGTACATGAAGAAATCAGAAGAGCAGGTACGAATCAGTAACAAAGGTCGCTGCTACGACGCCTGGGTGAAGAACTTAGGCAGGCTATAAACCAACAACAGGTTGAAATCTGGGACAGCCTAATAGCCAGTGTAAACAGTGAGGTGGCCCCCACAAAATTCTGGTGACTCGTGAGGAACCTAAAAGGCCTTGCAAGTAGAGAAAAAAAACCGCATTAAGGAGGGTTATGACTACTTGGAGGATTCGACGGTCCTGGTCCTGGAAGAGAGGCTCCGAACGTTCTCGAACGAAATCATCTCAATAACACCTGAGGACGATACGTAATTCGATCAGGAATTCAAAGACCAGCTGATTGAAGATCTTAATCAGATAATACATCGAACGCACCCATAAGCTCAAGTCGACGGAGGGAAGGAGATGGCGGACCATGGCAGGCCGATAACAACAGAAGAGGTCATGAAAACAGTAAAAACCTTTAAACAAAGGACACCAGTCTGGACGGGCATCACTAAAAACAACTTGGTGCATGCCCCCCGGTAGATCATTTAGGAAATTACCAAAATCTACAACGCTTCCTTGAATACGGGCTACTTCCCCGACGGTCTAAAAATGGCATAAATCATTTTTATACCTAAAGGGACGAAGCCCTCCCAATCAACTGGTGGATTACAGGCCAATATCCTTCCTAGAGTTTGTAGGATAAGTCTCCGAAAAGCTTCTAGCCAACACGCAACAAGACCAACTAACCGAGCTGGAAGCTTACAACCCTCAGTAACACGGGTTCCGTAAGGGAAGGAGGATTGATATAGCCCTCGCCTTTCTCACCAAAAAACTCGCCCACTGTAAAGCTGAAGGGAAATACGTAGACATGGTGATGCGAGATGTACAATAGACCTTCGATAAGGTTTGGCTGAGAGGTCTACAATACAAGACCTTAGACCTCCAGCTAAACCCGACCTGGAAAGCGTCCTCTGTAGTTACACCGTGGAGAGTAAAGCCCAAATCTCAATCGAGGGCTACAGGGAACCCGATTTAGAACTTGAGGCAGGTGTTCCACAAGGTTGCTGTCTGAGTCCACTGTTGTACCTAGTATACACATTAGACTTACCTGCTCCAGGTGAGGAGAATGTGATGTATCTGCAGTTTGCAGATGACATCACTCAAATCATCCCCAGTTCCTATAGGAACGCTGGAGTTCAAGCAAGGGAGATAGCTGCCGAAATTGAAAACATTAATCAATTCGAGAAAATGTGGAAAATTAAGACCAACCGCCGAAAGTTCCGGATTCTTCCAGGTAACCGCCAGAAACTTGATGACGTCAGAGTTGATGAATTTTACTCGTATTCCAACGAAGGTAGAGTCATGGGTCTGTGTATCATGTAAACTGGATATAATACGCATATCACCAATAAAATCTCTTTAGCCAAGAGAGGGTGTGGAAAACTTTCTAGGTTCAAAAACCTCAGCGCCAACAACATCGAGAAGCTATACACTACCCGGTACGCTCAACAATAGCGTGCCCGTCAGTGGTAATGCAGACAGTAAGTTCTACCTCTCTCAAACAGATGCAGAGAGTTCAGAACAAAGGTGCCCTGTTGATAGCTGGGGCGCACAGGATGGACCATATACGGCAAAGAGAACTGCTCACAAGATCAGGACTTAAGCTACTGAATATGATCCTCCGTAGTCTAGGAAGAAAGACCTGGGAAAAGGTAGAAGACCGCATATTCCTGCTTATAGACGCTGACCTCGATATTCCACAATCCCTGAGGATAGGCGCCCCCAGGAGAGAGCCTTATTCCCAGGCGGTAGATTGTGCTCCCGGGAAGAGCAAAACGAACTTTTTACCTGAATAAGTGAAACGAGCTTTCAAACTGATCAAGAGGAAATCTTGAAGTGACAAAATACAAAATGATACGAAAGACAACAAAGAAACAAAGGAGAAAAGAGGCGAAGTGCCCAAATTAGAACAAAATGTAAAGTAAATAAATAAAAAGAGGCGTAATTCCCCAAAATTAACAACTTAAATTAAAACACAAAAAAAATAAATAAAAAGAGACGAAGTGCCCAACTAAATCAAATCAAAGAAGAAAAATAATAAAACAAAGGATTAAAAAGCAAAGGAGGCGAAATAATTATAAAAATGAAATGAAATTAAAAATAAAAATAAAAGCTATTGATTTAGCAAAGATATATTTGAAAAACTTGAATGCCATTATGACGAAGGACAGAGTATACTCGTATATATATATATATATATATATATATATATATATATATATATATATATATATATATATATATATATATATATATATATATATATATATATATATATAAGTGAAGAAAAAAGAAAAGAGAATGACGGAAGGGAAAATGAGAGAAAATACAAGGCAACAAACAGTCGCCAGAACGACCAACCCAGCCGCCAGTCACAACACTGGTGGCACCGAAATATAAATAAAGAAAAGAAAGGAATAAGAAAAGGGAGAAAAATAAGAGATGCCCTCTACACCAGGGCAAACTAAAGATATTTTTCACCACTATTTTTACCTAGTACACATCATCATCATCACGAACTTCATGATTAATTCAAGATGGTCTTGAATTGTCGTTGTGTTTAAGAAGAGCTTCAACCCGATAAAGGAGGCAAAGCCAAGTTCTACAGGCTTCCAAACCTGTGAAAGAACCTTTTTGACTGTTAACGTTTAACATGCTCTAACCTATACGATAGTATATCCACAACGTTGGGGTCTTCTCGGGTGGGCCCCCAAACCCCCTACCCTCTCGGGGTAACTCGAGACCCCCAAAAGATCCTCCTCATCTGCGAGTTGATGGCTCCCCAAGACACCAAGTAAAGCCACCACAGGCTTTCCCAGCCAGACCTCCATCGAAGGCCGTTTAACAAGAGCCCCCACCTAAACTCTGGACCCCTACAACTACACGTAGGTGCCGATTCCACCCTCAGCAAAAATCCAGCTCTACTCTTTTCCATTAGCTGCTGAAGGAGGCCAGGAAGACTTTGGGGCTGTGTCTACCGCCAACCCCTGCTGCTGAACGGCGGACCGATTGGAGATACATCCTGTTTCTGCCGTTCTTACCTGAGGCGTTACCAAGCCCAGGTTGACTTATTAGAGATTTCTCCTGTTTCTACCTTGCTTGAGAGAGAAGCTGCGTCCGGGCACCGAGGTCTCAGTTAGCCCTACCCTTCGACACCTGACAAAAGCTCGTCAGCCTGATTGGAGATTCCTACTGTTTCTGACGACTCTGACAGGGACTGGACAGGTGGAGATAAATTGATTGAAGATTTTTCCTCTTTCTATCTCGCCTGTGGGGAAGGAGAGAGCTGGGTTGGAGAAAGATCAGAGGAGGACATAAGGCAAGAACTTAAAAAAAAACAGCAGTGGGCAAAGGTGCACAAAGCGGTCAAGTTCCGCAGCATCACTCGTGTATTTAAAGTCGTGTCTGAGGAAGTGGAAATGACTGCAAAAGCAAAGGAAGCAGGGCCGAAGCTTTTCTTCATGAGAATCTCCCAAAACAGATCAGCAAGGAGAGATTCTTTCAGCTACTAACCTGCTTCAAATGCTACCAAACGGAATATCACCCGACCAGCCCCTGTCCAAGCAAGGATGATCAAAAGATATGTTTTGAATGCGTTCAGACAGGTCATGACTGGATGCACTGCGTAAAATGTGCATCAACTGCACGGGGCCACACCGGAACCTAAGCATGCAGTGCCCAGTAAGAAAAGACCTACTAAACAAGAAAAAGGCAGAATATGACAAACCACGCACCAGTTATGCGTCAGTTGCCAAGGCAACCACAACGCAACAACCTGCTCCACAACCCGTCCAGCAACGGATCATAATTTAGCTAACGGACTCAACACCACCCAAGATGCTGGCCAGCATCTTGCATGAACACATAATGCACCTGTCATGTCCAGAGACATTCAACATCAAGATGCTGGCTGCAAACGAACAGGAATCCATAAAGTTCTCAGATAACCCGCAGTCGGCAAAGGTTTTCTCTGCCCCCAAATATCAGGACAAGCCAGCAGAGCCTACCCTACCAGTTCAATAAACAGCGGAGCAAGACGATGAAAAGGCCAACCTAGAATCCGCAGAAGCCCAGGAATCGTGCCTCCCTCGACCAAAACCAAAGTTTTGGCAGCCAAGGAAGGTACCAGGAAACGACGGGAGGTCAGCCCAAGCGCGCCCAACCAACCAGTCGCACCAAACAAGTATAAGCTCGAAGGCAAAGGGATCAACCTCACCATCGCGCTAAACTCTCACAGCACGCATAAAAATGATATATATCTAAAGGAAGTGGCTACAGGGGTACGAAGAGGACATTATAAATGGTGCTATGACTCAAACGTGGACGAAGCGTCAGTCAAGGCTGCTTCGATCCAGAAAAAGATCAAGCTGTACAACGACTGCTTCAAGCTCTACGAGCCATCACTCTACAAAAATCTTCCCTCTCGGAGGCCCTACAGCCCCCCACACTACCAGAAGTCCACAAGTCGAGTGAAGAAATAAGATGGTTGCTAGAAATAGAATTACTATTCTAGCACACAACGTGCAGGGTTGGAAGATAAAACAAGCATAAACTGTGCAACATCTACAGGGAACTGGACCTAGGCATTCTGCTAGTGTCGGAAACCGGCATCATGGATTTCGACAGACAGATTTGGGGGTACAACGTTCTTCAAAAGAACGTTACAGGAGAGCGATTTAACGGGACAATGATAGCGGTCAAGAAGGATCTGCAATTCAAACCAGGAAATACAATGGACGAATCGTTCATGTCGGTAGTCCTGAAGTGCTCTCTAGGCGACATCGAAATGGGTGCGGGACACCAACTTCCCGCCGTCAGTATCTGCCTATTCGCGACTTGTACACCTTATGCAAGAAAGAGCGCCCATTGCTATTCGTTGGGGAGCTGTACGCGAGGAATAGGATAGCTAGCTACACGAAAGCGGATGTTAGAGGAAAAAAACTTGACCTCTTGCTGAGAAGAGACATCGTAGAACGCATCGCTCTGGACTTTCCCACATTCCTATAACCAGGGTCGGCCACCAAGCCTGATGTTGTTTTCACAAATACAAACTTTCCGTCTCACCAACTAGTCCAGCCGGGGCCGATGACGCCCAGCGATCACATCCCTATTTTGATCACAGAGCAGCTGCACCTATCCTAGTTTCAGTTGCACTAATGAAAGACTCCTCTAAGGCTGAATGAGAATTTATTTTTATTTTAGGAGCCCATCCGGAGACTATCTACTAGAGTGCTGAATCGGATGAATACAGAAGAGCGTTCTAGTTGGATCTCCCTGATCTGAGTGGCGCATCCGAAGAAGAGCTCGACGACGAATTGACTAATATCAACAGCTGCATCTCCAATGCAGACGCTATTTCAATCCCGAAAATCTCACAGAAAACAATACTGCCAACTACAGCTGCACAAGAGAGAGTGGTGCTCCTAGAGGCTTCAATAATATCTACCCACGCATCCTCGACGTGGGCTACACAAGGCTCATGGACTTCCAGCTTGTTCAGCAGGTCAGGAGGTA
This sequence comes from Ceratothoa steindachneri, assembly GCA_963969495.1. Classification (NCBI taxonomy): domain Eukaryota; kingdom Metazoa; phylum Arthropoda; class Malacostraca; order Isopoda; family Cymothoidae; genus Ceratothoa; species Ceratothoa steindachneri. The sequence goes on from OZ018331.1 coordinate 107,733,328, forward strand.
GCTTAACACTCCGCTGTATCACAAACTGAGAGATAAATCGAACATCTAATCGAAAGAATAGACTAATAGAAATCCGAAGTCTCTCTGGCCAACCATCAGGAGGCTCAAATGGACTTCTGGAACACTCGGCCCTACCGCAATTTCACACAACGGAACCACGACGACTACCCACTGTGAAAAGGAAAGACCTTTTCGCGAAGTCTGGAAGGATGTCTTCAAAATCTCCAATGAAGAGGAGGAGGACTTCGATCCAGGTTTCAAGGATCAGGTCCTCGAATACATGGAAAGGAAGGAGGACAGGTTCATTTCTTACGGAACCGCGAACCTCACTCTTCTTCACAGGATGGAAACATCATCACCAGTGCGAAATTGTGGGAAGCTATCTCATTGTTCCGACCTAAAGCCCCAGGCCTCAGTCAAATTAACTTCAGGCCCCTGAAAGGCTCCGGACTAAACTGCCTAACCTGTTTAACGCGTTCCTAGAAATTGGATATTTCCCTGGCGGCCTGAAGAGTTCGAAGATGATCTTAACCCGAAGCCTGGGAAACTAGCGAACCGGGTCATGAACTTTAGGCCTATCTCATTGCTAGAGACCGTTGGGAAGTTGTTCTAGAAGATCCTACACATCAGACTAACAACACACCTATCGGATCACTCTCTGCTGAACGAGGAACAACATTGATTTAGAAAGCAGCGCGGCACGGAGAGAGCGATAACTCACATGCTTCAACATTCAGTAACAGGGTGAGCTAATTGGTATTAGATCGACGTCGTCTGTAGAGATGTAAAGAAGGACTTCGATAAAGTCTGGATCGATGGCCTGAACTACAAATTCTCACACCCCATTTCGAAAAATTCTCTGCAGCTACTTGACGGGCAGGTAAGCTGTCATTGCATTCGAAGAGTAGACAGGGGAGGCTTTCGAGCTCTTGTCCAGTGTACCGCAAGGTGGAAGTCTCAGCCCCACTCTCTTCACCGTCTTTATGAGGGATATCCCTAAACCTACGAGGGGCAGTCAATAAGTTTTGCAATTTGGATATAAGGAAACGAGATATGAGGAAAAGCGTTTTATTATTTGTCAATATAATTACCCTCGACTTTAATGCACTTGCGCCACTTGTCACTGAGGCTTCGAATTCCCGACAACCAGAAATCTCCCGACTGCTGTTCAATCCACTCCTGGACGGCAATCTGGACATCTTCATCGTCCCCAAACCGGCGTCCACGCAGTGCGGACTTGAGCTGGCAGAATAAAAAGTAGTCGCTAGGGGCCAGATCTGGATTGTAGGGGGGATGGTTGAGCGCCTTGAATCCGCACTCGCGCATGGCAGCTTGTGCAACTCTCGCCTTGTGGACAGAGCCATTGTCGTGGAGGAGCATGACACCGCGTGTCAACTTGCCGCGCCACTTCTGACGGATGCACTTCTTCAGCCCAGCCAGTTCCTCGGCGTAATATTGGCCTGTGATGGTCCTTCCACGAGGCGCATAGTCCACCGTCAACACTCCCTCAGAATCCCAGAAGATGGTGGCCATTATATTCCCGGCTGAGGGATGGGTCTGGAACTTGATAGGGGTCGGAGAGCCCCTGTGCTTCCAGGCCATGCTTTCGAGCCTGGTCTCGGGATTCTAGTGATGGACCCACGTTTCATCACCTGTTACTAAGCGTGACTTGAATCCCACCGGAACTTGGTTGTACAGGAGCAGCAGCTCCTCCGAACTTTGACGACGTTGAAGTCGATCGTGGGGCCTGAGGTTTTGTGAGGTTTCTAGGGACCCAACGGGCAGAGACCTTAGTCATGGCCAAATTGTCGTGGATGATGTTGACAACACTTCCATGTGATATTTCAAGTTCTCGCTCGATGTCTTCGACCTTCACCCGTCGATTTTCGAGGATCATCCTCTCCACACGGGCCACATTGTCCTCGTTGGTCACATCTGACGGGTGTCATCTTCAAGGGACTCACGACCATGGCGGAACTCCCTATTCCAGCAAGCAATGGTTGCATAGGAAGGGGTGGTGTCGGTGTATACTGCAACCATGCGTTCATGGATCTCTTTTGCATTCTTGCCTTCCTTAGTCAAAAATTTGATCACTGGGCGGTGCTCAACCTTCTCCATTGTTGAAAAATTTGTGACTGACGATCTGAGATCAGCTTCTGTTTCTTAAATAGACGAGGCAGGAGCGTGCGGCTGCAGGTCCTGACTTGTCATAACTTGTCCTAACACCCCGACTAACAGCCATCCCCCTTCTTTCGTAGAGAGAACCTTTCCTGTCCTGTGGCTAACACCCAAATGTGAACAGAACCTCGCCCTCAGCGAGCGCACCGTACTACCGATGTATCTTCCCAGTTTACAATTGGGGCAAGTAAACTCGTAAATAACGGAGCACTTCTCACCTGTTAGGCTTCACTCTATTAATTGTAAAACCGAAATCACAACGGACGATTTTAAAATCTTGAAAACCATCCCTGATCCCATATCATTAAGGATTCTTGAATCCATGTATATTAAATACCTTTCTCCTCCCTTAAATTCCGATTCCTCTTCTCACCCACTACTTGTACTCTAAACAAATATATTACCAACCTCCTAACCTTCTCTTTCTTCTTACGCTCCTCGCCCTTTCTCCCCAGTTAGCCTCTAACGGCTAATTGTTTAAGGTTGGCATATCCGGATGTGTTTCCTGTGTTTTCCCAATCGTTAATTTTTAACTCGCAACATAATAATCCAAAAATATCAATTACCTGTAAATTTATCGCTATCCCCCCCCTCCTTAATAAACATTAAATATTTTTCATAAATTCATCATTTTGATTATCTGTTTGACTCTTAACTTATATTGTTTTCCACGAATTGTATTTCCAGTACCCGAAGATGGGTGAAAAGTTCACCCGAAACGTTGTATCAAGACCTTTCGTTCATCCTTCAAATTATATATATATATATATATATATATATATATATATATATATATATATATATATATATATATAGTAGCGGCCATAATGATTCAGACAGGTTTCCATTACAAAACTTACTGTAGCTTCAAACCAAATAATGATAAATAAAGCATGATGAATTACTGATACAAACTAAGCATGGATATATGTTGTACATGTACATTGTACATGCTAAAATGTATGAAACTGTAAGTTACGTGCAAAAGAACACTTTTATTCCAAAAATATGGTGGTCAAAATGATTTGGTCAGCGTAATTCTATTACTTCTCTCTTTGAGACAACCAACTAATTTAGGGTAGTAACTTACTTCCATGAATTCATAGCACTTTCAGTCATTAACTCGTCAAGTTCCGAGCGGCGAACATGCCTAAATGACCCACTACACCTGCCTATATCCAGGAGCTATTTTTTAAGCTATCGTCAAGAGGATCATCTCTCTATCAGAGCCATAGCTGAAAGGGTTAAACGCCCTAAAAGTGTCGTACATAATATTACATATATCACATAGCGATACTACAGGATCATGTATCATTGGAATTTATGCTGGTAGGTCTAGGAAAACCTCAAAGAGAGATGACCTCGCCATTGTCCGTATCTCAAAGAACGGACCGATACAGGATAGCAGCCAGGATTTCCAGAAAAGTAAATGAAATTATGGGCATTAGTGTATCCAGCAAGACAGTATGACGCCACCTGACGGAAAGATCTTCAAAATCTCTTAGACCAGCATTCAAGCCATTGATCAGCCCTGAGTACAAGAGAGCTAGGTTATCCTTTGCCACCAATGGTTCAAAGTACACTTCAACGACGAATCGAAGTACAATTTGTTTGGTTCAGATGGCAGGAGGTTCGTCTATCGAAGACATGTCGAAAGATTATCCGTGAACTGCGTGAAAAGCAGCATCAAGTTTAGTGAAGGAGGGGTTATATTTGGGCGGAAGGAACTGTCCCACTTGTGCGCTTGCAGGGCAGAGTGAATACTCGAGTGTATAAATACATTTGGCAAGCACATGTTGTGCCTAATATGAGTTCCGCCTCTGTCCAACCTGCCATTTTTATGCAGGATAGTGTGCCTTACCAAACGGCAAAGTTGGTGAAGAATTTCCTGGATCAGGAGGAAGTAATTGTCATGGACTGGCCTGCTCAGAGTCCGGACCACAGTCCGATTGAGAATTTGTGGAAGACGCTACGAGAGAGAAGTAAGAAGAGAAGCTCAAGCACCTTCGAAGAACTTTGGCAAATATTACAAGAGCACTGGAGAAAAATAACACCAGAAGAATGGATTCGGTTGGTAAGCTCCTGTGGCAGAAGATGTCAGTGCGTAATTGATAGTAAAGATCTACATGCCAAGTACTAATATGTTGTAACAACTTAAAATTATTTGTTAAGTAACTTATACCATTGTATCTTCTCATCTACGTTTGTGTGTTATCTGTCCAGATCATTTTGACAACCATATTTTTGGAATAAAAATGCTCTTTTGCACGTAACTTGCACTTTCATCCATCTTAACATGTATTATATACATGTATATTTATTTATTTTAAGGATTTATATCCCTTTTTGTCCTATAGGCTCATCTAGCTTAAGTTGGTAATAAAAACAAGAGATAAAAATACGGACCGCCGGCAAATGTGGACATAAATATTATCAGTTCAAATAAAAGATTAAAAACAAAATAAAAGAGCACTAACATGCAATTAGGTAAAGTCCTTCAAATAAAATACGGATGTACAAGGTTCGGAAAAAACTAAGGAGAGTAAAATATGATTCAAATATAGAACAGTAAGGAGGTAACTAGGGTACTGGATTTTGGAGGAAAGGCCGGCATCTTCCACGAATCTTCTTACTAAGTTGGGCATAACATTGGGAGGAATCTCCGAGAATAAAAGCAAAGGTAGGGTGAAGACCGAAGTACTTCTTTCGATGGGAACAGTATTGCTGGAAGGTGAGCAAGATGTGTTGCACTGAGATGCGAGAACGACACGTCTGGCAAGATGGTGGTTCCTCGCTGGCCATTAAGTGTCCGTGGCCGATTCGCAGGTGGCACAGCATAACTTGATGCCGTTGGGTGAGAGAGTAGGATGATGGCCACGGAGAAGCATTTTTCTTAAGTTGGAGTAGGTGAGGCTGTCCATAAAAGTTCCAATATCGCTCCCATTCTACGGATGAGAGGGCTGTAGTCTCGGTGAAAGATCGGGGGCTCAGGTATGCAGTTTGGAGGGCGGCCTTCTTAGCTTCTAGGTCAGCCGTTTCATTTCCCTGTATATTTGAGTGTTCGGGCAGCCAACAGAACGATATGGGGTAAGGGTTTCCGGTCAAGAGGTGTATAATTTCTATTATCTCTATGGTTACAAGGTGGCAAGGGAACAATCGCTGAAGGGAAGTCAGCGCGCTCATAGAGTCTGAAAATATGGTATATAACGCTGGGGAACGGAGACCGAGGGCAAGTACGACTATTTTGATGGCTACGAGCTCTGCTGAGAAGACAGATGCTGTAGGGGGTAGGGTGGAGCGTAAGGTGTAAGAGGGAAGGACCGCGACACTTCCAGCCCCTGCATCAGTTTTCTACCCGTCGATATAAATAGGTGTTTCACCGTGATGAGTGGCTGCGTGCTTTTGGAACATGGCGCGTTGAGCTGCGGTTGGTAGCTGATCCTTGGGGCCTCTCAGGAAAGGTTCACAAAACTGAGCACTCCTGCGAGTCCACGGGGGAGCGTTGGTGCTCTTTACAGAGAGGTGTTAAAGCTCTAATTTTCTAAAATCTGTGCTATACGTATGAATAGAAAATACGAGGGCTAATCTCTAGGGGAGGCGTCGTATAGCATAGGATGGGAGCGAGTTTAGAGCGCATACGGAAGGATCTGATAGAGAATCGGAGGCAATGTTTATCATATCGAGATGAGAGGGGAAGGATTCTGTTTTAGCATAGAGAGAGATCCCAGGAGAAGACTTAAATGCTCCTGTAGCAAGGCAGAGGCCTCGGTGATGTAGAGAGTTCAGTATATTCAGCATGCTTTTGGAAGCTGAGCCATACAGGTGGCAGCCGTAATCAAGCTTTGACAGGAGAAGAGATCTGTGGATCTGAAGGAGAGTGCGGCGGTCAGCTCTCCAGTGTAGTTTCAATAAAGAGGTCATAAGGGTAAGTACGGGGGCACATCTTATAAGGTCTTCAATATTATATCGCGTCATATGCTGGTCGAATATGAGACCAAGGAAATTGATCAGCGATCCAGAAATATTATGGCTTATCCTAGGAATCGATTTGCGTTTGGTCAAAATAACGCCCGTTGTTTTAGGGATGGAGATGGTGAATCCGGTCGATGAGGCATGAACCACCATTGAGTCAAGGCTCATAAAGGGAGCAAGCAGTGCATAAAGGGAGCAGTGCACAGGCGCTAATATATGTTTTGAGAAAGAATTGATCGAAAGCACGGATTCCCAGTGCTCTTACAATATTTTGAGGAATGGGCGAATCTGCTGCAGTTACGGAACAGGAGCTTAGTAAGGAGTTCTTCTTGAACTCGTATACGTGTTCCTGCAAATTTTATAAACATTGGCAGCATCTGTTGTTCTAGAGTCATCTTAGCAACCTTAAATGAAGTGGAAGAACCATAAACTGGCTTTTTTAAAATACTGACTGACTCAACATTATGTTGTTGGTCGGTGAAGACTTTTTTGATGACGGAAGCGATGAACTCGTCTGTGGGCTCAGGTCCTGGGAAGAAATTATACCGTGCAGGTCCTGTCATTAAATTCGTTCTTGTCACTGGCCGAAATTTTTAGAGAGACGTGAGAATGTAGGCTAAGCAGGCGTTGGGAGAATGACTCAGTGGTAGCCTGGACTATTATCTCGAAGAGTGAATCAGCAATTGAGAAGTCAGGGGTGGATTTAGGGAACATTTCTTTTAAGGCGTGGTAAGTATATAAGCCACAGACCTTTTTTTCTTCTTGAACTGTAAAGATACTCGTATATAACGAGACCAAACGGAGGGATCTAGGATGATATGTAGGTTGTCGGTTTTCGGCGAAGGTTGAGGTGCTGTTGAGCACTAGAAGGTTGGTTAATATTGCGAAGGGGCGACCTCAAAGTGGTTGCTGCGACGATTTCCGTTTGAGGGCGAGACAGAGGCTGTTGCGTAGGCGTCCAACTCGCCTGGTCCGAAGAGAAGTCCATGATCGTATCCAGGGGGGAAGCAAGGGTCGAGTGATCAATAGTTCTTTTATAGTTTTCATTGATGGGCATGGGGACCTGTTATTATCGCGGGACGCAAATGCTAATCACCTCTCGCCCAGTGACCAGGCAGGCCATCAGCATGGCGGCTCCACCTTGGGCTGGGCGTAGAATTAATAGTCTGCGGAAATAAAGAGAGGGTGGGCGAGGAAGATGAGGGTGGGGATGAAGCAGTTTGCTAAAAACCTACCATCCTAACCCGGAGCTTAGGGGTGAGGGGCCGTTATCCCCTCCCCCTTCAGCCCCGATCCTGGATGGTTGGGTGAGAGTCGGTATCTAGCCTGAGAAATTAGACGCCCACCAGAGAGAGTTGTGGGAGAGGTTGTAGGTAAAGTGATGAAGTATGGTAAAAACGCAGGCTGTCAGAACAAAGGAAAAGAGGCTCAGCTGGGGACAGACATGGAGCTGGGTCCCGTCAGCACGGCAGACAGGAAGGCAAATCGCCGTGCCCCTTACGGGGGTTATGTACATGTACAACTTATAGCCTGCTTATTTTATATCTGTAATTTATCACGCATTACTTACCATTATTTGGTTTGAAGCTATCATAAGTTTTGCGATGGAAACATCTGTGCGAATCATTATGGCTACTACGATATATATATATATATATATATATATATATATATATATATATATATATATATATATATATATGCAGAAAGTCACACAGAAAAAAATGAAAAGCAGATTCCAAGTATTTTCGAACTTTGTTCAGTTCATTCTCTAGGAAGGAACTGAACAAAGTTCGAAAGTACTTGGAATCTGCATTTCATTTTTCCTGTGAGATTTTCCGCAATTATTGCTCTACTCACGCGCTACTAAATGTGAGTATGTGAGTTTCTCACATATATATATATATATATATATATATATATACATATATATATATATATATATATATATATATATATATATATATATATATATATATATATATATGGGGGCCCACAAATACTTCACAAAATTCAAATTTAAAGGATACCAACGATAAATAAAAATAAAATATCCCTCAAAAATTTGCTTGCCGTTTGCTCCCGACAAAGGATAATATCTAAAAATTCCAAATCAATACACCTTTATTCAAATAAATGATCAATATGTCCACCTCTTGGTCACATACAACACTTAATCGCATTGAAAAGGAAGAAATACATACGTTTTCTGATATAAGATAGCGTTATGTTATCCCATGTAAGAAGATTTGTTTTCCTTAAGTTCAGATTCACTAAATTTATTTTTTCTATTCCTGTAAGATTTTTCTTGAAGTAAATTGCATCTGGAATAATCCATAGGCTTACAATCAGGCGATTGAGGAGGCCACTAATCCTTCTTGATAAAATAAGCACACTTTGTTTTGCTAGTATGAGAGGGCGCACCATCCTGCTGGAAAATGAAGTCTCCTTTAGGATAGAGCTTATCTTGAGATGAATAAGGATCGTAGAGCAACCTACGTGTCTTTCTACGTTGTCTTACATTAATATCATGACGGAAAATGTTAATTATATTATAAGCGTTCAGTTTTTGTCGTTTTAAAATCCGCTGCACAGAAGAACGGGAAATACCTTATTCACTCGAGATCTTCCTTTGAGATAGATGAGTTTCGGGGTTTGCCTCCTGAGTAAAAGAAGTTCTTCTACTTCAATCATTGTATTCAGTTTTTTGTATGGCAGCCACTAGCTTTCTTTCTAGCTATTAAAATCTATTTTTATTTCCATTCTAACCTTCTTCTTAAAAACATGTTTCTATTATAATTTATCATTTAAACTTAACACCATTGTGATAGGGGAAATAATAACATAACTTCGAAGTTTAAAGTTTAAATGATAAATGAAAGAGAAAGGAAAAAACAAGGCTAATTATAGCCTAGGCATGTAGACTTCGTATTTCCTATGCACAAATATCGAACGTTTTCTTGATTAGTCGATCAAATTTTTGAGTGACTATTTTATTTTTTAATTGTAGCAATACAATTATAGTGATATTATTTAAAATTTCAGAGATAATAAAGAATACATATGTGTTGTTGTATACGAATTTTCATTTATATCCAATTATATTCGATTGAGTTATTCAAATTTGAATTTAATGAAGTTTTTGCTGGGCCACCATATATATATATATATATATATATATATATATATATATATATATATATATATATATATATATATATATATATATATATATATATATATATATATATATATATATATATATATCATATATATATATATATCATATATATATATCATATATATATATCATATATATATATATATATATATATATATATATATATATATATATATATATATATATACTGCAGGCAATGGCTTTGCTACTAAGATTAAAATTTTTATAAATTTTCTGAACTTCGTCAATTATAATAATTTTTAAAAGGAACTCTAAACTTAAATTCCCTTCTTTCAAAATATCACGTTGCTAAAATATAGTTATAGAAGAAGATATATAAAAATAAATTTTCTGAACTTCACCACTTGCAATTCTTTGGGTTTTAAAAGATTCACAAAATTTCGATATTTATATTGATTTCTGAACTTCACCATTTTGTTTTTTGATATTATAAAAGAATTATTAGAAATAACTTCGATAAAAAAAGACAAGTCATAACCAATCTATGATGAAATTATTATTCGAATACTCAAAAAAAATCCCCTTCTTAAATTATAGAGTTAGTCAAGTGCTGATATATATATATATATATATATATATATATATATATATATATATATATATATATATATATATATATATATATATATATATATATATATATATATATATACAGTGGCGGCAACAAAAAAAGTGACATTGAATATTGGCAATAGAAATCGATACATAAAATCGCTTTCACGATTTTACTTGCCAACAAGCCAATGAAAAGGGGCGGGGCTTATGCCACGAGTGGATGACTCTCCTGAGCTAAGACAACAGAACTGCGCTTTATTGGAACTCACTGTCTCGTTTGAGCTCGTACAGTGAGGTTTTGGTGTACAACGCTCCAGCGTGCTGATTTCCTGCATTCGTGCCTACATTTGACGTGCTATAACTTCTGTGCAAGTGGATACAATGGGGCGGAAAAAGCTTTCTATGACAGAGAAAAGCCGTGCCTTGACCCTATTAGAGCAGGGAAAGTCTTTTATTGATGTAGCAGCAGATTTAGGAACCTCAAGAAATACGATTTATCGCCTAAAACGGGCAGCTGAGTTATTGCCACCAGGTACCATACCAAAGAGGAAGGAGGGCACTGGTGCAGCTAGGAAGACATCTCCAAGGACTGATAATATCCTAAGGCGTGAAGTGATGTCAGACCCTTCTGTAATCTCCGCTTCAATCAAGAAAAAACACCCAGACCTTCTCCAGAACGTCGCCCTCAGGACCATCCGCCATCGCTTACAGAAGGACTTAGGCCTACCGGCTCGCCGCGCTGCCAAGAAGCCACTTCTTACCAAGGCTATGAAGATGAAAAGGCTCAATTTTTGCAAGACCTATAAACATTGGACAGCTGCCCATTGGAAGAAGGTGATGTTCAGTGATGAGAGCACCTTTAGGCTGGTCAGAGGAGAGTCAAAGATCGTGCGTCGTCCCAGCAATGTGTCTCGGTATGACCCAAAATATACCGTGAAAACTGTGAAGCACCCTGATAGTGTGATGGTGTGGGGTGCCTTTAGTGGAAACAAGGGCAGAGGAGGTCTGTACTTCCTTCCCAAGAATGTAACCATGAGGGGGACTAACTATCTCGAAGTTTTGAAGCAGCACATGCTGCCATTTTGGGAAATTCATCGGTGTGAATTTTTCATGCATGATGGTGCCCCTACTCACAGGTCCCAGTTAGTAAAAAGGTTCTTCAATGATAATAATATTAGTGTTTTGGAGTGGCCTGGTAATTCCCCGGACCTAAATCCTATTGAGAATGCTTGGAATCTGATGAAATCCAAAGTTCAAGAGACAGCATCCGGCAGCATCAAGGACCTGATAGAATCACTGAAGAAGATCTGGGTTACGATCGACCCCACCTACTTCGCAAACCTCGCTGAATCAATGCCCAATCGACTCAGAATGGTCATCAAGTGCAAGGGCAACATGACCAAGTATTAACTTTCATGAAATATTCATAATAAAATATGTAAGTTACATTTTTCTGTTTCATTTTCCTCGAATTGTCACATGTCACTTTTTTTGTTGCCGCCACTGTATATATATATATATATATATATATATATATATATATATATATATATATATATATATATATATATATATATATATATATATATATATATATATATATATATATATATATATATATATATATATATATATATATATATATATATATATATATATATATATATATATATATATATATATATATATATAAGAAAGAACAAATACAGGTTCTGTGGGGGATAATACAACCACCACAGGGCTACGCCATTTTTCTTTTCTGCCTTTCAAATAAATTTGAAGACACAAAGAAAGATGCAGAAACCTGGTGTAGCTGACTATAAATACAAAGAGTATAAGAGAAAGAAGAATTGGACGCGAATGAGCAAATGAGACAAGAAACCGGAGTTTTTTAAAGGCAAGAGAGAGGGACATTAGAAGAATCCATAATCAAAGGGAGCAGAGGGCGGAACAGTGAAGGCGATCCCTTACCAACAAGACAGAAATAACGCCAGGGGAAAAAGGTTTCAAGTTCCTGGCCGGGATTCGAACCGGGTCTGCTGATTGCCGGCCAGATGCTCTACCGCTAAGCTACTAGGCACAGTAACCATATTTTGCCCAAAGCGTTACCATATCAAACCCAGTATCTCCCTAAGCTAGGAACCACCAAGGAATTTTTATACCACATCCTCTAACCCTCTCACAATTTAAATGCTCATTGTCCATGTCTCCTGGCGTTATTTCTGTCTTCTCGGTAAAGGATCGCCTTCACTGTGCCGCCCTCTGCTCTCTTTGATTCTGAGTTCTTCTAATGTCCCTCTCTCTTGCCTTTAAAAAACTCCGATTTCTTGTCTCATTTGCTCATTCGCGTGCAATTCTTATTTCTCTTGTACTATATATATATATACATTAAAAGTGATTGCTTCTACAAAGCTTCAATCAGGGTTTCAGCAGAAATCCAATGACGAGGATAGGACAGAAAATCATCTAATGTTCTTCATTACAGAAAAATTAGCGCGACGTTTCGTCCAAATGATCATCTTCTGGCTATATATATATATATATATATATATATATATATATATATATATATATATATATATAAACGGGAAACCACAATAACACGTGACACGGTAGATGCTCAATAACCCATAGAAAATACGGAAATATAATACACTAGCAATTTTCGTTTTTTTTTATAAGAACAAACAACGATCATACATAGATTAAGAAAAAAGGAGATATCAAACGGGAAAAAAATAATAACTATTTTAACCGTTAAAGAAAGTGAAAATAAGTGGGGGCGAACCTGATCCATCTAACGCTCTTTGGTTTTCAGGCCAATGAGTTTCGAATCCTACCTATTTTTCACTTTCTTTACCCGTTAAAAGAGTTCATATTATTTTATTTCGTTTGCGATCTCTCTCTCTCTCTCTCTCTCTCTCTCTTTCTCTCTTTCTCTCTCCTTTCATAACGAAAATAGAGGGAGAGGTGACGCCTCCTTGTCGCGGGAAGAGAGCTTGTGTGGACCTTGGACTTTTCGAGCTATGTCGGCGGGGGTACCTCCTCTGGGTACCCCTGGTAGGGCTTCCCTTGTCGATTTGGTCGGAAACGAGGTGCCAGACTAAGTGCGTCATTCCTTTCCCTTTCTACTCTATCCCTCTCCTTTATTTTTACTTTTATCCTATCTCCCACTCATACAAAAAGAAAAAACAACAAAAAAAGCCTACTCCTATCATGTCACTCTTTCTCTTTCTTCCTCTATCTACATATAAGGATCTGGCAGCTACCTCATGCGTCAGAAGAGAGGCTTTGGAACCTCTATAAACACCCCCAATCGACGCTCACTGGTTGCGAGAGACTAGGACTAGAGGTGTCCTAGGCGTTGGGGCACGATGAATGGGATGAGGGTAGTGCCCCGTTAACCCCCACCCTGGCGCGTAATTATTGACCGTTCCCAGTGCCCGTTGACGAGTGCTTATGGTAGCATTGGTCCGAGGTGACGGCCCTTTGTTCCCATGTTGGTTGCCAGTCCAATAAAAAGCTTTGGGTCGAGTTCCTTGGTGTGGCGGGATATCCATTGAACGCTACTCCGAGATCCTGGCCGTTGTGAAGGAAAGTAGTAGGAGTTTAGTAAGGGGCGTGCTTCGTTGTTGTTCACCTGATGACAAATCGATGGCCCCTTCGGGGAACGTCAGTGCTGCTTGGTTGGGAGCCACGGCACGCCGAGGTTTGACGACTCGGTCGGACGAACAGCAGCACATGGAGCGTGCCTTCTGAAAGATCCGAAACCTCTCCGATCGATAGGCGGGAGCGACTCAAGCGGGGAGAACTCACCAAGCCCCCTTTTTTTATTATTAGTTGGTCACGAGTTTTTAGAGAAAGAGAAAGCGCTCAAAATGACAGGCAAAAAAGAACCCATTCGTCTCAAACACAACTGTGCAACATGCCAGTTAGAAAAGTGGTGCGTTGACTTTTCGGAGGGCTGCTACTCAAAATGCAGCCCTGAAAGTATCTGCACTACTTGGATATTGACGCGAGAGGTGGAGAAATTAAAAGACCTCTATAGAGTCTCAGAGGAGAGCTAGAATCTTTGAAAGAAAGTTGGAGAAACTCGAAGCCCTTAACGCAGCTCAGGTTCGATGCCTAGAAGAGGCGCTGCCCACTGACGTGTCGGAATCCCCTGCTAACCAAGCGGACATTCCGGCATCATCTGAGGCTAAGCTAGCTGAGGCGAGAGAAAAAGAGAAAAAGAAGAAAGGAGAAACGAAGAAAAATAGAAAAAGAATAAAGTTGAAACAAAAGTAGAACCAAAAATAGAAGAAAAACAGATAAACAAGAAGAAAAATATTGATAAGAATGTGGAGAGTAAAGAGGAAAAGGGGAGGCCTCTTCCACAAGGAAAGACCCTATCTTTAGAGACTAAGTGTCCGAAGGTCACCCTCATTGGTGACTCGCAAACACGGGATCTGCAGCCGTTGCTAGAGGCCCGCCTTCGCAATAGCGTGAAGGTAAGCTGCCTGTCAGGACGGGGTAACCACAACATCAGAGTAGAGGCAGAGAAAGCTAAGATTTCTGAGAATTCAGTTTTTGCTCTGATGGTGAGCGGCCACGACCTCTCCCTCAGAGGGGGTAAGGTTGGCCTCAGTGGTAAGACCATCCAAACGGTGATGGGAGCCATGGATGACGTAGGGCTTAAAACCCGCAAACGTTGAGATGCTTCCGAGAAGAGGTCCATCCCGAACCGCTCACGAAAGAAACGTCGCAGTGAACAGAAGGTTGGCGGATCTCTGCACGGCAGAAGGAGTCTTCTTCGTGGACCCCTATCGTACCTTTATCGGTAGAGACGACCTCTACCAAAAGGGCGGGGTACATCTCTCCTTTAAAGGGAAGGCCCTTCTCGCCAACCTAATTCAAGATGTCGTGGAACGCACCAAAAGGAGCGTTCGAAACAGAGCGAAAGCGGACGTGCGCCAGCACGCCCGTGTCACTCCTGGAACGACCTTCTCGGAAGTCGTCAAAAAGGGTGTGACCACAAAAACAGAGAAGCCGGAAAACGAAAGAGTATAGGGAGTCCTACACTAGGGGACTCCCTCAAACTTCTTCTTTTCAATGCGAGGTCAATCAGGCAAATGTTTCTTGAGCTCCGTGGCCTCGTAGTAACAGAGGAACCTTGAGATGGTGGCTATAACGAAGTCGTAGAGAAAAACCTCAAGACGAGATTTTGAAGGTGAATTCACGATTCCCGGTTACCAGCTCTTCCTGAAAGATAGGCCAGACAGAGAGGGTGGTGGTGTGATTTTGTATGTCAAGGATACTCTAAACTCGACGGATTGCAACATCGTATCCGACTATGAACTACTTGGTGTTGACCTAGAGATAGGTCCTCCAAATACAGGACCCTGGTGCTTTATAGACCTCCTGCCCAACTCGTTGAAAAGGACAGAGATCTGGACCAGCTACTAGGAGAACTTGTCGAACACAGAGTGTTTATCGTCATGGGTGATTTCAGCACACAAGTTGACTGGGAAACCAGAGAACCCTGTGGCGAAAACGCACTACTCCTGGAGTTCGAGAACAACGAGTTCCTCACTCAAAGGGTGAGAGAACCAACGAGAGGAGACAATATCCTCGACTTGGTTTTCACCTCTGAGGATGACATTGTTGAGGACCTCTCTGTTTGCGAATAGGTCGGTGGCAGTGAACACCGACTAATTAGATTTGTAGTCAAAGTCCCGAAGGCAGGGCCTGCAACTAGTAAATCGAGGAAACTCGATTTGAAAAGAGCAGACTTTGGAGGTCTTCGTGCTGGACTGACTGACGCGAGGCTAGAAGTGTGCGATGTTGTTGAAGACTCGTGGAACAGTTTCAAAAATGAGTTCATGAGTCTTCAATCACGTTTCATCACTCTGAAATGTCCCCGTCGGTCTTCTGTTCAGCCAAATTGGTTTAATCGAGAAATCAGCCAAATCCTTACGGAGAAGAGAACTGTGTACCGGCTATTAAAGACCTCGGGAAACTTTGACGAATACAGAAGGCTAGCCAGGAGAGTGAAGTCCAGCATAAGGGCGGCTAAGCGGTCTGAGGAACTCCGAGTGGCGAGACTCTGTAAAGAGAATCCCAGGGAGTTTTTTGGATATATGAACAGCCGTAAACCAATCCGTCGAATGATTGGCCCTTTGAGGAACGAGGAGGGGACATTAAAGCATTCAGATGCAGAAAATGCCAACCTCCTCAACGACTACTTCTCTTCAGTGTTTACTGAAGAGTGTGGTCCCATTCTCCAGCCGACGGATTCCTACTCGGGGGAAAAGCTGGAGGCAATGGACTTCACCGAAGGAAAAATAAAGAAAAAGATCGCTGACCTAAAGACGAATAAGTCCCCTGGACCGGACGGGTTTCTACCTAAAGTGTTGAAGGAAGTGTGCGATGAAGTATCACGACATCTGTGCGCTATCTTTAACATGTCAATTCGGACCAAATGCGTTCCTAGACTGGCGTGAGGCGGAGGTGACTCCTATCTTCAAGAAAGGAGACCGTAACCAACCGTCGAACTACCGACCTATCAGTCTGACTTCGATAGTCGGTAAACTCATGGAAAGCATCATGGTGGACAAAGTGACGTCGTATTTAGAGTCAAACCTGCTACTGAGGAGTTCCCAGCACGGCTTCCGAAGGCAACGGTCATGCCTGATGAACCTTGTAGAATTCTTCCACTTCGTTTTCAGTGAGCACGATCGGGACAAGGCGGTGGATGTGGTCTACCTAGACTTTCAGAAAGCCTTTGATAAGGTACCACACCGTTGCCTTCTCCGGAAAATGCGAGCGCTGGGCATAGACTGAAAAGTAGCCGGCTGGATCGAGAACTGGCTAAGTGGTAGACAGCAAGGGGTGGTGGTGAATCAACGGGCTTCTGAGTGGGTGCGGGTTACTAGAGGGATGCCTCAAGGTTCTGTCCTGGGACCACTACTATTCATCATCTACGTCAACGACATGGACGGTGACATGGTTGCCAAGATTTCCAAATTTGCCGACGATACCAAGCTTGGTATGAACGTTGCAAAGGATGGAAATACTGCCCTCCTGCAGGAAGATATTGGGAAGATTCTGGAGTGGTCGGACACGTGGCAAATACCTTTTAACGTGAACAAATGCAAAGTGATGCATATCGGCCACAAAAAAAACAATCTCAGTATATCCTTAAGGACACTGCTCTTGAATCGAGTGACACTGAAAAGGACTTGGATGTGACTATCACTAGCGACCTCAAGTTCTCGAAACAGTGCATCGAGGCAGAGAAGAAAGCCCAAAGGATGTTAGGCTACATAAAGCGCCAGTTCCGATACCGTAACAAGGAGATAGTACTTTGTCTGTACAACTCCCTGGTTCGGCCGCACCTGGAGTATGTCGAACAATTTTGGAGTCTTTCGTTTCGAAAGGATATCGCAAGGTTGGAACGCATACAAGCCAGGGCAACCAAGCTGATCCCCTCTATCCGACATAAAAGTTATGAGGATAGACTAAGGGAATAAAAATCTGTTCTCGCTGGAAACCCGTAGACTGCGTGGTCAGCTCATCGAAGTTTTCAAAATACTTCGAGGTTTCGACAATGTTGACTACCGGGATATTTTCACACTGAGTGAGAACAGAACGAGCAATCACGGCTTCAAACTTGAACTGAAGCGTTACAACCGCAATCTATGTGGAAATTTTTTCACTTACAGTATCTGCGGTGAGTGGAACGCACTTCCAGTGGAAGTTGTCAACAGTGAATCTGTTGACCAGTTCAAGTCAAGACTAGACAAAGTCTTGAAAAGTGGCCGTTTAGGGACGCAAAACAATTGAGCAGCCATGTGCCTGCTTGATTGCTAGTCCAAAGGTACCCTCTTTGAATGGACTGTAAGGTCTCCTAGGGTACTTCCTTTCCTTGTTACTCCTTGTTACTCCTTGTTACTCTCTCTCTCTCTCTCTATCTATCTCTCTATCTATCTCTCTCTCCCTCTCTCTCTCCCTCTCTCTCTCTCTCTCTCTCTCTTCTTTCTTAATCTAGTTTTGATCTATAATATGTATATGTTATTGGTCTTCTTTTGGTATCTGTATTGTTGCATAAATTACGAAAAATTAAGTTATCTTCAAATCCTAATTCTGACATGTGTACCTTCACACATAATTAATCGGACAACCAAACATATTTAACCACTAAATTGTTTCCATAATGATAAATGTGGGTGAGTGGACGGCCCCCCGACCACAAATACGCCTGTAAGAACTCTCTTCCGGACGTCCAAGATGTTCAGAGAAAGAGGTGCAAGTGCTGCAAAAAAGAACTTGAGACGTCTAAGGGTATCCATTAAACGTCAGGACCGCCTCATCGTAGAAGTCAGCTTCGAAATCGCAAGTCTCCTAGTGATGATTTACCTAAGAGTGTGTACAGGCAGGTTGGTCTGCATCTGCAAATACGGTGAGACGAAAAGTTCTAGACAACGGTCTCGGGACAAGGAGGGCAATAAAAAAACCATTGCTTTCAAAGAAAACCAACAGGTACGAGGATTCTAGGACGAAAGAAGGGGGCAAGGTTACTTTCTCAGACGAAACCTCCTTCGCACTGTTTGAGAAATCTGGGAGATCGACTGTCCAGAGCAGAAAATGAGAACGCTACTATGAGTCTTGCATCGTTCGTGTACGGGGATGATTCTCCAAAGGAACTGACTGCTTCATATTCTTCGTAATAGCGCAATGATCAAAGAATGGTACAGAAAATGTCCTTCAAGATCACCTAATTGCGATTCAAGACCGATTTGGTCAAGATCCGTGTGTATTTCAAAATGATGGAGCACTGAATCATAAAGCTGGAGTGGTACGAGAGTGGATTGAACAACACTGCATTGAAATATTAGGTCCTTGGCCTGTAAAATCCCCTGATCTTAATCCAATTGAGAACCTGTTGGCGATTTTTAAAAATCAGGTGGACGCAGAAGCTCAAAACTGTGATAACCTCCTATCCCCTGTGTCCTTCTCTCAATCAATTACCAAGCTCCTTTCAGCCTACACCTCCATAAACGAATGGCTGTCTCAAACTTAACAACGATAAAACTGAAGTTCTCCTTGTTGGTACCGCTTCGATGGTGGAGAATCTAAAGCTCTCTACCCCTCCCTTAACCTTGGGGAAACCAATGTCGCCTTCTCTGATTCCGTCAGTAATCTTGGTGTTATTTTCGACGAGCAACTCTCGTTTAAACCACACATACATCGTATCTGTAAGTCTTCCCTCGGATTCCTCCGCAACTTTTCACGTGTTCGATCCCATTTTGATCGACGAAGCCTTGAGACTGCTATGCATGCCTTCGTCACCTCACGCTTAGACTACTGCAATTCTCTTCTAGTGAATCTTCCTTCTTCGTCACTTCGCCCCCTACAACTAGTTTAAAACTATGCTTCCCGGATCCTACTTCGCCGCCCCCGGTTCTCTCCTTCGATGCCTCTGTTACAGAAGCTACACTGGTTACCTATTCGCTTCTGTACCCACTATAAAATTCTTATCATCACCTACAAGGCCTTAAATCTCGAGGCTCCACCTTAACTCTCGTCTGCCATCTCCCGTCGTCAAACTCCTCAGGCATTTCGGTCTAACCTCGCTTCCCTCCTCAACACTCCTCGTTCTGTCCTCTGCTCGATGGGTGACCGTTCCCTCTCAGTTTGTGCTCCTAGACTCTGGAATGCTCTTCCTGCCACAGTCCGATCCTCTCCCTCCTTTGCTACTTTTAAACGTCTCCTGAAGACTCATCTCTTCAGAATTGCCTTCTCTCTCCTGTAAACTTTCTCTACACTCGCTACACAACCTGCGCTCTGGGAGGGCTAACAGCCCTGAAGAGCGTATTATAAATACCTATTATTATTATTATTATCATTAATAAGACAAGAATGGAAACACTATCCAGCATGTTATTGTGAGTTGCAGAAGTCCTCAAGAGAAAGGACTAACACACTATGTAAGTACTATGAATGAATTTTTTGTGTGTATTAAAGTTCTTATTTTTGTACCTATCATTTTGGTTGCCTTCTATTCTACTTTATAATCACGCACTTGGTATTGGGGAGCAATCTGAAGCAATGAAGTTTAGGAACCACAAAATGTATTTCTCTGTCAAAACTTTAGACCATGATTGTATAACTTCTCGTCATCTTATTGGTATTAAAAATAATGAACAATTTTATTTTGAAAATAAGAATTGGTATGCCGCCCCTTCCCCCCAAAAAAAAATCGGAGATAACAACGCCTCTCACTAATAAGCGAAAATTGTGGAGTAGGTTAGCGCCCTAGTTAGACTATCACTACTCTGCTTAAGTTCTAGCCCAGTGGTTCTCAATCCTTTTTCCCTTCATTTCCTCATTTGTGAATTTTCAACATCCTTGTAAACCCTGTTCATTTTTCGCCCAAAACCACCACGCCAAAAAGGTTTTAAAAAAAGTATATAGAGGGAACACCTTTGTTTTCTTGTTTATTACAAAGTTAACAATCATAATTAACTTATATTTTGTTAGATTTTGTGATATACTTCTTACAAGTTGAATTACTATAATTTTTAATATTAAAATCAAAAGTATTTGTATAGGGTAATTCTATTTTTGAATATCAAAATGGAAAGTATTTGTATTTGACCTCACTAAAATTTGATCACATCTCAATGAGAAGGGGGACATTATTTCTTTAGAGGCAGTTGACGAATACGAGGTTGTGTCGCTGACGATGCACATATCATGTCGGGAACCACATCCAGTCCGCTCCAGCTCTTATTTTTTTTTATTTTTAAGAGGGGGGAGAAACCAGACACACATAAATAGGTAGTTGAAACGAGCAAGTGCAATCTCACTAACTTGTGGATCTGACTAATACAGTGAACAATAGAAATACATTTAGAGATGTCTCTTCATAGAATCATTTTTTTGAGATTAAGGAATTCGTCCTGATCATCATAGGAATGGTAGTAATATCAAGTGTGCCAGTGAATAGATTCCTCATGGGCTTCCTTCCTTCTTCCTCCTCGAATTAGGGGAAGTGCATTTTAGGGTCACTTTCCAAGGATCTCAGAAGCTGAGTGATTTCAGATTTAAGTAATGGGTCAAGCAGAGGATCTTCTTAATTCTCGTCAAGGAGAGTTGAAAGGTCTTCAAACATTGCCGGCACCGATTTCCCTTTGCCAATTCTGGAGCTTGGCGAGAAATGCACGAAGACACTCCATCAGGTGTAATGCATTTCTTTCCTTGCCCTTAAGCAATTAAAAAAAGAAAGTTTTCTTCTCTCAGGACAGAATGAAAGATGCAAGTTTTTTTTTAATTCAGATTCCTAACATTATTTAGAAATATATAATTTCTAACAACTCCATATGACCCCCTTTCCTCAATTCTTGTCATGGCTCACTTAGGGGCCGTTGAGAACCGTCGTAGTAGACCAAAGGTTATAGTTTCTTAAAAGTCCAGCAAAAAAAATGGCCACAAAAATTGGCGTCCCACGACGCCCACTAAAATTGATAGATAAAAGAAGAACGAAAGAAATTGGAAGGGTGTATTTGTAACGAAAGAGTGAGTAGATTGTATAGCTATTAGGTGTGATTTTCTTTAGATCCATAAAAAGAAGTGTTTCTAGATTATGGAGCAGATTTCGGTGGTCATTTTTGAGATTTTGGACCAAAGAAGGGTAATGAACAAAAGGGGATTATCTTATAGGCCGTGGATTTAATTATGGGGGATTAACGTAAAGGTCAAGGCGCTTACTTATGAGGTTGTCTATTAAAGAACTTTGGAATCCATTTTCTTTGAAAAAATATTTAGAAAAGAGGTCTTCCTGTAATAGTTTATAAGTGGAGCAGATATTAAGGTTTCTGTGAAGGAGGGTACCAAGAGTTTAGTTTAAACGAACGAGGATTGTAAGTAAAACAGTTGATTTCTTGGTAAGTAAAGGTAGGCTTGCAGTATACAATGGAGGAAAGGCTAGTGGAAGTGCTGCTTAAATTGACGCCTAAATGGGGCAGGGAGCCAATGAATCTCAAATTCCATCGTGAATTTTATGTTTGAGTGTCGATGGCTAATAAATTCCTGAGATTTGAAGGCATGTACTTCCTTATGGAAGATGATTAAATAGTTGTGAACAAAGCGTCTATAAAAGATGGGAGAGAATTCCCGTGGGTAGTTTGGAGCCAGGAAGCCTTATGGAAGCACAAAAAGATATTTGCAAAGGTTGGTACTAGGATAAATCCCATTCCAACCTCTTCCTTTTGTAGGTAAAGTTCATTATTAAAATAGGAATTGGAGACATAAGTCGAGAAGAGAACGAAATTGACAGTGATTAAAGCCTAAAAATTGTTTATTGGAATCGAAAAGACTATTTAAAATGATGAATAGTTTTCTGCAATAGGATGTTTGCTCAAGTAATTCTTAGGAATTATTGAGGGTAAATTTATTTGTGGTGAGAGAGGGGCATCGGGACCAGAAATTTGTCCAAGGCATAGGAGAGGGTCTCTAAAGCAGAGGAAATGGGTCGCAATGGAATTGAAGGCTTATGTACTTTGGGGAAGCCGTATACAATACCCAGGGAGGAGGAGCCAGACGGGACTAGGAGCATATGTCTCTGGTTCAATTAACTTTAAATTTTTTATTTTGTCTTAATTTTTAACCATAATATTTTTAATAGTTGAATTAACCTTAATAAATTTTGTAGTAACTGATAGAATTGTGAGTATTTTTGAAATATAATCATCCTTATTGAAAATAACCAAGCCATTACCTTTTTCGGGACGGCAAATTTCTAGGGATTTATCCGAAGCTAATTTCTTAAGTTCTTTTACATTATTTCTTTTAAGTACTGAGGTAAAGATTTTGAGGGGGTTGAAATTGTAAAAGTATTTAACTGCAATAGACTGAATGCAACATTCTAGTTTTTTTAGTTTAGGGGAAAACAAGGTGGCAGCTGCCCAATCCTAATGGATTCTTAATGGCAGCACTATTAAAACGGGGTCGCCCGAAAAAAGTCAGAAGAGGCGTGGGAGACACTCAATAAAAATGGGGAAAAGCAAATGATTAGAAAAAACAGTATATACACAGAGACGCACACTTAAATTACAGGCATACAGCACGCATTCTAAAAAAAAGGGCTGCTGGGGCAATAAACAAATGACATGCGCCAGCCACAGGGGAGGGCACAGGATAAAAGATAAAACAATAAACCTAAACAGAAAAATGGAAAGAATTTATAAAAGGGATAAAACGCCACTTCGTGAAAGAAATGTAAGGAGGGAGGACAACCGAAGGGAGTCCTCTGATAAAATAAAGCGAAGTCGAGCAGGGAAGGAGACGCCAGAAAGGGAAGCAAGAATTTCGAAGAGAAGCAAGGCGATGACAAACTACTAAAATATGAGCCACAGACAGCTCGCCACCGCAAAAGGGACAACCAGGGGAAACTCGACCCCTACCCGGAACTAAATAGCCATGGGTGAGTCGCGTGAGCCCAATTCGCAACCTGCAAAGAGCAACCTCCCAAGACTGGAGTCGCTGAGAGCTAGAGGACCAGGAACGGACAGAGCGTTTAATAAGGGACAGCTTAGAAGAGGGTAACGAATCCCATTCTCGCTGCCACAAACAAAAGACACGCCCTAATTACGGGGTAGGAATCCCTAAAGGGCACATGGGCTGCATCCGGCACCTCAAGGGCGGCCGAGCGGGCCAGCCGATCAGCCGCCTCGTTACCCGGGACCCCAACATGAACCGGAGCCCAACAGAACGCCACCCTGTAACGGGATGCATTTCTGACCAGCCAGGAGCGAATCTGGAAAACCAAAGGGTGTGTGGACGTAAAAGAACGAACCGCCTCCAAAGTAAACCGGTAATCGCTAAAAACAATAAAATCTGAAGAATTGAGGGATAAAATCAAATTAAAAGCCAAAAGAATGGCCGTCAACTCTGCGTTAAAGACGGATGCTACAGGAGGGCGGGTGGACCGAAGAGACTCCGTAGAGGACACCGCGGCTGCCCCAGCAGCGAGGTCCTACTTCGAGCCCTCAGTATAGATGCTGGTGAGCATGAGAACACGCATGTTCAAGAAACAAGCACTTTAATAGACGAGGGTCAGTAGACCCTTTTTCGAAATGCCAAAAAGCAGTACAGACCTCAGGAGGGCGGACGCCCCAACACGAAGCCGGCGGGAATGGATGGGCCAACACCCCGGGAACACCCAGGGAGGAGAGATGGTCCCCAACCCGAAGCCCCAGAGGTTGCAGAAAAAAGGCCCTCAGGGACTGGGGATGAAGGATATTGCTGAACACGAAACAGAAATCGTAGGCACACCTGCAGCCGGTGGAATCGCAAGGGAAGCACGCCACCCTCAACAAAGAGGCTAGGGATAGGCGAGGTGCAAAAGGCTCCACTACTAAAACGGGCCCCAAGCAAACGAACCGGGCCAAGTATCTTCAAAGCTGAAGGAGACGCTGAAGAATACACCTGGCAACCGGTGTCCAGTCGGGATTGGACCAGTACCGAATAAAGCAACCACAAGGTGCGCCTATCATCACCTCAAGTGGTGTGAGATAAAACCATAAGCAAATCCATAGCCCTCGGACAGGACGCCCTCAAGCGACGCAAATGGGGGTACCCAAACGAGCTTGTTATCAAGAGTTAAACCCAAGAACTTAAAAACGGGGACATATTCAATCGGCGTGCCATTTAAGAAGATGGAAGGGGGACCAAGGACATCACGACCCCGATAAAAATGCATGGCCTTCGTTTCGGTGACCTAAAAACGGAAACCCTTTGAGAGAGCACGACCCGACACGGCATCAATTGCCAGCTGTAATCGATATGCAGCAGAAGGCAAGCGGGAAGATGATCAAAACAACGCCAAGTCATCCACGAAGAGGGAAGCCAAAACCCCCTCCGGGAGAGTGGACACCAGACTATTAATGGCAACGGCGAAACATGTCACACTCAAAACACACCCTTGTGGAACACCCTCATCTTGAATCCGCAAGCCTGAGAAAGCATCCCCAATACGGACCTTAAAATCACGGGACAATAAAAATTCTTGAATAAAAACCGGTAAAAATCCCCTCATACCCCAATCACATAACTGACAAAAAAACACCATATCTCCAGGTGGCATCGCAGGACTTCTGAATGTCGAAGAACACCGCTAACACCTGATGCTTAGATAAAAAGGCCTGTAAAACGGAGACTTTCAAACGAATGAGGTGGTCAAGAGTACTACAACCACTGCGAAAGCCGCACTGAAATGGAGAGAGGAGCGAGTTGGACTCCAAAAACCAAGTGAGGCGAACTTGGACCATCTTCTAGAACAACTTACTGCGGCAGCTCGTAAAAGCAATCGGGCTATAGTGACTGGGGTCCAAAGCATCCCTACCATGCCAGGAGGACGGATAGATTCCTTTGACCCAAAAAAGGTTGTAGAGGTCAACCAAAAATAACTCCGAGTGGAGATGGAGACGACGGAGAAAGTCGCAGTGGATGCAATCATCAACGGGAGAGGTGGAGCCACAGTGAGACAAAGCATCCCGCAGATCATAGACGAAAAAGAGATCATTATAAGAGTAGGTGGCGGACGTGGTAAAATCTAAAAGGCGAGATTCTATGGAGACCTTATGATCGAGAAACCACCGCAGATCCCAACGAGGAGGGAGGGAAAGGCACGGTCCAGGGAGGGCGGCCGACAGGACGATCGGGAAGTGATTCCTCCCGGAAAGGTCGTCCCGAATCGACCACCGGAAGTCAAGGAAGCAGTCGGGCGAACATAAGGACAAGTCTACAGCACTAAACAAATCAGTTTGAACATGGGAAGAAGTAAAGTACTCGGAATTTAAAAGACAAAGAGAATCGGATAATAAGAGGAACTCAACCACTCTGCCCCGGGGATTACGGGCAGTATCACCCCAAGATGGGTGGCGAGCATTAAAATCACCAAGTAATAAAAACGGGGTAGTTAACTGACTTGTGAGCTCTAAAAGGTCAGCCCGACTCAAACTAAAATCCGGGGGGATGTATATAGAACAAACAGTTAAAAGCTTGGAAGTAAAACCCCTCACAGCAACAGCCTGCAAGGTAGTATGGAGGGAAAGTGGCGTATAGAATAGCGAAGAGGAAATTAAAAGCAAAGCACCACCATAGGACACGCCCCCGGCCGGAGGAATGGAATTAAACACCTGGAAGTGCCGAGAAGGGGCGAGCCCCAAGCTTATTTTCTTGCAAACAGACCACGGAGGGCCGAACGCTAGAAAGCAAGAGCTGGAGTTCGTCCCACTTGGGGAGAACCCCTTGACAATTCCACTGTAGAATTACAGACATTACTATCGTATCGACACCAACGTTGAGATTCTAGTGACGGAGACCGTCGAAGGTTCCCGACTACTAGAAGGACCAGAAGGGGCAAGCGACAAATTGCGTTGAGCCGGGGATGCACCCGGCACGGACTTGGTAGCGTGAACGGCGGGAGGCGACAGCTGAGAGCCAAACCGAACCTCCAACGTGGAGGGCTCATGGCCCGGAAGGAAAGGGAGATCGAGCAGAGACGGACGAGAACTAAGGTGCGAAAAGATGGAACAGAAGGCGGAACATGGACAGAGGGTGAGAAGGGAACAGAGTCAGAGACTAAAAAGGGAATTGGATCAGATGGAGAGGAAGGAGCTACAAGAAGCTACAAGCAAAATAAGTACCATAGAAGACCGTACGGTCTATACAAGGAGGGTACTTTTAGCGCAAACTTCCAAGGTGTGTGTTGGCAACCTCGAAGATCACTCGCGAGGATCTTAACGGCTGTTTCGCAAGACTTTATCTAGTCTTAACTTGAACTGGTCAACAGATTCACTGTCGACAACTTCCGTCGGAAATGCGTTCCAATTACGGCAGATACTGTAAGTGAAGAATTTCCCACACAGATCACGGTGGTATCGCTTCAGTTCAAGTTTAAAGCCGTGATTTCTTGTTCTCCCCTCGCTGAGCTGGAAAATATCCCCGTAGTTCAGTCTGTCGAAGCCTCGAAGTATTTTAAATGCTTCGATAAGCTGACTACGTAGTCTCCGAGTCTCCAGCGAGAACATATCTAATTCCCTTAATTTATCTTCATAACTTTTATGTCTGATAGAGGGAATCAGTTTGGTTGCCCTGGCTGCACGCGTTCCAATCTCGCGATGTCTTTTCGGAATAAAGGACTTCAAAATTGGACGGCATACTCTAGGTGTGGTCGGACGAGGGAGTTGTGCAGACACAGTACTATCTCCTTGTTCCGATATCCAAACTGTCGCTTTATATACCCTAACATCCTTTGGGCTTTCTTCTCCAACTCAATACACTGTTTCGAGAACTTGAGGTAACTCGTGATAGTTACACCCAAGTCCTTTTCAGTTTCGGTGGATTCAAGAGCAGTGCCTTTAAGGATATACTGAGATTGGGGGTTTCTGTGGCCGATATGCATCACTTTGCATTTATTTACGTTGAAAGGCATTTGCCACGTATCAGACCACTCCAGAATCTTCCCAATATCTTCCTGCAGGCTTGCAGTATTTCCATCCTTTGCAACGTTCATACCAAGCTTGGTATCGTCAGGAAATTTGGAAATCTTGGCAGCCATGTCACCGTCCATGTCGTTAACGAAGATGATGAATAGTAGTGGTCCCAGGACAGAACCTTGAGGCACCTTGCTAGTAACGGGCACCCACTCAGAAGCCTGTCCATTCACCACAACCCGTTGCCGTCTGCAACTTAGCCAGTTCTCGATCCAGCCGGCTACTTTTCCGTCTATGCACAGCGCTCGCACTTTCCGGAGAAGGCGGCGGTGTGGTACCTTATCCAAGGCTTTCTGAAAGTCTAAGTACACCACATCCACCGCCTTGTCGCGATCGTACTCACTGGAGACGAAGTGGAAGAATTCCACAAGGTTCGTCAGGCATGACCGTTGCCTTCGGAAGCCGTGCTGGGAACTCCTCAGTAGCAGGTTTGACTCTAAATGCGGAGTCATTTTGTCCACCATCATACTTTCCATGAGGTTACCGACTATCGAATTCAGACTGATAGGTCGGTAGTTCGACGGTTGGCTACGGTCTCCTTTCTTGAAGATAGGAGTCACCTCCGCCTCACGCCAGTCTCTAGGAACGCATTCAGGCCGGATTGACATGTTGAAGATTGCACTCAGGTGTCGTGACACTTGATCGCGCACTTCTTTCAACACTTTAGGTAGAAACCCATCCGGGCCAGGTGACTTATTCGTCATTAGATAACTGATCTTCTTTTTGATTTCTCCTTCGGTAAAGTCCATATCCTCCAGCTTTTGCCCCGAGTAGGAATCCGTCGGCTGGGGGATGGGACGACGCTCTTCAGTAAACACTGAAGAGAAGTAGTCGTTGAGGAGGTTAGCATTTTTCTGCATCTGAATGTCTTAATGTTCCCTCCTCATTTTTCAAAGGGCCAATCGTTCGATGGATTGGTTTACGGCTGTTTACATATCCAAAGAACTCCTTTGGATTCTCTTTACAGAGTATCGCCACTCGGAGTTCCTCAGACCGCTTAGCCGCCCTTATGCTGGACTTCACTCTCCTGGCTAGCCTCCGGTATTCGTCAAAGTCACCCGAGATCTTCAATTGCCGGTACACAGTTCTCTTCTCCCTAAGTAGTTGACTGATTTCTCGATAAAACCACTTTGGTTGAACAGAAGACCGACGGGTCATTTCAGAGGGATGAAACGCGATTGAAGACTCATGAATGTGGTTTTGAAACTATTCCACGAGTCTTCAACAGCATCGCACACTTCTAGACTTGCATCAGTCAGTCCAGCACGAAGACCTGCAAAGTCTGCTCTTCTCAAATCGAGTTTCCTCGATTGACTAGTTGCAGGCTCTGCTTTCGGGACTTTGACTACAAATCTAATTAGTCAGTTGTCACTGTCCCTGAGCTCTTCGCTAACATAGAGGTCCTCAACAATGTCATCCTCAGAGGTGAAAACCAAGTCGAGGATATTGTCTCCTCTCGTTGGCTCTCTCACCCATTCAGTCAAGAACTTGTTGTTCTCGAACTTTAGGAGTAGTGCGTTTTCGCCACAGGGTTCTCTGGTTTCCCAGTCAACTTGTGTGTTGAAATCCCCCATGACGATACACACTCTGTCTTTAACAAGTTCTCCTAGTAGCTGGTACAGATCTCTTTCCTTTTCAACGAGTTGGGCAGGAGGTCTATAAAGTACCAGGGTCCTGTATTTGGCAGGAACTATCTCTAGGTAAACACCTAGTAGTTCATGGTAGGATACGATGTTGCAATCCGTCGAGTTGAGAGTATCCTTGACATACAACATCACACCGCCACCCTCTCTATCTGGCCTATCTTTCAGGAAGAGCTGGTAACCGGGAATCATGAATTCACCTTCAAAATCTCGGCTTGAGGTTTTTATCCACGACTCCGTTATGGCTACCATCTCAGGTTCTTATGTTGCTACGAGGCCACGAAGTTCAAAAAACTTGTTTCTGATAGACCTCGCACTAAACAGAAGACCCTTGAGGGAGTCCTCGACTGTAGGACTCCCTAAGCTGTTCCGTTTCCCGCTTTGTTTCTCTGTGGCGGGGTCACTTCCCTCTTTGTGACCTCAGAAAAGGTAGTACCTGGAGTAACAGGGGTGTACTGGCGTACATTCACCTTTACTCGGGGCCTGACACTTCTTTAGGGCCGTTCCACAACATCTTGGATTATAATGGCGAGTACAGCTTTCCCTTTAAAGGAAAGATGCACTCCGTCCCTTTTATACAGGTCGTTTCTCCCGTAAAAGGTGCGGTAGGGGCCTACAAAGAAGATTCCTTCTGCCGTGCAGAGATCCGCCAACCGTTGGTTTACTGCGACGTTTCTCTCGTAAGCGGTTCGGGATGGACCTCTTCTTGGAAGCATCCCAACCACGACACGTTTTCGGGTTTTAAGCCCAATGTCATCCACGGCTCCCATCACCGTTTGGATGGTTTTGCCACTAAGGCCAACAATACCACCTCTGAGGTAGAGGTCGTTGCCACTCACCATCAGAGCGACAACTGAATTCTCAGAAATCTGAGCTTTCTCTGCATCTACTCTGATGTTGTGGTTACCCTGTTCTGAGGAAGGAACATGCTCAGGAGATGAAGGAACAGGGGTAGGAGGCAAGGGAGACGAAACTAGGGGAGGAAACATAGAAGACTGTACAGAGGTAAGGGACAAGGAAGAAGCGACCGGGGTAGGAGGCAAAGAAGATGGAACCGGGTGAACTTCCGCCCGGAAAATGACATCGGTGATGCTAACGGGGGAGGCCAGCGAAGACCGGGGAGGAGAAGACATCAAAACAGAGGACGCCTCAACAACCGACTCGGGGGCCAAACCAGCCTCATCAAAGGCAGCGCGCATTGACTCTGAACGGGGTGAGGAGGAACCCTTCTATTTGCGCTGAGGCAAAGGAACGGGAGGAAAAGCAGGGACAGATGCCTGGAGGAACTGTCGGATATCCTCCAGCGTCTCAGCTTGGTCGGTCTCACGGTCCGCGACCGAGGGAGAAACATGAGAAGGGAGCAATGACAAAGGAGAGGGCGCACTGGAGGAACCGCGAGGAGGAACCAAAGGCAGGAGAGAAGGAGCAACAGAGGGACCGCGATAAGACAAAGGAGGAGTGGGACTACCGGGAGGAAGACGGCGGGACCCCACCTCCCGGAGGACGTCAGGAAAGAGACGGCCGCAGGGTGCAAACTGCGCCTGCGCCCTACGGTGAGTCTCACGGAAGTCCAGCCTGAGGGAGTCCCAAAGAGCCAGGACCTCCTTCTCAAAATGAAATGCGGGATAAGAACGCGAAGCCGCGCTATGGGAACCTCCACAATTGGCGCAACATTCATGATTCCCACAAGAAGGGCCATGATACGCCAACGCACAGGCCACACAGCGACGAACCTGCCTACAATTGCTGCTCATATGGCCAAACTGGTGGTAATTAAAACAAAGTCTGGATATCTCGACATAACGGGACACAGAGACACGAAGATAACCAGCACGGACAAACTGGGGCAGATCCTGACGCTCAAAGATAACGATGAGCGTATTCGTAGGAACCTTAGCGGGACCAACAGACTTAGAAATCTTATAAACGTCCGTAACCCTCTGGGACGAAAGTTTATCTTTTAGTCTCTAAACATCATATTGCAGTAATTCGTTGGAGCGAATCACTCCCTTAACAAAATTAAGGCGAAGGTGGGGCGCAACCAAAATCGGGACCTCCGAAAAGGTGGACAAATCCCGCACGGCCCCACACTGCTCTCGCGAAGATACCTCAACCACTAAATCGCCACTACCACGGGCCCACATACGGCGGGGCGCACCACAGCGGGACTCAAACTCCTCATTCAAATCAAACACGTCCAATTTAGAAAGCAGAGGCCCGGAACTAGAATTCAGCAACAGGAAACAAGGATAATCGAAATCAGGATCTCTCTCTTCTGCGAAGGGATCTAACAAGCGCAGAAAAGAGGACTTATTGATAGGTGTAGTACGAAAACCAGAGCAGACTTCTGGGAGAGAATTTTTTTATTATTACCCATATAAAGTAGAGTATAAAAGTGGGTGCGAACTCGCGCAGCGCAGTCACTGTCTACCATCGAGACACCTACTCGGGGCGCCGGCCCAGCCAGGAAATTTACCGGTTGGTGATGCAAAGACCCCCAAGAGAGCCACGATGGCTCAGGCACCCACCTACCAACACAAGCAGGACCTGCTAAAGGGTCGCGCCCCCTGACGGACAGCTCTGATACACTGAGATCGATAAACAAACGTAGATGGAAGGACGATGCAGGGTGAAAGAGAATTGGTACGGAAGACGAAATAGGGGTTAGCAGAAAGAGAAAAAGGATCCCAAGCTGGGACCGGACGGGGCTCTGAGTCCCGTCAGCACAGCGAACAGGAGAGCAAATTGCCGTGCCCCTTATGGGGTGCAACATTTTATGTGATCAAACTTACCTATTTCCTGTTCGGAAGGGAGTGACTTCAGAGAAGCTTCAAGTTTCTCAAAAGTTAAAAAAATATTGCTAGAAATTTAGTTTGCAAATTGGAAGATCAAAGTCAAGGCCAAAGGGTTAGAAGTACATAGAGTTGGGAAGAAATAGATTTAGAGGAAAATTTTAATATTACATGGGGAGGGGCAAATTGGTTGATACTATTATGAATTCTAAAGTTGGCTAGTTTGCCCTTATGAATAATCAACATATTGGACGTAGAGTGTGAAACATTTTAAATCTTGTAAGTATAAAAGTAATGATAAAGGGGGTGCATTTACCGAGGAACGAACAAGGGAACAGATGAAATGTCTAATTAAATATCTGATTAAACAATATACCTACACATTGTATCGCTAAATTAAAATAATATAATATCTGTTTTCCTGTTTTCGGTTGCCCTGGTTCAAACTTTGTCTTATCTATACAATATACATATATATATATATATATATATATATATATATATGGATCTTTTCTCTTATTATGGCGCAATTTCGTCCTCTAAGCTCGATTGCTGAACGACCGGCTAAGGAAGCTGAACTGCCTTTCTGATGCGCAGGAATCAAGGAATGGGATCATTTCTATGTTATAAGTATTTGGGTGATTTGGGGGGCGAATAAGAGGAAACTAAGAAAAATAAAAGCTAAGGAAACTGAAAAAAAGTGAAAGCTAAACATTATTTAATAGATAAAACTTTATAATGTCTTTGTAAATTTGAGCAACTAACTTTTTCCTTATTTCATGACCTCCATAAAAACTCGCACATATAAGAGTAGATCAGAGAACGATCAGTTCCACATTCTTTTTTATTCCCCATTTTCGCCTTGGCCCAAAGCGGCTCTATTTGGTTTGTGTGGGCACCAGTTTCTGGATTATTAAAGTTCTGCGAGTGGTTAAGAGTCAAATGGTTATACCGCATCTCTGGCAAGGATTAATCATATATAATAATGTTTCTGTCGATCCATCAGGAACTACATACATGAAACACTCGCACGTTTCCCTTCAAATCCCTCTGAAACCCCACTGCACTGTTAAAACCCTCCAGACATTGTTCTTTCTCTAGCAAGTTCGTACGATGTCATCTTTTAAGGGTGAAAACAGTGCTTATGCTTCAAAAAAAACCCAAAGGATATCGTAATACTAAAGATGACAGCCTAATCACTGGAGTAACGGGCCATTCAGCCATCTGGCTGAGGATCCGAAATTGCGCCATAATATATATATATATATATATATATATATATATATATATATATATATATATATATATATATATATATATATATATATATATATATATATATATCCTGAAAAACTGAGACAGTAGAGAGATGCGTAAATCAAGCTCAGACTTTGTGAAAAGAAATTGGGAAGAGGGTGACTTAGTAGCATCAACTACGACATGGATTGAACGGCCAAACAAGAAAGGGGATCACCCACAGATAGGGAGTCAAACAAAAAGCAGGAAATTTAGACAAAAGGGCTTTGTACCAGACTTTGTCAAACGCCTTGTAAATGTCCAACTACCGGCCATAAATATTGGCATCCCTCAATATTTTCCATAAAACTCGAATTAACACAAATTCTTATCAAAATTGTGACAAATGATTCATTATAAATGATTTTTAAAGAATACAGTCATTATAAATGATTTTTAAGGAATACAGTCAAACTTAAAATACCGGCCAGGACAGTGAGGATGTAATGAAGAGGTTTGAAGATACATAAATACTACAGGATAGACAAATAACTGAACGACCCAAAATGGCCTCAAAGTCAAAGGGTTCATCAGGTTGATATCTCTTCGTACCCGCAGCTGTAGTGATACAAAAATAGCTCAGCCATAAAGCAGGGCCGATGGAGCAAAGGGCTACGTCGCAACGGTGGGGGGCTTTAAAGCTGGGCTTTTCGATCAAGTGGCAGCAAAAATAACCTTTTGTGTGATATTATAATACAGAAAGTAGGTTAGATTAAGGTAATAAAGATCAAAACTGGGCGATCTTTGAGGGGAAAAAGGTTCTTTGGAACGATAAATCGAAGTTTAAAATTTTTGTAAGGAGAAATGTTGAGCGAATGGCCTCTCATTATATTGTGCCTGAGGTGAAGCATAGTGGAGGGAGTGGGATAGACTGGAGATATTTTACTGACGATTTAGTAGAAGATATTTATAAAATATCAAATAAATTAGACCAGTATAGCTATGATTCAATTTTGCAACGACGTGCTATTTGGATCTCGTCTTATCGGTCAAATTTTTATTTTGAAGGAGGACAATCACCTTACGCAGACTGTCTCGTAGTGATTTTGAGAAGAAACAACAGGAAGGACAGCTAACAATCATGGATTGCCCCCGCCTAGTGTCCTGATTGCCTCCTATCAAACTCTTGTGAGATTATCTGGAGAGAGGAGCAACGAACAAATGCAGTTTCGATGGGACTGTTTGCTTGAATGTTGGAATGAAATTACACAGGAATATTTGGTCTCGTGGTCAAATATGAATATGCCAATAATATGCTCTGCATTTATCAAATAAGCGGATATTTTATTAGGCCCTTAATTTTTAATTTAAGGTTGATTTATAATAACTACTGCTTCATTTACACAGTACCGTCCCAAAAGATCAGAACGTCCGTATTTCTGTCATAACATCTTCCCATAACTTTCGCCAGAGAAAATCCAAGGTTTCCAAAATTGGTGTACGATAACCCATGGGGTATTGTATAGGTAAAGGTTATGCAAGTTTGAAAGAATAAAAGGAAAGTATCAGCAGATTAGCAATCTACTAAAAAAAATGAAATTTCCAAAATAGTGCGAAGGCTTAGGTTTCTTGTAAATAGAACCGGCAGTGTTTACACATCAACTATTATAACTTAAGCTCCCTCTCGTGTACATTAGGTCATTCTCTGGTCAGATCTCATCCAAGCAACATACCAAAGAAATCTGTCACGCCCCTCTCTGTCCGTAAACCGTAAACAGGCGCCACCAATATGGTTATTTAATTGGAGTCATTGCAGAAACTCAATCACTCTAAAAGTGTAGGCATAATATTCTGTCAATCTATTATAAAAAAAGGGTTTATGCAAGGCTGGTAAATCAACCAGTAAGCCGAAGGAAAACTCAAATAGGAAAGACCAATCCATTCCCCAATTTATGAATGACCGTTTCAAATAGCTGCAGAAAGTTCTTTAGAAATTAGTGAGATTTTGGCCACCAATGTCTCCAGGCATATTTTCCGTCATTTTATCCTTTTGATCGAAGAGCAAAGCTACAGGAACTGAAACTGACCTCCTGTGGGAACAGGACCAGAGCGCGATTTGGAATTCAGCGAAGGAATGCAGTTTTTCTTATTATTTTTTAAATGCTGATTTTTTTTAATAAACCAGCAAAAAAAAATTATTATAATAATTATTCATATTATTTAAATTCTAAAATAGAATATATATATATATATATGCAGATACACCCACAAAGGAAAAGTGTAACACGATTCCGAGCGCTTTTATCTTTATTCTCAAAAACCTTTTCAAGGAATGAACAGGAGGACTTTTTTGGACATAAAAAGTGGTGAGATTTAGGGAGAGTTAGAGAGAAAGATAGTAAGAGAGGAAAGTGGTGTAATAGGGTGAGTTTAAAGAATAGAGGATGTGTGAGAGACAGAATAAATAGGTCCCTGGTGAAAGGGTAGCTCTGTTTGTTTTTGTTTTTTGGATGAATTTTGTTTGTTTTTGTTTTTATTTAATCAACTATCAAATTTATAGTTTATTCAATTAAATTAATTTTGTTAATTTAATTCTTAATTCTTTAGATCTTAATAATCTTTCTGACATTCAAGCCTATATTTGAGGCGGGTTTTTTATTCCCGCTGTGGGTTTTAGAAAAGTTCGGTTTTAGTTTGATTTGAATTTTTGCAAAGTTTGAATTTCTACTAAAGAAACTTGAGCATTGGATTAGTCGTTTTTTGTGTTTTGTCGATTTTTTCATGGGTATTTTGGAGTCACGTCACCGTCAGACTGTATCTTACTGCTTTTAAATGGTCTTATTTGTCGGTCGACCCCGATGTCTAGGTGTGTACGGGAGAACTCCGGGGTCAAGCGGGTGCCAATGGCTTGCCAGATCCTCTTAGCTCTCTCGTGGAGCGACACGTTGATCGGAGATAATCCAACCGAGTCGTGGAGCTGCCTTTGTCGTTTGTGTTCTCTTCTTCGGGTGTTTGTGATGAGAAGCACCGCTTTATTGTGGATAATATGTAGTTTCGCAACGTGGGTCTTGGCGCTCGCGTTCAGCGGCACCGGGGGGTAGAGGAGTCTCGAGCGAATGCACGCATTGAATATCTTGAGTTTATTTGAGCGATTTAGGTCAATGAACCTATAAAATTCCCTCACATCTCTCTTGCCATTCGCGACTGTTCGTTCGATATGACTCTTGTAGCCCCCTGTGGTGATTTTGAGCCCCAGAACCGTCCCAACCAGACAGTAGGGGATTCGATCCTCTTCTACACTTATATCGTTGAAGGTCTTTGGAAACATGGGAATTATTTTGAATTTTGGGGCATTGGTTGATATCTTCCATCTCCTCTCGAAAGAGTTGATGTTAGATATCTCCCTAGCCGTATTTCTCGCCATAAATTCCCTGTGAACATAAGCGGTGGTACAAATTTTGCGATATATCGTCAGCGAACTGTACGTATACCGTACCCTTGGAGAGAGGTTGTGGTAGGTCGAATTCGGGGCCTTTGTGTTTTCTGATATGAATGTATGCTCTCCTCTCCATTATGTAGTCGCATAAAATCCTCTCAAGAATGGGGTTGATTCCTACTTGAAGGATCTTAAATTGTAGTCCTCTCTTCCAAACCTTATCAAAAGCTTTTTTGACATCGCGGAGTACCAGTTTGGCATGCCTTTTGTCTGCCTTGTTCTTAGCAAGCTTTTCGGTGACATCGGCCAGTGCCGTTTCAGTCCCTCTTTTCCTTCTGAAGCCGTGTTGCTGCTCGTTATGCAAGTTGGGTTCGTCGAGAAAGGAGTTGACTCTATTAGCCAATATCTTCTCGAAGACTTTGCCAGCAAATTCTAGGAGAGATATTGGTCGAAAGCTGACAGGGCAGTCCGGGGGCTTCCCCGGTTTTGGGATGAAAATCATCTTGGCCACTTTCCAAACGTTAGGTGGGGTCTTGATGAAATTCTCGTGGGTCAGCCCCGTATTACCCGGTGCTCTTTGACGAAAGGATTTTAGAGTAACGGAGAGTTCTAGGGCAGTTAGTTTACGGCCATAGACCTCTATCACTCTTTCTTGCGACACAGAGTGATAAGGAGAAGCTTTGTGTATTTGTGTGTTTAGCTGTTGGATTACGTCAGTTTCGAGTTAGAGGTCGTAGTTGTCATTTTCTTCTGGGGTAATTTTGAAGATTGAAGACCAGAAAATCCTAAACATTTCCTCAATCTCTTCATGGTTGTTAATTTTTTGGCCGTCGTGAATGATTGTCATTTTTGTTTGTGGAGATTTTCCTTTAAGACGTTTAACCGTCTGCCAGAATGTGTGTGAGTCTCTTTCTATGTCGAGTCTTTCTATTAGTCCGTCCCATAGTAGTGTTTGTTGGTCCGTAATTAGTGTCTGGAGTTCGTCTTTAATTTGTATTAG
Source organism: Ceratothoa steindachneri (assembly GCA_963969495.1). Classification (NCBI taxonomy): domain Eukaryota; kingdom Metazoa; phylum Arthropoda; class Malacostraca; order Isopoda; family Cymothoidae; genus Ceratothoa; species Ceratothoa steindachneri. The sequence goes on from OZ018331.1 coordinate 107,770,882, forward strand.
TCTTCTGTAGGCATTGTGGTTGGGGCCTATCAGCGCTACTACATTGGAAAGGTCCCTATATTCTTGGGCCAGGGCTCTCATGGGAGGGGTCCAGGGGGGAGCTGGAAGGGTTTTATAATTAATACGGGAAATGCTTTTTTTATCGGCTTTTATCAGAAATTCAGTGATTTTATCCAGCTCTTCATCGAATTTTTTCCAAATTAGCATCAAATAAAGGGTCGGGGATATAATTTAGAAGGTAATTTTTATAGCTTTTCCAGTTCGCTTGCTTATAGCTTTTGCTTTCTGAGATTTCAATTTGAATGAGATTTACACCTACTGTAATTTTGATAGCCGGTGGTCGCTCAGAATGATGGGACCCGGTTCAATGTAGTAGTTGTAGGGAAGCCTGATGCTAGATAGGACTATATCAGGTTTCGTTGCTGACCTTTCCGTTATGTACGTCGGGAATTCTGGTTCGATCCTTGTCATATATTGTCTTTCAAGTAGGACTTTGATGTTTCTGCCTACATTGTTGTAGGAGGTATATCCTGCCGCAGCACACCTTGCATTAAGATTTCCGGCAAAAATTACACTTTTTGATGGCTAAATATCTACAAGAGGTTGTGCATGGGCAAATAGCCTCGTCTTGGGGGTTGGTACCCCGTGGCCACGACCAGTCCCCCTAGGGCAGTACCTACTTCAATGGCAAGGTAGGATTAATCTAAGTCCTCCAGTGTCCTGTATTTTAGTCCTTTTTGACGGCTATTTCGCAGCCGTCATACCATTCCTGGCTATGATTCTTGCTAATGACGTCGTATATTGAAATAGTTTTAACTGTTTTTGCGCGGTCAGTCCGTGTTCAGAAATAAGTATTATGTCAGGGTCACTTTGTCGCATAATATTGCCATAAATGGAACCTTTTCCGTCCCACTCATCGACATTCATATGTATAATTGTAAGTCTGTCTGTCATTTTGTGTAATGTTGGTTCTTTAGTGTGTTGGATTAAAATAGACGTTTATTCGAGATCTACTTTAGCCCCATGAGGTGTACTGGGCGGGGTGCGCTTCCTGCCATTTCTTTTTTTTCTGGATTCGGTGTCCGTGATTGTGTGGAGGCAGCCCCCGAGGTCAGTCTTACCATGTTTTGAGCGAGAGTATCCTCAATCTGTCGCTCCGGAACCTCATCTGAGCATTCCCACTTGTACCTTCCGGTCCTAGTCCTTCAGCTACTTCACGGCAATCGAGTTCGGTTGGGAAGGGAGCTGATTCGGGGGAAAATATTTTGAGGTTGAATCCCCTCGGCGTGGTATTTGAGTTGATGTTCTCTCCCTCGCGATGAGTAGGAGGTTGACCTTGGGCCGCGGGTTTTAGAGGTTTTTCTCGCTCGTCGAGACCTGGCCTCCTTGGGTCGCACTGCTTCCTTGTTGAGGGTGTGATTTTGCATGTTGCTTGTATCAATTTTGTCTTTCTTGGGTGAAGGTGGCGCCTGTTTTGTTGTTTGCGTTACCTTGGGTTTATTGAGACGGGGATCGCGTGTGTTAGTTGTGTTTTGTGGCGTGGGCACTTTTAGGTGTGTTTCCTGGCAATGAGGGTCTACGCTAATTCGCATCACCCCTTCTGAAGGTGGGTTGTCCGGAAACCACATCTCTTGCAGCCCGTTCTTTACGAGCATGTGATTGACTTCCGTGGCAAAGGTACCTGGGCGAATGATGTTGGCAATATGTGCATAGTATAGGCAGCACCATTATTTTGGTTAAGTATTTGTTTTCGATGTGTAGGAATGTCTTCTGGTTGTTTTTCTCGGCAATGGCGGCTTTGGCTACTTTCGCATAAGTCGAATTGTCCTTTTTCTCTGCTGTGTCTAGTTTTATTTGGGTTTGTTTTTAAATTTCTTGTTTTTTAATCGGACATGCCATAGACATAGTCCGGTGGGGACCTTCACAATTTAAGCATTGGGGGGAGTTACTTTTACAGTCGCGACCGACACAGATAGAGCATAGCGTAAGGTCTTTTTCTGGACAGTTGGAAGTGGTGTGTTTGCCGTACTTATAGCACCGAAGGCACATTTATAAGTCAACAAACTCCTCACGTTCCATCTGTTCTTAGCAGACTCTTACGTTGAAGAGAAGCAAACCATTTTCCTTAGTTTTTTGAGCCATAGCCGTATCCTCGAATACAACCTTTAACACGTGCGTGTAATGCTTGGATTTGATAACCTCATCTACCTTTGCCCATTGGTGGTTCCGTTCAATTTCGTTTTTAATATCCTCTGCTGAGTGGCTTCCGATCCAGAAGTCAAGGCGCCTGCAGATTAAGCTACGGTAAGTTCTAATATGTGGCGGTGTGGTCGGTTTCAGATTAATAGTCTTCAGACATTCAACGGCTTTGCTTGAGGTCAAGGCTTCACAGTCGGCCTCCCTCGCGCAAATGGCCGAGTAACCATTCTGAATGTCGATAAGTCTAACCAATGCAATGCTCAATGTTCCGAAAACCTTTTCAAAAACCTTTCCTTTGTCTGTCTGGTTTTGGGCCCTCCGAGAGAACCCGGAAAGTGATGCGGAGAGTCTCCCTCATTTCTCCTGCATCCTATCGTAAGATAGGGGATGATATTATGATATGAGTATGTATAAATATATATGTATACACTGAGAGAGGGTTTATAAAAGGGGGGGGGAGAAGAATTAGGGGCCAAGGTTTAAGTAATTTTATAGAACTTTACCTTAATCTTCCTTCCTTTGGGCTTGCGGGTGGTCCAGATGAGGCTCCGGTCCTTGTATCTAACGAAGGAGCGAAGATTTCGCCCTTCACCTTCCTAGATCGAATACCAGTGGTCCAATTTTCAAACGTATCGTGCTTTTTCACTTTATCCAGTTTTTATTATCCCTACTCGAAGCGAGTCACACAATTTCACTTTCACAAAAGTTCAGTTTGCAAAAATTTCGACAAATTTGGCACAGTGGTCCAACAGACTAGTTAATGCAACCAAAGCAGTCAAGGAATGAACAGGGGGCAGGACATACATTGCCTTAAATAGTAGTAGGGGTGATTAGACTACCCACCTCGGAACCTTAATTAGGAGGTAATAAAATCTTGAAACAACTTTATTTGAGATTTTATGTATGTAGTGATAATGAGGTATAGCGTGAACAAACCAAGGCTAAGATTGAAATTTGGGAACGCGTTAATGGAGAGATACATTCTAATATATTTCTCAAAATATAATTACTGCATTTTATGACTTGTTTGGAACTTTTCCAGTTAATGCTATGGTTAAGATTGTACATATGTAGAAAAAGCGCAGATTGTTCACTGTGATTTCGTACATTGGTTTGATGTTGCTTAACCTGGACATCTAGTTCTTTACCGGTTTGTCCATAATAACATTTTTGGCAGTTGTTGCAGCCTATCGAATAAACACTGCCAGGTCGGGGGGTGAATTTTTGACAAGTATGCGATAAATTGTAGTCTCGTACTTAAAAATAACATTTATATTCAGAGACCTAAGTAAACGAGGTAATTTAATGAAAATATGGTTATAGGGTAAAACTAATAAGTTTTTGGCCTGAAACTTAGGGATATTAAGATTAGTTTGATAATAGGAACGCCTTGCGGACTTATAACAATTGTCGAGAAAGTACAAAGGGTAGCACAAATTTATTCCTATTTTCTATATTCTATCGAATTTTTTGTCTAGGTATTCTGGTGAGACAATTCTAAGGGCACGCAAAAACATAGAGGAGAAAACACTTTGTTTGATGCTATTTCAAATATTTCATATTTGAAACAATGGTTTGTCCGATGAATTAGAATATCTAGGAAAGGGAGTGTGCGGTCTTTTTCCACTTCTAAAGTAAATTTAATCGAGGGCACTAAGGTGTTAATTTTAGTAAGAAATGTATTAATATTTAAATTATTAGGCCAAAGGCAAAGAATGTCATCAACATATCGCATCCAAGCTATAGCGGTTTCACTAATTTGGGGAAGTATTCTAGATTCGAAAGAATTCCATGTATAGGCTGGCGAGTACAGGGGACAAACAATTCCCCATTGCCATTCCAAAGATTTGGCGATAAAATTTTCCATTAAAGGTAAATTTGCAATTGTTGATGCAAAGAGCAATGAGTTTAATGAGGATAAAAGTGGGTATAGGAAGAGCAACTGTGTCGAGGTGTTCTTCAAGGCAAGAGTTTTTTACTATATATATATATATATATATATATATATATATATATATATGAGGAATTAAACCACATTCTCCGAAGACAATTTAATTCAGAACAGTTTCGGTGTATCTCACACCCTTTTTCAACTGACACTGGGCAGAAAATATATATGAGAAAAGCATAACACAAGATCCCCTCTTTTTCCCCCCAATCCCCTACTTGTGGCCTACCCCCCCCCCAGATTAGTCACAAGTAGGGGATTGGGGGAAAAAGGGGGGATCTTGTGTTATGCTTTTCTCTTATATATTTTCTGCCCAGTGTCAGTTGAAAAAGGGTGTGAGATACACCGAAACTGTTCTGAATTAAATTGTCTTCGGGGAATGTGGTTTAATTCCTCATCTTTTCTTGCGATATTGCATTAATTTTCATCATATATATATATATATATATATATATATATATATATATATATATACATATATATATATATATATATATATATATATATATATATATATATATATATATATATATATATATATATATATATATATATATTGTGATAGAACGAGTTGAATCTGTGTTAAATTCAACTCCTATCCCATATTAGTTAAAACCTCGAGGAGGCCCACGTGCATCTTCGATTCGAGGCTTGGAGTCTTATCAACAGCTACCGGACGTCAATGTTTAAACAAGGAGGTTATCGTCCCCCCCGTTCGCCCCCATACGCCGACCTCGCCAGATCGAGTTAGGCTTATGGACAGATAAGGCATTTTTCTCCGGCCCAGCTGTGCGTTCCCTCCAAGCTTTCACTCCATTCTCCCCCACGCCAAGGAGATGTCCTGGCTATTTATATGGAAACTTTACCACTAAGATCAGATTGGAGATCCAGATTTTCGTCGCGAAACATCACCACGACCCTCTCTCCCTTTGTGCGCCAAGGGACCTCGAACTCGAGATTCACCATCACTTGTCCAGAAGGAGGACAATATTCCTTGAGTGCCAAAGGTTCGAGCCTTTAGTGACGCCAAGTCCCCAAGGCATCCCCCCCCTGTTGTTCAAGGAGAACAACATTAGAACAGCCATTGTTCGTTTTGAGCCCTTCGCCAAGAAACGGTTCTCATCCCCCCCCCTGTTGTTCAAGGAGAACAACATTAGAACAGCCATTGTTCGTTTTGAGCCCTTCGCCAAGAAACAGTTCTCATCCCCCCCTGTTGTTCAAGGGAGAACAACATTAGAACAGCCATTGTTCGTTTTGAGCCCTTCGCCAAGAAACGGTTCTCATCCCCCCCCTGTTGTTCAAGGAGAACAACATTAGAACAGCCATTGTTCGTTTTGAGCCCTTCGCCAAGAAACGGTTCTCATCCCCCCTCCTGTTGTTCAAAGGAGAACAACATTAGAACAGCCATTGTTCTTGAGCCCGTAGACAAGAGACGGTTCTCATCCCCCCTTTGTTCAGAAGAGAACAAAGTAGAACAGCCATTGTTCGTCGAGCCGTTCGTCGAGTAACGGTTCTCCTTTCCAAGACGCCTCGTCAGGATCCTTTTATCCCCCCCCTTCGGCTGGAGCTCGCCAGCGGACCGAATATTCCTTCAAGTACCTTCCACTGCACCCTAATGAAGTTACGTAAGCCAAGCGTCACCTTTTGAGTATTGATCCCTTATTTGTCAATTCTATCCTGTGCTTTAAATGGTTTATCGAACCATCCCATCTCTTTAACTCCATATTTGTTTTACCTTTTTTGATCCCTTAAATCCTTGGATTAGCCCGAGTCTCCACGACCCTTTCCATTCTGTTTGTCAATATTTTCCGTTTTTTTGTGTTTTGTTTATAGTTATTATTAATAAAACTCTATTTTATTAATGATAGCAATATTATTATCCTTGAGCTCAGTTCCACTTCTTAAGCATTTTGAAGATACATAATACCGGCCGCCAGACAGTAAAACGCACTCTAAAGTTAATTAAGGAAGTTCCCTCAACGAATAGTGTATTATATGGTATCGTCGGGAGTCATTCTACGACATATATATATATATATATATATATATATATATACTATTTAATTTGGTATCAGGTGTGTAAGGTTTAACGCTATATCTTTGCAAACATTGGTCTCAGTCGAGTAAAGCATAGTGTTATTCGTTATAATAATAGAATATAGTAGTTCCCTTTTGTTTTAACGATTGCTATCCCCTTTTTTTTGAAACTTAAGAAGCTGGAGTAGCTCAAGGAACGGTTATAATAATTTGTTTGTGTTTTTTCGTGATTTTAGTCAGTGGTTATTTAGATTGAGAAACCAAGTACGAATAGGTCAGTGCCCATATTTAGGTAGGCTAATTCTATAGAGGCATAATTCTTGTTGCGAGGAATTTTAGTTGGTTGACTAGTGCGCCCCCAAGTGCAAAGATGACTCCGTTCGAAATCTTTAAAGCGCAAGGAGAGTCCTGTGGACTTTCCGGAAAAGAACTAATTAAGTACATTCAAGAGGAGCAAAAAAGAGAGGAACAACGAGAAGAACGAGAAAGAGAAAAACAACGAGAAGAACGAGAAAAAAATCCAACGAGAAGAAAGAGGGGAACGGATAAGACAAGCTGAGCTTCAGATTGAATTAGCTCGGATTAAAGCAGAAGTTCAAAGAAAAAAGGTAGAAAAAGAAAGAGAGGAACGGGAAAGAGTAATCCAACGAGAAGAACGAGAAAAAGAAATCCAACGAGAAGAAAGAAGGACGGATTCGCGCCCCTTCCCAGGGAAGCTGACAAAGTTTCCGAGCCCCGTAAAACCCCAAAACTTCTTTCCCCAAAACCAACAACGGGACTCCAAACCTCCCGTTAAGACTTCTCCTCCATCTCTCTTCCCGAAGCGACCAACCATATGCTTCATCTGTGGTGTAGAAAACCACATGAGCTGGAATTGCCCCCAAAATTCTAGGCTTAAAAGCGGACCAGCCCACCAAGTTCACCAGATTAATGCAACCCCGGCTCCCCCGGTGGTGCATACCCAAGCAGAAACTTCTCCCCCTCCGTCAGGCCACCAGGTAAATTTTGTTTTTGGTAAAAGTTCATCGGGAACTTTGAAATATGAGGAGGGCAGCGTGGACAGCTGTCGAGTATTGACTCTCGTCAGGGACACAGGATGTACATGCTTCATCGTGTCCGACGAACTCCTCCCAGTGGCCTCTAACCACGAAAAATTTGCGGTGGTACGTGACTACCTTGGGCGGGCGAACAGATTCCCCGTCGCTAGATGTTACCTGCAGTTTCAATATTATAATGGCTGGGCTGAAGTCATTGTAGCACCAATAAAATTCTGTTCCGTACTTATAGGAAAGAGCCCCCAAGTAAGTTTCGACCCTGTGTTTCAGGCCGCCCTTCCTCAAGGCCGAGATAAGAAAGAAGCCCAGGAGCCCGTCCCCATCAGAACCCCGATACCGTCCGATTTCTCGGAGACCCCTAACCAGGACTTTAGGACGGAAAAAGAGGAATGTGATTCACTAAAACCCTTAGGTGATAAGGCCCCAGACAAGGACACGGAGACTGTCCCTGGACCCCAAGAAAAAAAGAAACCCCAACGCGCCCATGGAGATACCTTCGTAGAACTGGACGAAGCATCGGCGCTTGAAGAGGATTGCCCCGCGGAGTCCCTTAAGGTAATCCAGACAGTGTGCATCCAACCTGATGCCGATTACCCTCCTCATTCCCTACCAGGCGAGTCTTTGGAACCCTCTGACCTGAAAAGTGACGCGCAGCTGACACCACGTCAGAAGAGTCAGATACAAGAACTAATTAAATGGAATCACCATTTACCCGCCCTATTAGCTCTTTTCGAGCAACTGCGTGAAAATGGCCTCACCATTGGCCCCAGCAAATACTATTTTGCTCACGAACCCATTAAATATTCGGGTTTCAAAATAGGACCAAGCCAGTTAGGTCCCCAAGAGAACAAGATTAAGGCAATCGCCCACATGCCCCTCCCGATTACAAAGAAGCCATTAAGATCGTTCCTAGGATCAGCTTCTCCCTATCAGCGATTTGTTCCGAATTTCGCTGCAATTTTGGCCCCCCTATGCCCCCTTCAGGAAAAGAATTTCTCCGATCGTTTACGTTGGAATGATGTCGCTGTTTCCCATTTTAATCAGCTCAAAAGTAAGTTCATTTCTGCCCCCATTTTTAAGTTGCCCAACCCGGAAAAATCCTTTGGGGTTAAGACCGACGTGATCAACGAGGGCATTGGAGGTGTACTCCTTCAATACGTGGATGACAGAACGAGTCATCCAGTTGCATATGCTAGTCGTCAATTATTACCACGCGGAAAGAGATATGCCACTAGAGAAAAGATAGCTCTATCAATTATCTGGGTCATAGACAAATTCAAGCTGTACTTGATATGTAAAGATTTTCAAATAGGAACCGACCACCGTCCGTTAGCCTATATTAGGAATTTGAGACACTCAAACGGCCGCATCATGCGCTGGAGTTTACTCTTGCAAGAGTATCGATTTAAAATAAATTATATCAAAGGTTCCGATAACCAGGTCGCTGACGCACTCAGTAGGAATGCGTTACCGAATAGCGTAGAACAATTGTATTCATAGGATTAGTATCTCCATGTAGGTATATACCGTCTTGTACGACTTAATTTAAGATTCTTTTGTAATATAGTTATTTAATGTATGTCTGAATTTTGTAACGCTCAATGTCTAATTTTTTTGATGTATATATATTTGTTCTTATTAATTTACGTATAAATTATTTTGTCCCGTATGTACTAAGTTCATAACATTTCATTGTTCCATGCCCTTTTTTTTATTAAGTTGTATTAAAGGTTATTTTCCCCTGTAATCTAAAGATCAAAATAATCATGTATTGAGGTAATACTAGTTAGGTGCAGGAAGATACGGTTGGTACAAGAAAACGAGTTCCCTACAACGGAGCTCTATCGTTGTCCCTTCTCTCTTTTTTTTTCGAAGTGACAACTTCCCCTGGAATGGAGGGGTGTGATAGAACGAGTTGAATCTGTGTTAAATTCAACTCCTATCCCATATTAGTTAAAACCTCGAGGAGGCCCACGTGCATCTTCGATTCGAGGCTTGGAGTCTTATCAACAGCTACCGGACGTCAATGTTTAAACAAGGAGGTTATCGTCCCCCCCGTTCGCCCCCATACGCCGACCTCGCCAGATCGAGTTAGGCTTATGGACAGATAAGGCATTTTTCTCCGGCCCAGCTGTGCGTTCCCTCCAAGCTTTCACTCCATTCTCCCCCACGCCAAGGAGATGTCCTGGCTATTTATATGGAAACTTTACCACTAAGATCAGATTGGAGATCCAGATTTTCGTCGCGAAACATCACCACGACCCTCTCTCCCTTTGTGCGCCAAGGGACCTCGAACTCGAGATTCACCATCACTTGTCCAGAAGGAGGACAATATTCCTTGAGTGCCAAAGGTTCGAGCCTTTAGTGACGCCAAGTCCCCAAGGCATCCCCCCCCTGTTGTTCAAGGAGAACAACATTAGAACAGCCATTGTTCGTTTTGAGCCCTTCGCCAAGAAACGGTTCTCATCCCCCCCCTGTTGTTCAAGGAGAACAACATTAGAACAGCCATTGTTCGTTTTGAGCCCTTCGCCAAGAAACAGTTCTCATCCCCCCCTGTTGTTCAAGGGAGAACAACATTAGAACAGCCATTGTTCGTTTTGAGCCCTTCGCCAAGAAACGGTTCTCATCCCCCCCCTGTTGTTCAAGGAGAACAACATTAGAACAGCCATTGTTCGTTTTGAGCCCTTCGCCAAGAAACGGTTCTCATCCCCCCTCCTGTTGTTCAAAGGAGAACAACATTAGAACAGCCATTGTTCTTGAGCCCGTAGACAAGAGACGGTTCTCATCCCCCCTTTGTTCAGAAGAGAACAAAGTAGAACAGCCATTGTTCGTCGAGCCGTTCGTCGAGTAACGGTTCTCCTTTCCAAGACGCCTCGTCAGGATCCTTTTATCCCCCCCCTTCGGCTGGAGCTCGCCAGCGGACCGAATATTCCTTCAAGTACCTTCCACTGCACCCTAATGAAGTTACGTAAGCCAAGCGTCACCTTTTGAGTATTGATCCCTTATTTGTCAATTCTATCCTGTGCTTTAAATGGTTTATCGAACCATCCCATCTCTTTAACTCCATATTTGTTTTACCTTTTTTGATCCCTTAAATCCTTGGATTAGCCCGAGTCTCCACGACCCTTTCCATTCTGTTTGTCAATATTTTCAGTTTTTTGTGTTTTGTTTATAGTTATTATTAATAAAACTCTATTTTATTAATGATAGCAATATTATTATCCTTGAGCTCAGTTCCACTTCTTAAGCATTTTGAAGATACATAATACCGGCCGCCAGACAGTAAAACGCACTCTAAAGTTAATTAAGGAAGTTCCCTCAACGAATAGTGTAATATATGGTATCGTCGGGAGTCATTCTACGACATATATATATAGTGGAAAAATTAAGAATTCGTACGCCTTCAAAATAAAACTTTAATAAAATTGCAACGGATCAAACTTCATGAAATTTACACAATAGAGGAATTTTAATGTAAAGTAAAAAGTTGTGTAAAAAAAGGCCTGAGACAAAAATGATATTCACTAACCTTGAAATTAATGAAAACACGGGCGAAAAAAATATTCGTACAGAAACATAAACCTTACCAAATTCATTTTGAAAGCACTTGAGAGACACACTATTCGCTGTGACGGTGCAAAGAAGCTTCTAGAGGTTTCCAATAATATGTACAGTAGTCAACAAGAGCTCAGGAAAGATTAGAATGGCGTTCAACAGTCTACGTTCTCGCAGGAAGGTCGTCATCATGGCGAAGAATAAAGAACTCTCCAATGACCTGAAAAAGGCGATCCTGAAGCTCCATACTGATGGGCTGAGCTACCGGAAGAGATCCGTGCAGCTGAAAATACCTTACAGCACCATTGGCTTTGTCATTCTGGAGTGGAAAAGGGTGGGAACCATCGACAACCTTCAACGTTCAGGTGCTCCTCGGAAGATTTACCCCAAAGCTTCTTCTCTAATACTCAGGAAGGTGAAAGCTGCCCCTATGACGACCCGTAAGAAAATTCAAGATGACCTACTGGCAGCAGGAACATCGCTCACAAAGTGAACCGTCAGTAATGAACTTATTTGACATGACTTTAATTCTCGCAGGCCAAAGGAGACACCTCTGCTACTGAAGAGAGACAGAATTGCAAGGTTGAAATTCGCCCGTGAGCATTTGGAGAAACCTTCTGAGTTTTGGGATAATGTCCAGTGGTCAGAGGAGACAAAATTAGAATTGTTTGGCCGTAACGATGGCCGTCCTGTACGGAGGAAAGACGCCAGTGCCTACGACCCTAAGAACACCATCTCTACCCTAAAGTTTGAGGGAGGTAGCATCATGGTGTGGGGGTGTTTCTTATCTAAGGGTACCAGCAATATCCACATTATAGATGGGACCATGAATTCGGCAATCTACAAAGACATTTTAGAAGAACATCTGTTCGTTTCTGTAGAGAAACTTGACTTGGAGAGGGATGGATCATCAACAAGGCAATGATTCGAAGCATGCTGCGAAAGCTACTCGCGAATGGTTCCGTAAAAGTAATATAAACGTTTTAGAGTTGACTAGTCAGTCGCCAGATTTTAACCCAATAGAGAACTTGTGGAGAAAATTGAAGAGCAAGCTTCATTTGAGATGCTCCATCAACATCAAAGAATTTGAGGTAATCTGCAAGGAAAAATGGGACAAAATATCAAAGTAATGCTGCAGCGCACTAGTGAAGAACTACAGGAAACGATTGATGGCGGTGAAAGCCAACAAAGATTACGCAACTAAGTATTAATCATCAAATATCGATTTGTACGAAGAATTTTTTACCCCTGTTTTTATTAATTTTAGGTTTACTGAATGTCAATTTTGTTTCATGCCTTTTAGTGCACATAACCTTTAACTTTACATTAATATACATATATTGTGTAAATTTTATGAAGTTTGATGGGTTGGAAGGCCATTAAAATTGAATTTTGAAAGTGTACGAATACTTATTTCCATCCACTTTTTATATGTATATATATATATATATATATATATATATATATATATATATATATATATATATATATATATATATATATATATATATATATATATAGTACAAGAAAGAGAAATTGGACGTGAATGAGCAATGAGACAAGAAACAGGAGTTTTTTAGAGGTAAGAAAAGGGACATTAGAAGAAGACTAGAATAAAAGAGAGCAGAGGGCGGCACAATCAAGGCAATCCTTTACCGAGAAGACAGAGATAACGCCAGAGGAAAAAAGTTTTAAATTCCTGGCCGGGACTCGAACCCGTGTCTGCTGATTGCCGCCCTCTGCTCTCTTTGATTCTAGTCTTCTTCTAATGTCCCTTTCTCTTACCTCTAAAAAACTCCTGTTTCTTGTCTCATTGCTCATTAACTTCCAATTTCTTTTTCTTCTGCTATATTGTTATATGTATAACCTGCAATGCAAGGTTTCTGCACCTTTATTTCTGTCTTCAAAATTGTTTTGAAAGGCAGAAAATAAATATGGCGAAAGCCCTGTGGTGGTTGTTATCACCCACAGAACTTGCATTTGCTCCTTCTTTATATATATATATATATATATATATATATATATATATATATATATATATATATATATATATATTTATATATTTCGTTAGGAAAATTGACAGTGGGCGCAGGAAATATGCGTGGAAACCGTTTAGTAGAATTTGTTGCCGGAGGGGCAAAATTTTACATTAATTATGAGCTCGTTCTTTCCAAAGAATCAAATTTGACATAGATGAAACCAAATGGGACAAAAAACAAGATTAATCGCATATTCTTGAACAGGAAAGATCTCATTAAATATGTATCTGTTTATCAGCTCCTTCAAAACGTATAACTCAAGTGCAAGATCAAAATAGATCTTAAACAAGAGAGCCAAACTCATGAAAGAGATAACAAACCATTTGAATCTTGAGAAGCAAAGTAAAATAAATACCTTCCAAATTACACTAGGAAACAAGTGATAGATTCACTATTAGAAAATTGCCATAATAATATAAGAAAAACTATTTTTCAATGTGCAACTTTGGAAAATACCAATGAGACTCATTTAATTAAAAAAAAAGAAGAGAGGCTGCGAAAAAACTTTTAGGTATCAAGCAAAAAATGAGAGGATGTAACAGTTATAGAAAAAATCGAATATACAGAACTAGTCAAGTTTATTAATAAATAAAATGTATAAAAGAACATATAACACATAGCGAGAAAAACTATTGAAAACAAGTCGTTAAAACAGAAGAATCAACTAAAAATTGACAGACGGCAAATGACAACACTAAAGCATAAAGAGTGAAACAAAATCACATAGAGAGAAAAGATAATTGGAAGAATTGAAGACTTCTATCAGGAAGTACAGAGGTGGAGAAGATAAACGAAACACCGTGCAACTTTTTCTTCTGCCATATTTGTCAGCCATTATAAAAAAAATAAAAACTCCAAGTGTCAACAAATTGGGTTGTAGACACCTTATTCTTGAGGGTTTTAAACTCAAGCTTTGTTTTTTTGGAGTTCTATGTTTTATTATACAACAAAATGCGAAGAGATCTTTCAGTTTTTCAAAGAGGGTGATTTGTTGGAAAGCCCCTGACTAGAGTCTCGGTCACGAAACCTGAGTTGTGCCATGAATTGAGAGGAACTGTGTCTGAACTAATGGTGGCATACCAAAATTAAGGATGCACCCCTATGAGGGTCGTACCTCTGGAGGAAGGGGAAAATTCAGTGAACGAGATGACTGAACATTAAAAACCGCGTCGAAAAAATATAAAACCACAGCTGTAAGAATAATGGCAAAGCTAAAACAACAGCTGATAATTCAGTGTTGACCAAAATAGTTCGACGAGAGCTCCGTGCAGCTGGACATAATGGAAGAGTTGTAATTGACAAACCCCACCACACCGAAAAAAATGGTATACTAGTAATCAGAACTGGTGAATGGAACAATGAGAGAATATCATTTAGTTTCACGAATTGTTTTTCTTGCTTTTTCTATCTTCAGGACGTGTCGTTACCTATGAGGGCAGCCCAAAGAAGCTTTCAATCTCAACTGCCTGGCCCTCACCCAAGAGCATGGAGGAAGGATAGTAACGATTTGGGCAAACATTATCCTGAAATTTTTTTTACTACTCTAGTGTTACATAGTAGGGTTAACACCCAGGATATTTGTGAAGTTTGAGTGACCGAGTAAGTCATATAGTACGAACAATGTTCCCCAAGATGATAATGCATCGATCCACTCCGCTAGAATTGTTAAAGACTGTCCCAAAGAATATGTTGGTGAGGCAGAACGCATAGATTGTCCTCCACAAATGCCGGATCTTAAAATTATCGAAAAATTGGCGTGGTATAGATCAAGAGGGGAGAACTTTGCTTTAAGAAAAAATTCACTAACCACTGCTAAAATGCTGGGGCGATTTCTAATTATATTCAACTTATTATTGCTACAGAAGGAGGACAACTCCATATTAAATAATAAAACTTTGCATTTAACCATGTGTTTCTAATATTTTGTCCACCCTCTGCAGATGATATCAGTGGCCACTTTACAACAGATGACAACTTATCAATAAGTGGCGAAGAGGAACTTCCATTAGCAATGAAGAGCGAAATGGTAAAGCACTTGAAGAAAATGGGGTACATTCGACTAAATAAAAGCTGAAGGTGTAGGTTTTAGTGACCTACTAGCAAAATATTGAAGGGAAAGTAAGATTTGAACGGCAAGGTCCAACGCTACAGATATACTTTTTTTTTAAGTGATAAAGAAGACTTAAAAAAAATACAAGTCAATCAGTCTCTTATCAGCCACATATAAATTACTTACAAAAGTCATAAGTAACAATCTAACACAAACATTGGACTGCAATCTTCCACCGGAACAGGCAAGTTTCAGAAGAAACTATGATATTTATGGTAATACGAAGGATGTTCAACAATTATTGCAGAGGATAGATGAATATGAAATACCTCTCTGTGTAGAATTCGTAAATTATAAAAATACTTCTGACCCAGTGAAAAGCGAATTATTTATAAGAGCACTACAGAAACAGGCAATTAACAAAACCTACATTGAGATACTCTGTCACATATTATTATGCAACATCGTCATTTAGGCTGCACTCGGTAAACGTCCTCGCCCATTTCATGTTTGGACACGGTCATATTTACGCGCCTTGTAAGATGCAGAAGTCTCGCACAGTGATCATATTCTTACCCCTCCTTACTGTAGATAGTGGAAAATGAGTGGATTGTGAAAGAGAGGATGGTGGTTTAGGAGTGTTGGGTAGCATCCCGGTTCCTGTAAACCTAATTTAATTGACCTATATACTTTCCACACATTTCCACTTCTCCAAATGTTACCACTTCCTTTACGCTCCTACTGGTTATGCCTCGTTTCTATTTATATAACTAATATTGAAAAAATATATATTACTTCCTTAATTTAGGGTGCATAATTATCCTGTCTCTGAGCTCCTTCTGCCTCGAAAACAACTCCCCTTCTTTGATCAATGATTTGTTAAGTGACATTTCGCGTGCCATTATTTATTTACATAGACATTAAAAGAGCCGAGAATGCCAATACTAAAGGTCTTTTGCGAAGAATTGAGCGAGTCTTTGTTCCCTATCAATCCGCCGGTAAAGAAAACACAGCGCAGACATCGCGGGATTAATTGCAGCAGATGATTCAATCAACAAAGAATTGGAGGCGGTAGTTCTCTGCCAATATCATTCCATATCTTTCTAATTTCTTTAACACTTTTTGTGGGGGAATTTGGTGAAATTGCACTTAGTGCCAAAAATGTCTTAGAAGCTTTTAGATAACGTGGCACAAATCCTTAATTTTCCTATTATATTTGGGGAATTTTATTGCTTATTTATATTTATTGGTGTTACGGTTTAGCCTAGAGGAAACACCAGTCTCAATTACAGCGAAATTGAGCCACATCGAGTGTGGTCGGTCTCGGATGGAATTTCGTTTCGTGTTGACTTCAAGGTGGCTACAATACGTTGTCGAGACCGCTGGTTCGGATCCCACGTTAATCAGTAGATCCCCAATGAAAAATGAAAGTCCTCAAAAAGATATCAAATCCGTGGCAAAAACATTACCAAATAATAATAAAAAATTCTGACATTCCTTTTCAGTGGATTTCTAGCCCCTGGGTTTCTATAGACGCCACTTGCTCGTGATCAAAACTCATCAAGGTGGCGCAATTCAAGGTTTTGTTCCCCTTTATTTTCCCACCCATCACTGATCTATGAATTCATTCTTTCTGCTCTTAATAATACGATGGTGCTCTGTTTCAATTATAACCTACTTTCCAACCTTTTCGTCCTTCTTTGCTTTCCCTCCTTTATCTGCTTTTCCTACTATAACTCCTTTCTCCCGCGTCCATTATCCCGTCAACCGGCTATTCAATACCTGACGCCCCGGATTGAGGAGGAGGAAATTTTGTTGTCTTTGAAACCATACCAAATCCTTCCACTCCCCCTTCACTATTCCTCTCCTTTATTTACATTTGAGTATTTAATAGTAGTAATAAACTATCTTATAATTATCTTCACTAATTCATTTTTAACTGACCTTTGTAGGACCTCTTGGGATCTCTGTCAAAAGGGGCGTTTATTTTTATGGGGGCAAATTCGCTACACCTCTGTAAGCGAGGTTTACAGCCAACAAAAGTTTGTGGTAGAACGTTATGGTTATTTAGTTAAAGTAAGGATACGATAACCAACGAGGGAACAACCACCAAAATGTATGTTTAACAGAGGCTCGTAAAGATTCTTTTTCTCTTGAGAAAGAGGTGAAAAGTAAGAGGAAGTGAAATTGTGTGGATCCGTTACTTTCACAGGTTTGGGGACCAAGATGGCAAATTGGGGTGAGGGGTACAAATCTCGCAGGTGTCAGCCGTAGCCAGGTTGCCCATGTTACATCTAACGTCCCCTTGCGGGGGCGTAAGGGGAGGGATAAGGAGAAGAAAGGTGGGGTGGTGGGCATTATCAGTGGAAAAGAGCGGGAGGAATTCGGATATGTTAAAACCCATTACTCCAACTGGAGCCAAGAGCGAGGTAGAGCACCCCCCCCCCTCCCGGGCCCCGACCAGGGATGAATGGACGAAATCTGTTCGGCGACTAACTTTCAGAATTAGCCGCTGGCAAAGAGAGAGAGAGAGAGAGAGAGAGAGAGAGAAGATGTTTGTAAGGAAAGTGGGAGGGAAAGGGTAAAATGGAAATGTTTAGAAAGAATAAAGCATGGGTAGTCTAAATCTAGTCAGGGGTGGGCATTCCGCTCTTTAAGGTACCTAGTGTATCCGTCTTTACTCCCCCCCCCCGCAAAGAAAGTGGTGAGTCGGGGCATATTTCACCTCTAGGTCTCGAGGAGGCTCGCAAGACACATGATCCTTCAGATCACACTTTTGCCGAGGTCCTCTAGCAGGATGTGCCTGGGTTCCCCCCCCTCCATAAAAAACCCTCGCAGGATGTAACATAACATAACATAATTTCATGGATGACAAAAGCCACAAGGGCCTATCAAATGTCATCCGTATCCATCAAATCCCACCCACATAATGCATCCATAGGATTTTGTCAGATCATGCATCTACAATATACAATTTAAACCATCCATAGGATTATGTCAGACCATGCATCTACAATAGATAATTTAAAGCCTCCATAGGAGTCTGTCAAAAACAAAATCAAAGTTCCCCAAAAATATACAATAAAAAGAAACTGTATCCACAGGAATGAGTCAAGAAATACCCTCATACCAAAAAGTAAGAAGTTAACCCTCCATCCACATATAATCATCCAATCTGCGCTTGAAAACATTCAAGTTTGGGCTGTCTATAGTCTCAGGTGGCAAACTATTCCAATAATCCACCACTCTGTTAGTGAAAAATATTTTTTAACATCCAGTCTGCACCTCTGTTTTTTAATCTTTAAGTGGTGGCCTCTAGTTCTATTACTACCTTCTAACTCAAACAACTTGCTGAAGTCCAATTTATCCATCCCGAAAAGATTTTAAAAAGCTCAATCATATCTCCCCTCACACACCTTCTTTCAAATGAGAACATATTGAATACCCTCAGTCTATCTTCATATTCAAGGTACTTCAAGGATGGTATTATTTTTGTTGCCCTCCTTTGTACTGACTCTAACAAGTTTATATCATGTCTAAAATGTGGTGACCATGCTTGTAAACAGTACTCTAAATGTGGCCTGACATAAGAGTTATATAGTTTAAGGATAACCTCCTTACTCTTGTAGCTAACATTCCTTTTAATGTAACATAGCACCCTATTTGCTCTATTTTTTGCCTCAATACACTGCTTTGAAAACTTCAGTGACCTATCTACTACTACTCCTAAGTCCTTCCCATCTTCAACTGAATTAAGCCAATACCCATTCATCTCATAGCTAAATTCCATATTATCTCTCCCCATGTTAATAACTTTGCATTTAATAAGGTTAAAAGTCATCTGCCACTTCTGAGCACAAGCTAACAACTTATTTAGGTAACCCTGCACATTAAAGCTACCCTCAACCTCTTTGACTACAGCTGCCAATTTAGTGTTATTTGCAAAAATTTACACTTTGCTATTTACACCTTGCCCAAGATCATTTACATAGATTATAAATAATAAAGGGCCTAAAACTGATCCCTGAGGTACGCCACTAATAACATTGCTCCACTCTGACCTCATTCCTTCAGTACAACTCTCTGTTTCCTATCTTTCAGCCATTCAGTTATCCAATTTAAAACTTTCCCACATATCCCATGCAGTTTAAATTTGTAAACTAGTCTTCTATGTGTAACCTTATCAAAAGCTTTGCTGAAATCTAAGTAGATCATATCAACTTTATCTCCCCTATCTAATTCTTTAGTTACATAATCCATAAAATCCAGTAAATTAGTTAAACACGATCTACCTTTTATAAACCCATGCTGAGCATCATTAATTAACCTGCTACTCTCTAGATGATCAGAAATTCCCTTCTTAACTATCTTCTCAAGAATTTTACAGACTATAGAAGTTAAGCTTACCGGTCTAAAGTTATTTGGGTCCTCTTTGCTTCCCTTTTTAAAAATTGGCATTACATTTGCCAATTTCCAATCATTAGGTATTTCTTCAGACTCTAGTGATCTAATAAATATCTTCTCAAGAGCTACCGCAATACTTTCTACACCTTCTTTGAGTATCCTAAAAGGAATGTTGTCATGGTCAGATGCCTTACTAGTATTTAACTCCAATATAAGCCCTTTAATTTCTTCTCTGTCTATATTAATAGAATTTATCCCTACTTCCCTTGACCTAGAATTATCATCAATTAATCTAACTGGTTCCTCTTCTGTGAATACTGAAGCAAAATGATCATTAAGGACCTCTACTATTTCCTCACCAGATTCTTTCAAAACCAATCCTATTTAATAGGTCCTATTTTATCACTGTTAGATTTATTATTGATTCTATAATAGCTCAAGATTTTTTTATCTTTATTATTATTATTATTAACTTGTACAATGCCTAAGTAAGGCCACAACTAGAATAGTGTGCCCAGGTGTGGTCACCCTCCCTCAAAAAAGATATAGAAAGAGTGCAAGCTACGGCTACGAAAATGATACCATCATTAAGAAAATACAGTTATGATACACGGCTGAAAAAGTTAAACCTTTACAAATTAGAAACAAGAGGTATACGAGGTCAACTCATTGAAGTATATAAAATCTAATGGAATCGAAAATCTGGACTACTCCATCTGGTTTGAATTCAATAGAAATATTACACGTAATAACAACATGAAGATCGTCCCCCCCCCCCAAAAAAAAACCCTCGCAGGATATGTATGGGATCGATTCACACTCAGTCCATAGCTTTTTCAGCAATAATTCCTACTCTAGTTTGGTTGGAAGGGCAAAATTTGTTCTCTTAATTCAAAAGACAAAAAATGAAAAAGTGTTCATATTAAGAGCGGTGGCTTAGTTCGAAGATCGATTTTGCTTGGCTACGGCCGATTCGAGCACCTCAGATTCCAGCGAAGTTAAGCACATCGGGTGCGATGAGTCACCGGTTGGTATTCCGATTTGGGTCGACTGTAGGTAATAATGCTTTTGTTCTTACGTTTAACTGTAGGTCCCAACCTATAAATAAAAAAAATAATATTATTTTGCTATGTATGGGGCAAATATCGTGACACTCCTATACTATACATTCGCAAGTAAGATTTCCATCTCAAAATATTGCTATTCACAGTCCCTTTGCCACTGACTTCTTCCACTGAAGAATGTAGCGGTCAACACAAAAAGGCAGGTGCAAAAATATGCCTAAATGGATGGCAAAACCATTAATATAACAAAATTTATGGATGTCAAAAGCAACAAGGGCCTATCAAAGAACACGCGAGTCAATCCACATCCCAACATCCCTCCATACATTACATTCAAAGGATAGTGTCCATAAAATCGCCTTGATGTTATAACTATTCAAGGCTCATCAAATGTTATACCATGCGACTACAATATACAATAATATCAATATTAAAACTAAAAAAAACAATAACCTCTTCCCATATACTCGTCTAAACTGCACTTTAAAATAATTAGATTTGCAACCTTTATTACATCCTATGCTAAATCATTCAATAAATCTAACACTATTTGTGAAAAAATATTTTCTTACATCCAATCTACCTCCCCTTTTTTCTAAGTTTCGAGTAGTGACCTGTAGTCCCATTGCCACCCGCCAACTCGAAGAACTTTCGAAAATCCAACTTATCCACCCCAGAACAAATTTTAAAAAGCTCAATCATATCCCGTCTCACACACCTTCATTTAAATGAGAACATATTTAATAGCCTCAGTCTACATATTCAAGGTGCTTTCGGGAAGGTGTTATCTTCGTTGCCTTCTTATGCCATAACTACGACAGGTTGCTACCATGTCTAAAATATGGGAACGATTCCTGTATACAATCTCAAGACGTGGCGTAACATACGACTTTAAGAGTTTAAGGGTAACCTTATTTTTGTAACTAACATTCCGCTTAACACTCTATTTGCTTTATTTTGTCTCAAAACATTATTTAGAATACCTCAGTGACCTATGTATCTACTACTACTCCTAAGTCCCTTTCATCTTCGACTGAGTTCAGCCAATGCCCATCCATTTCATAACTAAATTCCTTATTATATCTTCCCATGTGTCTAAATTTGCATTTTTTGAGGTTAAAAGTCACATGCCACTTTTATGCGCAAGCAAATAACTTTTTTAAGTCGGTCTACACTTTATAGTTACCC
Source organism: Ceratothoa steindachneri (assembly GCA_963969495.1). Classification (NCBI taxonomy): domain Eukaryota; kingdom Metazoa; phylum Arthropoda; class Malacostraca; order Isopoda; family Cymothoidae; genus Ceratothoa; species Ceratothoa steindachneri. Next base: position 107,792,421 of record OZ018331.1, read on the forward strand.
TCAACTTTTACAAAAACTACTAATTTGGGGTCATCTGAAAAAATATTACACTTTGCTATTAACTGCTTCCCCATACTTATAGATTACAAATAATAAAGGACCCAGAACTGATTCCTGAGGTACCCCACTGACAACATCCCTCTAATGTGACTTTACTTCATTTAATAGTGCCCAATGCTTCCTATTTTTCACCCATTCCGCTATCTAATTGAATACTCTCTCACATATTCCAAACCTTTATAATTTATTAACCAGTCTCGGATGTGGAGCCTTGTTAAAGGCTTTACTAAAATCTAAGTAAATACATCTACTAACTCCATTATCTATAAATTCCATTAAGTTTATTAAACATGATCTTCATGTTATAAATCCATGCTAAGTATCGTTGATTAATCTACTATTCTCTAGCTAGATGCTAAGAAATATCTTTTTTAAACTATCTTCTCAAGAATTTTGCAAACTATAGAACAGTGATTTTCAACCGGGTGGCCACGGGAGCGACCCCCCAAATCATTTTTAAAATGTCTAAATTTCAAAAAATAGGTATTTCAAACATTTCTAAAAAATCTGACCCTTGAAAGTATTTTGAAACTAGCTTCCCTGCATTGTGCAACCTAAAAACAACGAAAAGAGAATGATTGCAGACAGTGAATGGAGAAATGAGAGTTGCCTTGTCAACTCAACGTCCCAATATTAAAGAATTATGTGATTCTCATCAAGCTCAAATTTCCCATTAAACTTTTAAACGTAATATTTATTTATTTTCAATTTTTTTATGTCTTATTTCGATTAAATTAGGTTAAATGTCAATTGCGGTTATTTTGAAGTGCCTTCCACGTAATTATGTATTTATACGTAAATTATTTAAGATTGGGGCTTCTAGATATCAATTAGGGTTCCACTATGATAAAAAGGTGATAAACCACTGCTATAGAAGTTAAACTTACAGGTCTAAAGTTATTCGGGTACTCTTTATTCCCCTTCTTAAAAATGGGCATTACATTCATTATTTTCCAATCATTTGGCACTTCTCCAAAATCTAGCTGTCTGGAATATATTTTCTCCAGTTATTGGAATGTTTTCCACACCTTCTTTAAGCAGCCTGGAATGAATGTCATCCAGGCTAGAATCTTTAACCCCAGTTTAAATTTATGAATCTTGAATAAAAAAGTTGACCTTAATAGAGAAAGTTTTCCTCATTTTAAGGTGTTTTTAGAGACAGAGATTAAGTTCATTATTTTTATTGTAATTATTACACTAATATTTTTGTTTCTTTAACGAGCGACGTGCTGGACTTTAATACACTTTTCTCCTATAGTTAGATCTATGAGAGGAAGAACAGACAGATGAAGAACAAAGATTTGTAAAGGAAAAAACTGGTAGACAGGAGCTGCCAAGTGTAGGCCATGAATGGTCTTTTGCAGTCTCCTTCTTTTCTTATGTTCTTATGTTCTTAAGTGGATGTGCGACTCTTTCGACTGTAAAAGCTGTCACGAAAGGGGCGTATCCGAACCCACCAGGAACCCATTCCAACTTGCAAAGGGGGAAGTGATAAGTGATCGGATTTAATAATTTCGAACTTTATTTTTTATATCCATTAACTTCTCGTGAAGAAAAGGTAAAACAAAATGATAAAAGAAAGCATGACTAGAGGGAGAAAACAAGGAACCGAGAGTAATCAGATGAATGAGTGGAAGCGAAGAGGAATTTAAACTAGTGCAAAAAAAAGAAAAAAAAGTAGATCCCTTAACTTAGTTCAAATGTATGGGGTCATCACTTCTTTGTTGTTTACTAACGGTAGTCTTGCCTTCATTAGACGATGGCTTAACAGTTCTTGAACCCTTTGGTAGATGGGTTTTAACGGTAGAGTCTAAGTCATCTTACCCACTAATCACATAATATATATCGATCAACCTTGCAGCAATTTTCTGGAAAATGGCTCTAAGCTCTAAAGTTCGCACTTGTCTTAAGGCAACATCCCGATCTTAACTTCGAGGGTTTGGAATTTTTTACTTACATTTACTATACATTCTTGCGATCTTCAATCTGTTATCAACAATGCCTCGCTATTTTCCTCATAAGTGCAATGCCTTCTTTGCCAGTAGACAATTGCGTATTATTTGTATGCGAGTTTGTGTGTGTACTAAAATTTTGCAATTAAAAGTATGTAATTGCGAATAAAATGAAAAATAGCGCACATGACTTAAAATAAAATAGTTCCTTTCTTTTGTGTGTGCGCAGATTAGAAGTCTGCGCTACACATAACTGTGTCCAACTCAACCTATCTCTTCAGTGCACAGAGAGCCGTGATAGTGTGAGTGTTGCCAAAGAGAGCTCCTGGTGTTTATTACGCGTTTGCCATTACCAAAATGAAAGGCAATACGAAACATGGCTAAAATAAGGGAAGAACTAGTGGGGAAACGGTTTTTGAGCGTGTCAAAGAGTTGTAGATTGAAATTGAGCAAAATATCTGAGTGGGATTGGCGGGCTGGTGTAATAAGGGCATGTACCCATGCGGATTCAAATCACCCAGAGCTTCAGGTAAGTGTTAACTGGTATGCTTTTAGTGGTAACCCTTTTGGTTGCCTTAAATGTAGTATCGTCATTTCGCTAATATTTGCCAGCCTGGGCTTATTGTAGATTTCCGTCACAAATTAACTTGAGCATATTGTTACGCCCCACCTCGAGACATGAGACAGCTATGCCTAAAACGGTGCCAAGCTGCATATGATCTCAGATGGCTACATGCATCTACATGAAACACTGTAGCGAAACATATCGTAGTGAATTTAGTGCTAAAGCCTATCTGGCGTTCTACTTTGGCACAAGTACTCGTACTCAGGTCATTAAGTCTATCTGCGGGGTGGGTGGAGTTTGTTGTATTTATTTTTAGTTTAGAACTCTTCATTAGGCAAGTTAATGTAAAATGCATTTATTAATCTGTTAAATTAACATTTGTAATTATATTAGGCGTATACGTGTGAACAGGTGTGAAAAGTTGCACTATATTTAATGCACCAGACACATTTTATAAGTTTTGGCAGATGAAGCCTATTATATATCTGCCTCCTCTAGTTAGAGGCATATTAGAATTGAGAAATTCTAATCATGGGATGGAAATAAAAGAAAGTTTGAAGAGGAAATCTAACTGAAGAGCATCTGCATAGTATATGGTAACTAGGAGTTACAGTTAAGCCAAGGTCAGTTACTAGTATGTATGCAGGAATCTTTAAAGGTTTCGTGGCATTAACATGGCAGACATTGTTTGGCCAATCTTCTCAATATAAGTAACGTATGTACTAAAAGAATTCTCAGTGTCATCGAAGGGGGCATTAATCCTACTGAATTGATCACGTAACAGTCAGTGAAGATATGGTAATGAGGAAAATATGTTAAGAAGGATAATGCGTAATCTTGATGACGAGTTAACGTTGTGAACTCGCTGATCTGCAGAGGGGATACAAAATCTCTCATAAGATTGTTGATAAGCAAACTCGATATTTGCTTATAGAACCCAATTGTCCCAAGCAACTGGGGAAACTAATGCGCTGATAGAGGATTCGAAGCATGTTTGTACTCTGTACTTAAATAATTCACCTGTTCGCCATTTAGCTTGGAAGGGAATCCCAGCTTTCACCAGAGTATTTTTTTGGGTCGTTTCCTCAACCAAAATTCCAGATTAGTATTAATAGGCTCTGGGCCCAGCGATACTTGTCTTAAAATTATCAAATGATACTAGATTTGGTTATTATTTACTTTACCGTAATCACTTTTCTGTACATTTTATTACGTCTTCCTGTGCTTTGTTCAAATCTGTTCTTTCTTTGGCGGTCGGAAGGCGAAATGCGATAAAATAGTTTTATACTGATCGGTCGAAATCGGAGTAAAGCTCGATTTTCACCACATTTCGCCACTTACGATCGCCAATAATGAAGAATAGATTTGAACAAAACGCAATATATAGGTCAAGAAAAAAAAAAGCTAACAAACTAACCTTCAATTTTTAAATTACCAGTTTGTAAAAATATAAACAACTCGTAAGCACACCAAAAGCTCCGATTTTGTTGCATTTCGCCTTACAACCACCAACAGCGAAGACCATATTTAGATGAATAACCCCAAGAAAAGTTTCCAATGCACGATTAGGGGCACTGTGAACCTCTTTTACGCTTTCCGATCCAAAACAGTCAAATGGGGGAAAAGGTGACGAAGTAAGTAAGCTCGGTCAAAATTATGTAGACAATATGACGTCAATAAACCAATCTTTTGCAAAAAATACTATCCATTGTGAGGTCATGACAATTAAGGAAGAAAACAAAATACTGATTCATACTATCATTATATTAATAGTAACATCGAATAATTGTATATAGATGGATTTGCAAAAATGTACTTGACACAATAGTAGTTATTATTTTTTTTTTTTAGCGATTACGGTTTTATAAATATTAACCCTAGATTTTACAAAACCATAAGCCATCTTTAACTAGGCTCCTCTGGTGGGTTCCTCAAAATCTTACCAACTTTCCTGATCACCAGGTAGGATTACATTTAGGCACGAATTATGACTATAAATTCCCTTCACCCCCGCGCCAATTAACCCACATTGTCATGAGGTAGCCCCCAGTCATTCGCCAATCATTAATTGTAAAAAAAAATACTACGCACCATTAGGTAGACTTAAATCGATAGGCTCCGTTCGAAACCGAGTGGTCGTAAAATCCTCGAAGGAAATTTGTTCCTGATCCTTCAGTTCAAGAAACGTCGATATAGGCCCTGAGATATCCCTTGTTCTCCTATATAGGTAGGCCTGTTCCTGGATGTTTTACTTGCACCAGCAGGTGGATCTACGTAACTTCACCCTTGTCTTTTTTTTAATATCTGGTCTTTTATTGTCTGTCCCCTTTTACAGGGGCGCTTTGCTTGTATTGAGTTCAAAGGAGAGTTGCGAACCACCCTTGTAACGAGTCTCGGTTAGTCCTCTTCAGACTATGGTTTGGGCCTTCCACATATTTTCACTTTAGCTAACTTCACCTCTTTTTGAAGCACTCGTAAGAGGGTTGGATTTTCCCTCCCTCGAATTTGAATCGCAATAGCAACGAAGGCACCGCAGACCCTCCTGTAGGCATTGGGACCGAAAAGGCACACAATCCTTTATATGTCATCCGCAGCAAAGCTGCCCATGCTACACGTTACACCTTGCGGGGAACCCACTGACTGAGGGAGCGACATGCCCTATAGGCTGCTGTACCCCAGGCAATCTCAAACTAGATTAATACTACCAGGGCGTTATTTCTAGACATTTCCATTTCATCTTTTTTTCGCCACGTCGCCTCCTCGCCTATTGGACGGAGGCTATTCTCGCAGATTTAATCGCCGACCAGACTTCGTCCATTCATCCTTGGTCAGGGCCAGGTGGGAGGGGGTTCTTTCACCATCTCCTGGCTCCGGTTGGGATAGTTTTGAACTTCCTTGTATTCTTTACACCCACTCTTTTCTACTGCACTCCCCCGGCCCAACTTATTTTCTCTATCTATCCTTTTACGCACCCGCAAGGGGGTGTGACCTGTCTTTTTCACCTTTTGGTGGACATTTTATTTATTTCATATCGAAATGTTTAGTTGCTTTTGAACAATAGCGGTCCCATTTGACCCAGGGACCGCGATTTTCCAAATGGACAAAACTGGGACCTCTAGTGTTCAAATGTGTCATTTTGAAAATAACTCATTTTCAAATCCACTCTTCAGAAATTATAAGGTGATTTCAGTATTGGTAATGGTACGTTGGAAATTCCACTGTTTAGGTTTGGTTGATGTTTATATCTATGGCACTGTAGAGATCTGGTTCGCTCGCTCATCAAACCAAGTTCCTTACCTGATGAGAGACCAACCCTCATCGACATACACAGGAGTTTCCAGGCAGCGGCTCACCGGAGAAACGACAACAAAAAAACAACTTTAAAATGACTGGTTAATGGGACTCCCAAATACAACACAATAGACTAACTAATTAAACTTATAACAAGTGCTAAAAATTAAGCACAAGTCTGCTCCTTAACAACTCCACACTGATAGCAGAGACAAAGCTCAGGAAAACCATTCCACAACTTAACCCTCTGAAAGGAAACGAATCTGGCTCTAGCCATTGTGGAAGATATATGGACAATAAGTTTGAGGGAATGTCCACGGGTCACTTTTCCTAGATCGCACGTACAGCTTCCATCAAGAAAGGGGACAGACCATAATCAAATCACCCAGAGAAATTATCTTACCATAGGAAAGCCAATCAAAACCATCGACCCTCCTTAGTCTACCTTCTCCAATATCCTAGTCACCAAGATGGCTAGTATTCCATACTACGGGAGCAAAATCAAGAACAGGTAGAGAATGCCAGCAAGGCCTCTGGCCCGGATGACATTTCTAGATTACTTAAAGGTGTGTAAAGCATTGTTGTAGCTCTGGAGGAAATATATACTAGATCACCAGAGTTTGGAGAAGTTCCAAATGGTCATAAAATAGTGAATGTAGTGCCCATTTTTAAGAAGTGAAGTAAAGAGGATCCGAATAATTTTAGACCAATAAGTTTAACTTGTATAATTTGTAATATTCTTGAAGGTAGTTAAAAGTGGTATTTCTCAGCATCTAGAGAGGGGTGGGTTAATCAATGATATTCAGCATGTATTTAGAACAGGTAGATATCATGCTTAACAAACTTACTGGAATTTATGCATTATCTAACAAAACAATTGTATAATGGAGTTAGTAGATGTAATTTACTTAGATTTTGACAAAGCCTTTGACAAGGTTCCACATACGCGCCTGGTTAATAAATTATAAATGTTTGGAATATGTGAGAGAGTATTTAATTGGATAGCGGAATGGGTGAAAAATAGGAAGAATTGGGCAGTGTTAAATGGAGTAAAGTCACATTAGAAGGATGTTGTCAGTGGGGTACCTCAGGGATCAGTTCTGGGTCCTTAATTATTTGTAATCTATAGGTATAAATGACCTTGGGGAAGCAGTTAATAGCAAGGTTGAGGGTAACTGTAAAATGTAGACCCACTTAAAATAGTTATTTGCTTGCTCATAAAAGTGACATGTGACTTTTAACCTCCAAAAATGCAAATTTAGACACAGGGGAAGAGATAATAAGGAATTTAGTTATGAAATGGATGGGCATTGGCTGAACTCAGTCGAAGATGAAAGGGACTTAGGAGTAGTAGTAGATACATAGGTCACTGAAATTTCCTAAGCAGTTAATCGAAGCAAAAATTAAGGCAAATAGTGTTAGGCTGAATTAATTGGAATGTTAGTTACGAAAGTAAGTAGGTTATCCTTCAACACTATAACTCCTATGTTAGGCCACATCTTGAGCATTGTATAGAGGAATGGTTCCCATAAAAGGGCAACAAAGATGATACCTTCCCAGAGGCACCTTGAATATGAAGATAGACTGAGGGTATTAAATATGTTCTCATTTGAAAGAAGATGTGTGAGAGGAGATATGATCCATTATTTTAAAATTTGTTTGATAAGTTGGATTTTGGAATGTTCTTCGAGTTGGCGGGTAGTAATAGGACTAGGAAACAGTGGTATAGGTTGGATGTAAGAAAATATTTTTCACAAATAGTGTGTTAGATTTCAGGAATGATTTACCACAAAAAGTAAGGGCGAGTAGACATCTGAATATTTTCAAGAGCAGCATGAACGAGTGAGTATATGGGGATGAAAGGTTATTGTGGTGGTTGTTGTTTTGTCTTGTAGGTATGAATAGTACATATTTTCATATTGCTATTATTGTATATTGTAGTTGCATGGTAGAGCTTTGGACGAGCCATGAATGGCGATAACTTCAAGGCGATGTCAAGGACACTTATCCTTCGGATGTTTTTTTTATGGCTTTTGTCTATAAGAATCAACATTTACTATAGGACTATTGTCCAATAAATACCGAAATAACACCACAACTGCCAAAACCTCTTGAAGAAATATACTTACACATTTTTGTACCGAAAACAAAAGGCCCCACCAACGGTTTTGCAGAAAACTGAATGAATAACCTGTTGAAGTTGAAGACAACTCTCAGAATTCAAAGTCAGTACAGCTAAATAAAGTTTCAAGTCCTCTATAAAGAGCAAGCATTTTAACTCCAGACCAGCAACAACATGGTTAATGTATATTAAAAACGAGCGGACCAACAATAGAGCTACGACTTTCATACTGCTACCATTAAGAAAGTCTTTCAATGAGCTACTGCTACCATGAACTACTGCCACCTTCATACGCTCCCAATAAGAAAGTCTGACGAATCAGTAATCGACCACCAAGACAAGACAATTTCTGAGTAGCAACTGGTGGTTTACCGCATCAAAGACTTTCCTATAATCAAATAAGATAACGTCAACAGAATGGGCCCAGGTCATAATGAATGGTAACATAATTGTAGTATTGGTCCTACACAGAGATACCAGATCTAAAGCCAAACTTAAAAAGACTCGGTAAATTGTTAGAACCAACACATTGGACCAAAAGGAAGTAAGACTAATTTGACGGCAATTCTAGGTCCAAGTGAATACCACTCTTGAACGACGGCATGACATTACCGTCTTTCCGGACCGTAGAAACCTTACCAGGACCCAAGTCACCAGAAGGCGCCAAACCTCCAAAAAGTGTAAAGACCTGGTCAACATCAAAGTTCCTCCACTCAAACATCATCTCAGAGCGCTGGTGTGGGTGAGGAGTTGGTTTAAGATAAGTTAAACACCTTGGAAAAAGTAGTCACAAAACCAATGGCCATATCCACACAATCAGAAATCCAATACCATCTACTAGTAGTAAATGCAGTGAACTGACAGTTAGCTTGTTGACCTTTTTTTCTTTCTCATAATGATGTCGAGATTTTCTTCTGCTGAGGAATGAACACGTCAAAGAGTGCGCGAGGATTGGGCGTCCAGACGAGCGTTTCGCTCTTTCTCACACTTATTACATGACACGAATCAGGTTACCCCCCTCCAGGATGCCTGGCAAAAAAGATGGGAAACGGTCGAGAGGAACTTAAAGTTGCATGTCATCTCGCCGCGACTGTTCCCTTGGACCTACCCTCCCACTGCCGCATCGGCTTCAGGGCGCTTGTTGTCCTCTTCGAATTCGGTACACTCGTGGGACGCACCGCCATCTGATGGGGTGCTGTGGCAACTGAGCTGGCCCCCAAACTGTTCGGCACATTCTTGTTGAATGACTCAGTCTGGAGGATCTTTGCGCACGTTGCCTGTCCCGGTACACATTTTATTTTATTCTCTTTGGGGTTGGTCGCATGCTCGTGCTCCATTGGGGCTTCCTCCTTGCTTTTGTTTTGGCGTTTTTGTTTTTGTTTTTAGGTTTGTGCTTCTGTGTTTGTTTTGTTAGAATTTTAAAGTAGCCATGGAATAATCTGGGATCACCACCAAAGGACTTTCATAATCCGAAAGTGCCTTTAATACTGCTAAACCAGGTCTGTACAACCTGGAGAAAATTTCAACAAACACCACTTTTAAAACGCTCAAAGTAAGCCGGAGCAGCCCGACCGAACTCACGGTGAAGTATAGTTCCTAGGGATAAAATTATGAAAACCCACAGAGAATACTCATTAATTGTAAATGACACCTATTCATCGAGATTAAAAAAAAAAAATCAAAGTTCTAGCGAAAGTTAAGAATAGAATCATTAATTAGATTGTAGTTGGGTCTATCTAAACCAGTCAAACCTGACCACATTCAAGGCAAACAAACCTGACCTATAAATAAATGATTTTACATTTTCGAATTTTACTTTAATTTTTCGTGTTTGGAGGACTTCTATTCTTAAAATGTGCATAAAAACTGGGAGTCCTATTCTTCAAATGGGCAAAATTTGTACCCTTACTGTTCAAATGGGTCAATTGGGACCGCTATTCTTCAAAAGCTCCGTTACTGTAATTTCCCACACATAAAGTAATAGGTATTGCAGTGGCTACATGCCCCTGTTCTTTGCCAGTATGATGCGACCTTAAAAAAATAAATATATAAATAGACTCATATCGGCACTCTCATAATTTCCAAATATCTTTATTTTAAATTCAAAATCCTGTGGTCCCTCGATAATATCTAATTGGGCAGATATTCTTTAATAAAATAATATTTGGTTGGTTTCAAAGCAAACCACTAGCTTCAGTCAATCAGGGGTCAACACTCTCTCTCTCTCTCCCATTTACAACGTAGGTATAGAATTTAATTTCTATCCATACTGAAAATTTTGTTCACAAAAAAACCCACCTGTGTATTGTGAAAGAAGATGCTTCACTCCGTTGTATTCCCTTAATGCGCCACAGCCTTTTTTTTTCCATCGGCTGTGAATTTAGTTAGGGTTATGTCTGATTAATTGGTTTACCTGAAGTTGTAAACACCAGCCTCTTTCACCCTTATCTTTGAAAGTCATTGTCGATTCTTTACGAAGAAAACAGCTTCCAAGCCTATTTTTAAATATATAGACTTGAAAAAAAGGTCGGGTTGTATTCTGTCGGGCGATAATAGGCCGAAGGACTATTAAAAAAAACACCTTAAAACTTAGGCTTATTAAAATAAGCCTATTTCTTCAAGTATTTAAAAAAAATAAAGTTTAAACCCTTTCACGAACTTTAATAGCGTATGACTTCATTTCTCTCGTTTCGAAGGTTGTAATACATTGAAGCGTCTTCTATTTTCACTGTAATAGGCTTATGAGAACAATAAGCCTAAAGGAATAAAAAGAATCGTGTTACAAGGTAGAAAGTATCTCAACAAGGGGTTCCACGTTGCTCCCCGATACAGTATATAAAAAAGGAATAAGTCGCGTTTATAACACACTTTTTGCAGAGGTCTAATCTCACTTAACATTATCATGACCATATTCGAGTTATCCTTATCAGGCGGGATATTTTTTTTATCGAGGTTTAGTTATAATTTCAAAACTACTTTTTACATTCTACATTGTTGTTAAGACTACTTTTACCCAGTGTTAGATTTATAACCTTTAGGAAACGAGCAGATAAAAATTAACGATATTCGAAGTATAACTGGTATACTACTATAACTTCCCATCACTTGTAAGCAAAATATCCTAGAATTCCTATACTGGGATGAGATCCTGCTGTGAAAGAAGGTTCGGCCTTATACGCCCCTGGCCTCTCCCTGCCATCCAGTTAGCCAGCGAGAGCAAATTGGCCTTGTAATTAGAAGAACCAATTTTTGTTTATCAAACAAAAGAAAAAAAATTGTGCTTCTTTTTCTTCCAGTACTGGCTATGTAATGTAATGGTGTCACCCACCACATTGCCTATCAACATTGTGAGATGTAATTTTGCCAAAGAGCACAAAAAAAAACTGAAAGAGAAAGTTAAAAGGAAACCATATTGGAAACCAATTATGAGATGGAGGGGATTATTTACTCTCCGTTAGACAGGTGATTCTCTCATAGCATATTGCTGGTAAGAAGGGGGTGTAAACACGAGACAGGTACACGTATTCGAATGCGGCGTCGTGTGTAAGGGGAGGGAGAGTTGGGGTTATTAGGGGGATAGGGGATGGAGCGAGTTATGCTAGTGAGTTCAAGGGCGGAGCGGACATGAAAAGAGAGGGCAAACCACTATCTTTTCTCTCTCCCTCTCTGCAAAACGATTCAAGTTCTTAGTTCTGCGTCACTGTGAATATACGAACTTATTCTTAAATGTGGCTTTTCCTACCAGTATTTAGGGTTTGCGAAAATTATTATTGCATTTCTTGTTATTCTTAATCTAACCTTTACGCCTTCATCTGTCTGCTCCACCTCACTTTCTCCAGGTGGCAATGCCCTTATTGGTTACTTCACTCGTGTTTCTCAACTCAAAATATTATCTTATCCACCCACCCACCCATAGTCCTTTGAACCAGAGATTAATTAATCTATCCTCGCAATTTACTTCTTAGTGGATAAAGGAAAGGAATGAGGATAGGTAGTGAATGTGTTTAAAATAGGCACATAACAGATGTTTGCGTTATCTGGACAACATGAATAGGAATGAAGATCTTGCGTTGCATGGAGTGCAACTTGTGCTATTGAGTGAGGAGTGGTATGGTGCATTTCTTGGGAATCAGTGTGTGAGCTCGATAATTATGTGGGTTGAGTTGAGATTTCCAAGGGTGAAACTGTGCATAGTTGTAGTTTATAAATTCCTGCGGAGTTGGGACGAGTGATGGAAGGAATTGGAAATGATGGCTATAGGTGAGGGAAAGGTGCTGTCTATGCTGATGACCAAGTAAGTGTTAATGAGTGAGTGGGACTTTGGGGAATGTTGATTGAAGGTGTTTGGAGGCGAGAAGGGGAGGCAAATGATAGGAGTACAGATAGGTAAGTAATAGGGATACTCAAAACAAATGATAGAGCTTGGGATACGGAAAATTATAGGGGCACGGATAAGGCAAATTATCGGTATGGCTAAGGCATATGATGGCGGTATGCATAATGCAAATGATTGGGGTGCGGATTAAGCAAATGATAGGGGTGTATCATTTGCCTTATGCATAAGGCAAATGAAAAGAGGTACGCATAAGGCAACTGATAGATGCACACATAAAGCAAACTGCAATTGCGATGTTTTGAATGCCAGCAAATTTTCATCAACGTTGAAATATTGAATAAATTCTGGAGGTTGTGTATTGTTCATGTTGCATGAAAATATGATAGCATCAACGCCATTAGTCTATGGGAGTGAGACTATGTATGGTGTGGAAAGAGGAATAAAGAATGAGTGTAACGCGATGCAAATGGATAATTTGTGAGGGGTGTTGGGGGCGAGGAGGATATATGGAGTTAGAAAGGACTAAGTAGTTTTGCAATGGTATGGAATTTACAGTCATGGCAAAATTTTTTACGATCTATATCATCACTTCATCATCATCATCATCATCACTAACTATATTTTAAGAAGGGGATTTTTTTTCAGTATTTGAATAATAATTTCATCTTAGTTTGGTTATGACTTATGTTTTTTATCAAAGTTATTTCTAATAATTCTTTTATAATATCAAAAAACAAAATGGTGAAGTTCAGAAATAAATATAACGGCCGTATGCTAAAACAAATGTGAAATGCACATTTGAGCGAAAAAACTTTTTTTATGTTTTTTACATTTTAGCCTTTTGCATATAATAAATTTATAAATAATTGTGAAGCTACACAAAATCTGATAAAAATACATTTCACATTTTTCTTAGCATACGACCGTAAGTATCGAAATTGTATGAACTTTTTAAAACCCAAAGAATTACAAATGGTGAAAGTTCAGAAAATTTAGATATTTTGAAAGGGGGAAAATTTAGTTGAGTTCCTTTTTAAAACTACTATGATTGGCGAAGTTCAGAAAATTTATAAAAATTTAACCATGGCTGCTTTTTTTTAGATTTTAAATTTTAATCTTAGTAGCGAATCGCAAGCTCTCCCCGTAGGCGGGAGTGGCGAAGTCATTGCCTGGTTGGTTTATCCATATAAGAAAATTGATGCGCGCAGTCAGTATTTACAATGATGTCCCTTGTTTTCCAAGACCAATTCGTTTTGGTATGCTGAAGACCAAATTGGGGATATCTTGACTGATATCCTCCATTTTTGTTCCACAATCACCCGCAACTGCTAACTGTTGGATGGTTTCCTTTTATCAACCGCCAGTTTGATTACCGCCAACAAATTCTCTCTTGGGCTCAAATCTGGCCAATTCTCAGACCAAGGTCCCAAAAGTTCGATGTTATTTTCAGCTAAGAACTTCGACTGTATTTTTCAGCATGATTGTGAACCTTGTTAGAAAACAAAAAGAATAACAAAGTTTTTGGTTGAAAATAACGTCCTACTTTTGGGGATCTTGGCCCAGGAATTCGCAAGATTTTTCAGCCAATTGAGAATTTGTTGGCGATAATCAAACTGGCAGTTGATAAACAGAAGCCGTTTAATTGTGACCAGTTGCGGTGCTTACTGAACAAAAATGAAGCGATATCAGTCAAGATATCATTACAGATTTGTCCTCCAGCATGCCAAAACGAATTGAAGCAGTGTTGAAGAACAAGAGAAAATGGGTTTGGACTCTAAATTCTTTTGTATTTCACCTTCAAATTATGATACAAACAGTAAAACAAAATGTAACGTTTGATTAGTTCTATCAATTTTCTTAATGAAAAAATATATAGTAGTCTCAAAACATTTGGCCATGACTATAGAAAAATTGGAATGAGGTCGTAACCGCAATTATCCCAAATAATGTATTACCGACATGTAAGAAAGATGGGTGAAAATAGAATTGTGAAGAGAGAATGAGAGAGAGTTTAACGCGGCCTGAGAAAGTTGCTAGACCGCGTAAAAATGGAGTGATTTATATGAGACTATTTGAGAGACAGGAGTAGGTTTGTGAGGGTAGGGAGGGGTGGCTTGGGGATTTCTGCCCAGAGATGATCCCCATCGCTACGAAGCGCCGATGGCACAGAAAAAAAAGAAGTTGAGTACCTTGGTATTCAGTTGGGTATGAAGTGGGAAATCTGGAGAAAACTTTGCAGTGTTTATTGTGTACCGATTCTACTTTGTGGGATAATGGATTTATGATGGTAGGCAAATTATCAACCACTTTATTATACATAGTTGAAATAGTCTTCATAACTTCTAAGTTGGTCAACCGTTAAATTTTGTATGCATGACCGTATTTCTATTACCTATAGGATTGAAATTTCAAGTTATGAAAAAACTGTTGGTTTAAATTCAAAGTTTAACTTTGTTTATGAGAGTAATTTATAAATATACCGTTGCCAAGTAGAAAAGATTGAAATTATTATATTTAGCGAGCCTACTAAATCTTCGGGCATTGCACTCTTAACCACTCGAGAGATTTTCATAGCTGTTGATTTTTTCCTTGAGGTTTTTTTTTTAGGGATGAGAGAATTATCTTTCTTTTCTGTACGCTACCTGATTATCTAAATACATAAATTTCACCAAGTGGGACAGAATATTCGTTAGAAACGTCTAAAAAAATGGAGGGACACATTGTAGTGAAATGATTATAATTAAAACAAATGAGCTGAGAGAATTGTACGAAAGATAGAGCCTGAAAATAACTTACATAGTAACCCCAAATTAATCCTTGGGACGGGAGAGTACTCGAAAGTGCGAACTTTATTTTCCCCATGCTACGCCACCGAGGAGCACAACGGAGAGTGGTGTCGTGAGGGGGGGGGGGCATGATATACGAGTCGTCGGATAGTGAAGGACTGAAAAAGCACGCGAATCTGGACAAACAAGTCGCGTTTGTGCGCTCGGTCTTGAGTGTGCAATGTTGAAATTTGAAATGTAAAAAAAACAAGGTTTGCTGACCAAAAAGTCGCGTGCTCTCACTTATTCTGATTTATGACCTTACGCCTTCCAAAACTTTCAATAATTCAAAGCCTAACCTTAGGAGGAGTTATATCATTCGGAAGAGAATGTGAAACAACATAAGGGTTTCAAATTTCGTTAGAACGGTCGAATAGTTATGATGTTATTGCCAAAACAAATTAATTCATGGGCTAACCTTGAGAGGACCATGAAAGTTATACCATTCGAAAGAGAATATAAAACAACATAAAGGTTTCGAATTTAGTTAGAATCGGCCTATTAGTTACAATGTTATTACAAAAAACAAAAGAAAAGCAAAACGGGGACCGACCTACCGGCATAGTGAGATGTAGAGTTGCCCGCGACTAGACTAGCACGTGACTAAAAGAGTCATAACTTCATTTCGAACTTTACCCTCCTTGGAAACAAGTGAAGACTGAATCAGGTTTTCGATCAACTTGTAAGGGAGATGCGACCAGAGATACTGTACGCTTTGTAGCTTTGCCTTCAGGGGATATAAACTCGTATGCAGCAGTCCAGGTTTGTATACGAACTTGTGGCTGAAGATTTTTATTGCACATCCCGCCCTAGGACATGTAGAATTTACGATTTACCGTTAAGTGTGCCCCCACCGCTGCGTTGAAGGAACCCAGGTTTCTGTTTAGTTTAAAAATCAATGTAAAAAAAACGAACACCAAACCAGTATTTGCAGTTTCTTCTTTTCTGCCATCACGATGTGCAACCGTTATTCCGCCGACCATGTTCGTAGTATCCGTAAATTGCCCATCGCGAATAACCACACGGACATTCATCAAGCATCTCGACCCTCACTAGGATTCCTATTTCATGAAACTATTCTTCGATGGTGCCTTATTTCTCCGTGGTGCTATTCTCCTTTTCATTCATTTGATGGTACTTTCTCCGTGACACACACTCATGGGTGGACAGTCCTCATTACATAACACTTATCTCGATTGTACTTTTTTTATATACGACTAGTTTCAATGGTACTCATCTCTCGATACAGATCGACCTAGTACCCAGTCCCGGCTAAACACGGTTGGTCTATATTTCCCGACACTACCACTTGATGGCACTTAACGGGAAAAATGGTCGGTGGCCTAACTCAATGGCAATTTTGCCGTGGCTGACATCACGAGGAGTGTGTGCCCTCATGACAGCAATCCAGGCACGATGATTGGCGGCTATGTATCTTCTACGCATGTTCACTTCCTCTAACTTCAACACTTTCTTTACAGATATAGCCTTACAAACCTACTGTGGGATACTGGCTCGTTGCTATTGCACCTTAGATTCGAGGGGAAATTGTTTCATGTCACTTATTCCACATCATTCGTCTTTGGCACGCATTTCATCGCTTCAATGGTGCCATCCCACGGTAATAGTTTCGATGTGCCTCATTTATGGTAGTACTCTTTAATAGCCGTCATTACATGGTACTACTATCGATGCCACTACATAACACTAAGGTCGGATTCAATTGGGTAATGAAAACAATGGTTGTTGTTAATTTGCACTACTTGGGGAAGGGAGTGAAGGAGCGAACATTTGAGTATCTGTAAAGTTTTTTTCCCACCCTTTATTTAGGTTGAGAAAACGTTATTGGCTATGTTGAGCTGAACTTTTGCAACTACACTAGTTATTATTTTTTTGCCGTAGGCTTCATTTCTATTACCAGACCCACCTCGCTTTTCCCTCTACCTTCTCGTCTGGTTTTCTCAACTGCTGCCCCCTGTCTACAAATAAGTCTGATTTCATTTGTGACCTTATCTTAGTGAAATGAGGTCTATTAAGCGTGGCAAAACCTAGGTTTATGATAACCCAGACGTATTTTTTTTCAGCTGCTTCCTGTTCCGATGGTTGCCCGTTCCCTCATGTTCACAGAGCTACAAAGCTAATTATAATTGGCGTTGGTTTAGTCACTGTTTTCCAGACAACCCTGCTAACATCTTAAAAGTTCTTGTCTAATTGTCTCTGAAATTTTGCCGCAAAATTGTCTCTTCTACCTCAACCTTGCTTCTTCTTGATTACTTAAACACCCTTCACTATTATTATTATTATTATTAAAGTTCCAAGCCACAACCCCAACTGGAAGAGCAAATAGCTATAAGCCCAAGGGCCCCAGCGGGGAAAGAAACCTGGTATGGAAAAAACGAAACAAAGATTAAGAAAAACATAATAAATAAATAGAAAATCAAAAAAAAAAAAATAAAAAAAAAAAAAATAAATGCTATAATGTTAAAAATATTATAATATTATATATGTGTGGATAATGAATAAAATATTAAAGTTATAAGTTTCTGTTAATTAAAAATGTATTAGCACCCACTTTAAATTTCTGAAGTTCCAAGGACTCAACAACAACACTAGGAAGTTCATTCCACAGTTTAGTTGTGTTAGGAATGAAACTTCTTGAAAACTGTGTTGTGTTGAATCTCATAGGCGTAAAGGCCCTACTATTGGCATTTAGTACATCTCTGGTAACTCGTTGAGGGGCATATAAATTGGGCAGATCGTGATGCAGTGGATGATCTGCATTGTTAAAAATTTTATATAAGATGCATAAGGAGCTTATTGCTCGCCTGTGCCACAGATCAACTTTGAGGTCAGGAATTAAAAATTTTATTGCTCTCAAATTTTTATCTAATAAATTAAGATAAGAGTTGGCTGCCGAACTCCAAACAGGGGCGCAATATTCAAAACACGGAAGAATAAAAGCATTAAAACAATTTTTAAGAACAGTCTGCTCTCCAAATACTTTGTAAGATTTCCTCAAAATGCCAATTTTTTGAGCAATAGAGGAGGAAATAGATCGAATGTGATTCTCAAAAGTAAACCTAGAGTCAAGCATAACTCCAAGCAACTTAAAAGAATCACATATGGAGATGGGAATGTTATTTATTAAAAGATCTGGATGGGGAGGATCTAGTGTTCTGGATCTGCTAACAATCATACTCTGGGTTTTCTTTGCATTTAACTTCATGCCCCATGAAGTGCACCAAACATTTATCTTAGCCAGATCTCTATTTAAAGACTCTGCAACCGATGCTCTCAACTCAGGAGATGGGACTGGGGCTATTAGAGTAGCATCATCAGCATAGGCTATAAGTCTATTTTCCAGTCCAAACCACATATCATGGGTATATAAAATAAACAGTAGAGGACCAAGAACACTGCCTTGTGGTACACCAGATAGCACCTCTCTCTCATCACTAAAATTATTGTCAACATAAACCTTTTGATGTCGATTTGTTAAAAATTGTTCAATAATATTTAAAAATACACCACCTACTCCCAACTGCTTCAACTTAAATATCAGGGCCTTATGATTGACACGGTCAAATGCGGCACTGAAATCCAGGCCAACTAAGCGAACTTCTTGACCAGAGTCTAATGATTTTTGGACAATGGTGGAGACTGTGAGAAGTGCATCACAAGTGCTCAGACCCTTACGAAATCCAAACTGTAAAAAGGGAAACAGACGATTAAGCTCGGCAAATGTACTTAAACGTTTAGCTAGTAAACGTTCAAAAATCTTAGATAGAACAGGAGTTATAGAAATGGGCCTATATTCAGTAGGGTTAAAACTACCACTTGCACTTTTACATAGTGGAGTGATGTTACCAATTCTCCAACATTCGCAAAAACTACCACTCCTCGCCAGCTTCCGAAGAATAACGGAAAGCTTGGGAGCCAAATACTCTGCAGTTTTCTTAAAGAATAAAGGGAATATACCATTTGGGTCAGTACCACCATAAGCATCCAGATCAAGAAGTAACTGTTTTACTTCACTTGAACGGAAAGCAATCTTGTTTAACCTTGGTTCAGGGAAACAAGTGTCAGGTAGAGTTAGATTCTCATTACTTTGTTTATTATCAAAAACATCAGCCAACAGTGTTGCCTTTTCTTCAGGACTAAGGGTAATGGAACCATCAGGTTTAAGAAGGGGTGGCATAGATGAATCATTCCCAAAAAGAGCAGACTTGAGAGTGGTCCAGAATTTGTGGGAATTTGCTGTGCGCTGAAGAGTTCCCTTTGTGGTAGTATTGAATTCAACTTCAGCATTATTATATACCCTCTGAGCTGCTGTTCTGTAGTGCACATAATTATCCCATAGAAAGGCAGATCTACTTCCCTTCCACAGGTTGTAGGCTTCTTGTTTCTGCATATGAGCCCTCTTACAGTCATCATTAAACCAGGCTTTGTCCTTAGTGCGATATCTGATCATACGGAATGGAACATGTCTATCAATAATTGAAACAATTTTATCATTCAAAATACGAACTGCTTCAACCTCCTTATATATTAGTGGCCAGTTGATCCGGGAGATATCATTTAATATATTGCACCAGTCTACTTGAGATTTGATGAATACTTTGCTTGTATGAGCTATATTAGGAATAGATTGCTCAATACAGATAGTTATAGAAATTGCACAGTGGTCAGAAGTTCCCACAGGAGGATCAACAGCACTTGTAACGACTCCAGGGGAATCAGTGAAAACCAAGTCAAGGCAGTTCCCAGATGAATGGGTAGGCTCCCTAATGACTTGCTCACAACCCGACTCACACGCAAAATCATAAGCCCTGATACCATGACAGTCAGTAGGGGAGACAGAAGACAGCCATTGCCTATGATGAGCATTGAGGTCTCCCATAAATACAAAGCAGGCTTTCCGGTCATTTTCCTGTACCTTGGCCATGGCAAGGAGCAGACAATCAAAAATAGTATCATCTAAGTCTGGATTGCGATAGACAGAAAAAAGATAAAAATTATTTTGCTTACCACATACTTTCATAACTTGCATCTCATGGCAAGAACAAGCATAGGAGGTCTTTGAAGCAGAGTAACCATTCCTAATGTAAACTGCCAATCCTCTAGCCCTAGGAATGGCATCACGCCTAAGTAAAATTGGTTTTTTGAAGCCTGGTATAAGTAGTTCAGAGACATGCCTCATATTTGAAACCAGGGTCTCTGAACAGAGTAAAATGTCATGAGACTTGGATGAAGCAGTCAAGTCTTTAATATTGGCATGTAGGCCCCTAATATTAATATAGAGTAGACGACATTTTATCTGACGAGGATGACCAGGTCCAGGGTTGAGCTCAATATCTCCTGATAAAATTAAAATCGATATTAAAAAAATAATATTAGCAACAAGATCTTCAACAAAAATAACAATTTGTACAACAACAACAACAACAATTTGTACAAAATTATTCAATAGCAAAACTTTCATTAACTGAATATTATATGTCGGAAAAAAACTGGTCAACATGATGGAGCCGACACATCATGCAAGGCAAAATTCCCTTCAGGACGCCACAACAACTGAGGGAGGACAGTAATGATGACTTTGGAATGAAAAAGAATAAAGAAAAGAGAAAAGAAAAGAATAGACCAAGGCAACCTCTTGAAAAGCCATCAGAGCCTCTTTGCTCATCTATTAAGCCTGCCCTACACACCATTTGAGTAAAACAAGAGGAGGAATGAAAAATAGGAAAGTATGCCTAAATGTACCCTTAGGCAGGGATCTCAAACACAAGAGAGTGGAAGACCATGGTACAGAGGCTATGGCACAATCCAATGCATGAGAACACCTTTCTGTCAGGGAGGTCCCTTAGCCTTTGACTGAAGTGTCTATCCACAAGACAGTGGAGGGTTTGGATTCAGAGTTATCCCTCTCCTAGGCGGATTGTCAACCAAGACTTCGAGCTCCACCTGCCCGGGTTTGAGTTCGGAGTTGTCCCTCTCCTAGGTGGATTGTCACACAAGACTATGAGCTCCACCTGCCCATACCGTAACCCTGGTATAGGGTGGCTACCGAGCGCTACGCCTTGCCAAAGGGCGACTCGTGATTTTGTCCGGGGCTGCTTATTCAGTTTATTCGCAACTAACCTCTATATCTAGAGGCCTTCCCCCGATCCGCAACCTGGGGACCCGATGGATGGGAGTTGTCATCTCCAGCACCATACTATACTCCTTTACATCTCCAACTTCTGAACTTATTCGAGTTCTACTCCCTATCTCAACATGTCCCACCCCAACCCACATCCATTAAAATATACAAGTTTTGTCGTTTCCTCCTTCCCAGCTAATAGCCCCATCATGAAGGTCCCCTCGACGGCAATTTCTGTCCACTTCTTCATCCATTTCAGTATCCTCCCCTTGCATAAAACCTCCGCTTACCCGTCCTGCCATTCCCGTTTGTTCTTTCTCGGCTTTCCTCCACACTAGCCCTTTAGAGCCCTACGTCCCGGTTCTGCCCCCTTTATTGCCTGTGCCGCTTAGTTGTCTGATATATTGATGATCGTGCTTTCTCGATTTTCAATCCAAGGGTGTGGAAGGATCTGCCTTGAAGATTCACATTTCCTTAGTTTATTGGCAGACGCTTTGTGAATGTCTGGTCCTAAAGATGGCGGTACCAAGTGTTATTATTTTTGTTATTATTAGTAGTATTACGAATTCTCCCCCATTTGCTTATTTGTTCATCTTATTTATGTTAATGGTCATTGTCTAAATATTGGCATACCAGTGATGGAATTACATAGACTCACACGCCAGGCAAAATACATTATATGTTTAAGTTGACTTCAAACTTGTTTACACCAATGCGGAATTTTAATTTTCTGTAAGGCTACATGCGATTTGCTTTCCTAAATTCTATCTACACTTGTGGAGGGAAGTACAGTAGGGATCAAATTATTATGGATTTCTTGAAAATTCGTACTTTTTCTGGTAAAAGATAACAAAGCTATTTAATGAGTCAATAATGAGGTTATTTTATCATATTAGTGTGAAATAACTATTTTACATTTTTGAAGACTAAATATTAGTGTTTTGTTTCATTTTCTGGCAAACTTGTTGAAATAAAAGAAGGCAACACCGATTTGGTTTTACCCGCTGTGACAACTGGTAATCTCGTGCCTCGGTTCCAATTCAGACTTAGCAGGGTGAGGGTGTGCAAGCTATTCTCTTTTGCTGTTACTGACCCAGTAATTCAACTAGAGTGTATTTTGCTTGCATATGGATAATAGTAACCGTTTTTTTCTTGTAGTGTAATAGATAAAAAGAAGTGAACAGCTATGGGTAAAGTCAGTGACTTGAGTCCTCAGAAAATTAGACAGATCAAAGTTTTATTAAGTGATAGTGCACCAAAACAGAAAGATATTACAAAGAAATTGGGAGTTTCCTCTCAAAAAGTAAGCATTATAAAGAAAAAATTGAAAACGGTCTTAATTTGGATCCAGCAAGGGCTAGGAAATGTGGTCGCAAGAGGAAAACAACACCAAGAACAGACAGGAAAATGAAACAAATCGCTATTAAGGACAAAAGCAAATAATGTAGGAAGATTGCAAGCGAACTGTTACCAGATGCCATTACTCTTTCTCAGATAACAGTAATAGGAGGTTACTTAGACAGTAAATTACGAACCAACCGTCCAAGAAAGAAGCCCACCTAGGCTTAACAAAACCAAAACCATGCTACAGGCTCGTCAAGTATGGGCTAATCTGGCTGTTTAACTGCTGCCACTAGCATCCCAGGTCGTTTCAATACTGCTATATTGTTTTATATTGTTGTAGGTTGTGTTTTCGGACAAGTAAACTATTTCAGTACTTGATGACCGTGTGCTGAGAGTAAGGAGGCGGTCAGGTGAGGAGTTTATGCCAGAGTGTCTTTAAAAGACTGTAAAACATTCACAGAAAATCATGGTGTGGGGAGCAATTTCTGTACATGGGACAAGTCGCTTGAAAATTGTTGAAGGTATAATGAATCAGTATAAGTATATTGAAATACTGTAAAATAGTTTGGTACTAGGGGCGGTCAATAAGTTTTGCAATTCGGAGATAAGGAAACGAGATATGAGGAAAAGTGTTTTATTATTTTTCAATATAACTACCCTCGACTTCAATGCATTTGCGCCACTTGTCCTTGAGGCTTCGAATTCCCGACAACCAGAAATCTCCCGACTGCTGTTTAATCCACTCCTGGACGGTGAGCTGGACATCTTCATCGTCCCCAAACTGGGGTCCACGCAGTGCAGCCTTGAGCTGGCGGAATAAAAAGTAGTCGCTAGGGGCCAGATCTGGCCTGTAGGGGGGATGGTTGAGCTCCTCGAATCCGCACTCGCGCAGGGGCAGCTTGTGCAACTCTGGCCTTGTGGACTTTGACGACGTTGAAGTCGATCATGGGGCATAAGGTTTTCTGAGACCCAACGGGCAGAGACCTTGGCCATGGGCAAATTGTCGTGGATGATGTTAATAACACTTCCATGTGATATTCCAAGTTCTCACTCGATTTCTTCGACCTTCACCCGTCGATTTTCGAGGATCTTCCTCCCCACACGGGCCACATTTTCTTGTTGGTCACGTCTGACGGGCGTCCTGGACGGGGGTCATCTTCAAGGGACTCACGACCATGGCGGAACTCCCTATTCCAGCGAGCAATGGTTGCATAGGAAGGGGCGGTGTCGGTGTACACTGCAACCATGCGTTCATGGATCTCTTTTGCATTCTTGCTTTCCTTGGTCAAATATTTGATCACTGCGCGGTGCTCAACCTTCTCCATTGTTGAAAAATTTGTGACTGACGATCTGCGATCAGCTACTGCTTCTTAAATAGAGGAGTCAGGAGCGTGCGGCTGCAGGTCCTGACTTGTCATAGCTTGTCCTAACACCCCCATAAACAGCCATCCCCCTTCCTCTGTTTTGCCCTACCGATTCGCAAAACTTATTGACCGCCCCTCGTACTTCAAATGAGGTACCAAACTGTCACCGAACAATGGTTCGGTGACAGATCATGCATATTTCAGCAAGACTAGCCGCAATCATTGAAGACATGGTGTGCACAAAATGGCATTGAACTATCATGGCCTGGAAATTCCCCAGACATGAACCCTATTGAGAGTTTATGGTATATTCTAAAAAAATGAAATACACAAAGTCCCCATAACAACCAAAGCAAAACTCATAGAACGTCTTATCTACGTTTGGTTTCACTCTGACGGAATCAAGTAATTACGCAGAACTTTAATCACTGGCATGCTAGAGCGTGTTAAAGCACTATAGTGGCTATAGGGCGCCAAACCAAGTATTAATCAATGTAAGAAAGGATAAATGATATTTTTGCTTTTTTGTTTTCACGTACTACTTTGTGAGCTCTTAATCATATATATATATATATATATATATATATATATATATATATATATATATATATATATATATATATATATATATATATTCGTGGTATAGCTCTATATACCATACATACAACTATTATATTTGATTTTAGAGTGCGCAGGGGTTTCCTTTTAATAACTTTGGGTAGGTGAGGTCCGGTTACGAGGTCAGATCCTCGTAATGGAGAGCTAGTCCCATAGATGCTACTTTAAACCTTGTTATTGGAGTCGGTATTGGAGTAAAAGAGTCGGCAAAAATAGACTTTAATAAATATTAATAATTAAATTTAAATGGTACAACAATAAACAGACATATAAGACAAATAGTTACAGTGGTCAACGGGCTATTAAGAAGACTAGGTATTCTAAAATGCAATAAAATTGGGTAGGCTGGACGGAATTAAAATTGAGCTTTACACGGGGACATGGTAAGCACACAAATGATAATGGGTAAACGGTAGACGGCAATTATAAATTTGGGGAAGCTAAAATATTCGTTACAATACCTTGTACAAAATGGAAGGGTTGGAGGAAACGATGGTCGTTTCCGGCGAGGCGGTGAGATGATGGTTGGGGCTCTTCGACGCGGTCCAGGGTCAACTTGCTTGTAGTTGAAGTATTCCTTTGAGATGACGGGGGAGGGGGAGCAGAGCCTTCGAGAATAGAGGCTGGGAATTCTTCCGGTGTAAATTCTTTTGAAGAAAACAGAGGGTGAGTTTCTCCGAGACGTCAAACGGTTTGTTTGGTCGAGTATGCGTAATCAAGGGGGTTTACACTAAGATTAATCTTCACTGAAGTCTTTTGGGATAAGACTTGGTTCTTGTCTGGAGATGGCGTCGTTGAGCGGAGTCAGACGGGTATTCTTACGGGGAGAAGAGTTCTTAACTAGTCTAGGGTTGATATTTGTTTTATCCAAGGAGGGATACTCGGTTTTATCCCACAACGTTTCCTTGCCTTCGGCGTATGATAACCCGAATCGAGGAGTAGTAAGATCGTTTGCTCTCGTGAGCTTATCTCGCACAAATCTCTCACGATTCCTCCATACACGGGTACATATGGACGCCTGCCATTGAGGGAGCTTACCCCATAGAAGGGGGGGGGGGACTAACGCCCGTCGTTTGAGTAATGACGAACGCGGCCCGGGTGGCGTTTGTTTCATCCGCTCCCAGCGTGGCTGGAAGGAGGGGGGGGGACTTCTTGTCTTGTTTAAATACTAGAATTGATAGAGGCTGCATTCCATGAGCCCGCTCCTATACTTTCTCACGCTTTTGAGCTTCGAAAATTGCTTGTAAACGACAACGAGGACCACACGTGGAGGCAATGCTTAAAAGCGATGTTATTTCTCCCATCACGTGCTTGTTCCCTCACACACACACACACACACACACACACACACACATATATATATATATATATATATATATATATATATATATATATATATATATATATATATATATATATACTATATATATATATTTATATATATATATATATATATATATATATATATATATATATATATATATATATATATATATACCGGGTGATGGCTTCGCCACTCCCCTGTAGGGGGGAGCTTGCACTTGGCTACTAAGATTAAAATTTAAAATCTGAAAAAAAGCAGCCATGGTTAAATTTTTATAAATTTTCTGAACGTTGCCAATTATAATAATTTCAAAAAGGAACTCTAAACTAAATTTTTCCTCTTTCAAAATATCACGTTGCTAAAATATAGTTATAGAAGAAGATATATAAAAATTAATTTTCTGAACCTCACCATTTGTAATTCTTTGGGTTTTAAAAAATTCACAAAATTTCTTTTTTGATATTATAAAAGAATTATTAGAAATAACTTTGCTAGTAAAACATAAGTCATAACCAAAGTAAGATGAAATTATTATTCAAATACTCAAAACCTTCTTAAATTATATAGTTAGTGATATATATATATATATATATATATATATATATATATATATATATATATATATGAGGAATTAAACCACATTCTCCGAAGACAATTTAATTCAGAACAGTTTCGGTGTATCTCACACCCTTTTTCAACTGACACTGGGTAGAAAATATAAGAGAAGTGCATATAAGCATAACACAAGATCCCCTCTTTTTTCCCCCAATCCCCTACTTGTGTCTAATCTGGGGGGGGGGTTAGGCCTAAACATATTGAAGGGCTGACATTTTGTTTATATGCTTTCTTATTACAGGATTAAAAGAAAATTGACCCTCAGATAGATTTAAATTAGGAACTGACGATATCAAGCTCGATTCTACGATTCTTCTCTTAACATAGTTAGCCGATTTGAATACCATTTTACTTCCATTGAAATCGATCGTATGATTCTTGTCTCTAACATGGCAAAATATTCCACTGCTTTCGCTGCCCACTCTAATATCTCTTTTGTGTTCATACAATCTCTTGTCTAGATTTCTCCCCGTTTCCCCTATATAAACTTTATGGCAATCGTTGCATGGTATTGCATATACTCTTATGTTAATATGTTCTTTGGGTTTCCTGGCAATCCTCAATTGGTTTAAGGAATTACTATATTTAAAGGCTAGATTAATACCCGCTTTTCCAAATGCGTCCTTTAAACTATTTAATTTAAATATAATAATTCCTTAAACCAATTGATGATTGCCAGGAAACCCAAAGAACATATTAACATAGGAGTTGATGCAATGCCATGCAACGATTGCCATAAAGTTTATATAGGGGAAACGGGGAGAAATCTAGACAAGAGATTGTATGAACACAAAAGAGATATTAGAGTGGGCAGCGAAAGCAGTGGAATATTTTGCCATGTTAGAGACAAGAATCATACGATCGATTTCAATGGAAGTAAAATGGTATTCAAATCGGCTAACTATGTTAAGAGAAGAATCGTAGAATCGAGCTTGATATCGTCAGTTCCTAATTTAAATCTATCTGAGGGTCAATTTTCTTTTAATCCTGTAATACGAAAGCAAATAAACAAAATAGTAAAATGTCAGCCCTTCAATATGTTTAGGCCTAACCCCCCCCCCCAGATTAGCCACAAGTAGGGGATTGGGGATAAAAGAGGGGATATTTCACGACCTGTTATGCTTGTATGCATTTTTTTTCTTATATTTTCTATCCAGTGTCAGTTGAAAAAGGGTGTGAGATACACCGAAACTGTTCAGAATTAAATTGTCTTCGGAGAATGTGGTTTAATTCCTCATCTTTTCTTGCGATATTGCATTAATTTTCATCATATATATATATATATATATATATATATATATATATATATATATATATATATATATATATATATGCACGTGAGTCAAAGTTATGCAGATACACCCACAAAGGAAAAGT
>OZ018331.1:107820555-107838055 GCA_963969495.1 Ceratothoa steindachneri
TCTCTCTCTCTCTCTCTCTCTCTCTCTCTCTCTCTCTCTCTCTCTCTCTCTCTCTCGCGCATATAAACACTACCGTGTCGGAATTTATTATATATTGAGTGCACCCATGCATATACATGTGTATGTATGTATCTATACGTGTTGTTATTTACATACACATTATAGACATACAAACTATACGTGTTGTTATTTACATACACATTATAGATATGCTCCCAGAATGAAAGGGAGAGTGCTAAAAAAGCTGATTTGGTCCCTTATCGTGGCCTTGCAAAATGACGAAAATCAAGTCTGCTTTCTTAATCGTCTCTTTAAATCATAGCATCTGCCAAAACTTTACCTTGCTTGCCGCTCATTACATTTTCGCCGGACTCATTTTATCTGGTTGCCTTAAGCTCGATGTCTTCCCATGTTGCTACGAGTCGTGTAATCGTTTAATCCTTGTTCTTAAGCACGAAACCCGCCCACTCACCTAACCTATACAATCAAAATGCAATCAAAAAGTAACTGCTAAAGAGGTAGGACCGACCTGTAGGAATCTGTAAATTCATTGAGACCACGTCCGGTGAAGACATTAGGCTGTATTCCGTTGCCAATCAAAGAATCCGTTTGCGAAAATTTTCTTCTCTGCTCAATCGAGAAGTTCGTTTATTCGGCTACGAAAGTCGTCTCTCCAAGTCTCCGGGTTTCAAAGTCGATTCGAAAAAGGAAAATATGTCGTAGCGACCCTCAGGGTGCTTTCCTTTGTAGCTATTCAGCTTAGATAAAATCCCTCACT
This sequence comes from Ceratothoa steindachneri, assembly GCA_963969495.1. NCBI lineage: Eukaryota > Metazoa > Arthropoda > Malacostraca > Isopoda > Cymothoidae > Ceratothoa > Ceratothoa steindachneri. The sequence continues at coordinate 107,821,334 of OZ018331.1, forward strand.
GGAACATTTTCCCAATTGTTCTAACGTCACAAACGGAGTGTCGATGAGAGCCAACGGGAAACACTGTCTGTCTCACTGCCATCGGGCATCGAAAATGTTGAGTTGACTGAGGGAGAATCCACTCATTAGCAATGGGGTGAAAATAGAAACCTTTATGGAAAATGGTTGAAGACGCCAATAAAGAGGTAGGAGGCATCATCACATACATCATAAACAACATCACTTATACAGAGACCCACCCCCTCCCAAACAACATAAACACAAAAAAAACAAGCACAAATCAGCAAAATCCACCTAAGCAAAACTAAGCACTTACACCTCACAAACTTCTACATCCCACCCAGAGACACCACGGACCCCAACTACCCAAATGAAGATGCAGACATAACAAACTTCCTCACCCACGCAACCACTCTCACGAACTCAATAATCACAGGAGACATCAACGCACACTCAGAACTTTGGAACTTACCCACAGAAGACCACGAAGGAGAACTCATCGCCGACATCATCCAAAACTCAAATCACATAACCTTAAACACAGATACACCAACCTGCATACCCATACACCCCAACTAACAACCCACTTAACCAGACATCCCACTTCAACAAACACCCTACACAGACACCTCACCTGGAACACGACACACGCTCTCTCCTCTGACCATCTTCCCTTCTTAATCACATTAAACACAAAAAAAACTTCAGGCTACAACAAAACCACAAAACATACACAAATTACCACAAGGCAAACTGGACAGAATACACAAAAGAAATTGAACAAGCACTCTCCAATATCCAACACCATCCTACAAGCAGACAAACACAACATCCCAATTGGAAAAATACACAACACACAAAAACTACTCCCTGAACCAATCAGAAACCTCATAACACAACGGAACAACACTACAAAACAGAACCCATCAGACCCCAACATCATATAACAAAACAAACAAATAGATCGCGCCATACAAGAACACAAACAAGAATTATGGGAACATAACTTATACCAGCAATAAGACCACAAAACAAACACACACAAACTCTGGAAAACCATTGCTGGGTTCACAAACAAAAAAAAACACAGCATAAAACAACATCATCACATTCGGAAACAAAGAAGCCACAACACCCATACAAAAGGCAGAACACTTCAACAAACGATTCACAAACACAACCATACACCAAACTAAAAATGAAAACAGGAAAATAGACAGACATACAAAAATCTCCCCAAACCACAATTCACAACCACAACAGATCCATAAAACAAGCAAGAGACAACAACTCCACCGGCCCTGATGTGATGACATAAACATCAAACCACTCGGTCAAAACGTCATAAACCTCATCACACACACTTACAATCTCGCCATAAACACAAACATTATACCTAAACAATGGAAAATAGAAAAATAATCCCAATACCCAAACCAAACAAAGGAGACTCATACATACCAATGGTGCTGCTTTCACCCATAGCCAAAACACGAGAAAAAATCATCCTACCCTACATCACATCCAACATCCCAAACACACCACACCAGCATGGGTTCAAACCCATGCACTCAACTACCACAGCATTACATACAATAAAGAACATAATCACAAATGGATTCAACAAGAAAATTCCACCACATAGAACCATAGCAGACGCCCTTGACATGTCCAAAGCAGTCAACACAGTAGACCTACACAAATTAATCAACAAGATCCACAAACTCACCATACCCACCACCCTCATCAAGTACATAGTAGACTACATCAAGGGACGACTCCAATACCTTCAAATACAAAACACAAAATCCAAACACAGACACATAAAATCCTGAGTTCCCCAAGGAGGAGTACTTTCCCCAACACTTTTCAACATCTACACCTCAGATATACTAACTCCCCCGCAAACAGTAAAAATTGATTGTCACCTACGCAGACGACATCACAATGCTCTCCTCACACAGCAGACCATAACCCTCTGCGCAACAGATACAACTTTACCTCAACAAAATACACAGATGTACAATAGAAAACTCACTAAAGCTAAACGCCACCAAAACAATGACCACTCTCTTCATACCAGACCCTGCAGCATACAACACAACCCTAAATCTAAACACACAACACACTACCCACCACAAAAAAATGGAAGATTCTTGGCCTCACTTTCGACCCCAAACTCACATACTCAAAACACATACAGAACACAACAGTCAAGGCCACATAAACACTCAAAGTCATCAAGGCATTCACAACTACACTATGAGAAAATCAAGGAAACGCTCATTAACACATACAAAACAATCACAAGACCAGCACTAGAATACGCCAACACAATCTGGTCCCCGATCATTTCAGAAACCAACACCAAAAAACGACAGACAATACAAAACACAGCCCTCCGCACTGCCACAGGATGCACTCTTGATACAAACAGCCGACATCTATACGACGAGACGAACATCCTACCAATCAAAAATCACTTAAAACTACATGTATCACAACTCAGGCAGAAAACGCAACATCCAAATCATCCCTTCCTCCACATCACCAGACAACTTCCCAATCACCAACACACAAAAAAGACCATTTTCGATAACAACAACAACTACACCACCAACTTAGCCACAGACCTTAACACAACAACAGATGACACAATCAAGCAAAGCATGAAAACAATCAAGAAAAGCATGAAAACAATCCACTAATATACAAGTTGATAAAATCATACACCCAAAATAATCGATCCTGTTTAGTAGTTTGATTAAGAACTTTGACTAGAATAGTCACAAGCATTAAATATATTGGGATTGGGATCATATAAGAGTGAAAGTGTAAGAGAGAGATAGAAAGGTAGAGATATTGTGTGGTGTGTGTGTGTGTTTATGAGATGGTTATGAGTGTCAGGTGATATATGGCGATGAGTTGGTGAACATGATAATGATATAGTGAATTGTGCCAGGTTGCCTGTCAAACGTTTTCGTTAAATATGTATTAACTTAATACGTGGATGCGATGCATCGCTCGTAATATATGGCAAAGTCCACTATATAATAATCGACTCGTGTCTTACCGCTTCATTGTATCCCTTTTCAAAAAGGGCGCCAGGAGATATTTGAAAAACTACACGTCACTCATTCAGTCATCCATTAGAAACAAAATATTGAGAACACTTATGACCAACAGGTTAATTGCAAACGCTTAACTGCGTCAGACAACAGAACAGGTAGGTTTCCGAAGTAATTACAATGCATGTCCATCTGCACGCTGTTCAACAATGTAGGAAAATGAATGAAACGCATTATATCACATTGATGAAGTATAAAAAAACTACGGATTCAAACCCAAATCGCTACAGAATCAAAACTAGAAAACACAGAACTTATACCTCCGCCAACGTCATTGCTGTTAAAACTTTTTCATCAATGGCGGAATGAATCTGGCTTTCTACTCCGGGTCATCCATAGGACAAATTAAGTAACACTATATAATTCCTCTACCCTGGAAACGGACAAAACACAGACAAATATGTTTGAAGTATTCTAATTTTTCCTTAATTCAGATACTCATTGGTGGCAGTCTTATGTTTCTACTACTTAACTACTGTACTGTGACTCTGTAAATATTGCCTTTACAAAGATATATTTTGATTTTATAAATCAAAAGGATGATTCTGATTCCGAACGTCTTAATTTGTCCATCCCTGGGCATTACTTGCTTAGAGTCTAGAAAATCATATTGATATAAGATATGATAAAAAAAATCATCTCGTATTTATTCAAGAGGCCTCAGATAACGACCTCGTTGAAGGTGGCAGCAAGGTGAAATTGGATTACTGGCACGAGAAAGGCGACACATTCGAGCGCAGGTTCCTGATCATTGGGAGCCTCTTAGAGAGGCCTTTCAGGTGGATTAATAATATACCCCTCCCCCCAATCTCCTCTGCTCGAGCCCCAGCAATATTCGCGAAGTCAAGTGAAGACTCTTCCTTGTCACCACCACCCTCTCTTCTAGTTCTAATCCACTTCCATTCACTACCCTTCTGTTCAGGCGTTCATTCCCCCTTCCCTCCTTACTACTCACCTCTACCCCATCTCTCAAGGAGTTGTCAGGTGTGGCCTTCTACAGCCGAAATCTGGAGTGCATCGTGCCCTTCCACTCCAGATGCTCACAGAGCCTAAACTGTGAGGTTGTGCATGTTCTGGTGAGTTGCGTGCTCTCCCGGTTTCGAGCGCCTCATCTTCACCCATTTTTACTTCATCTGTTTCTTTACGAACCCTCCTCACCACTCTTCTGGCGGAGATACCATTTCCACGATTAGGCCGTTCCAGTTCGTATTCTTAAGTCCCTGTTCTGTTTGTACGAACTTGTTTTTCAGAGTTGTATAATACGCCCATCTACCCTAGGTTTGTTCTTGCAGTTTATCCTTTTTTTTCTTGTTTCTACTTTGCTTTCATTCGTCTTTCCTCGTTAGTTACTCCAGTTTTTCTCCCTTTGCCATTAAAATAAAGGCAGGTCCTCCTCATTCGGGGTAGTATTAAAAGGCTGGAAATTTTCTAATCCAACGAGGGAATCCTCAGTACCCCGTATAGGAGAATGACAGCGCAAGGGTATGCCAAAAAAAAGAGGAATAAAAAAAAACATTTTACAAGAGTTGCCATAACAAATGTAGGGATTGGAGAAACGTATTTAGAAGCTTCGGACTTAAATAGCGTACTAAAGAGCACGTAAATATAAAGAATACGAACTATTTCTTTCTCCCGTTGTGGCAGATGGGGAGAGGGGGGATGCTGGAGTGTATTCAAAGGTGGAGATGTTTGGCCGGAGATTTTCTCGCATCTCCATCTTGTAGGTCTCGTTTGAAATATACGAAAGTGGGGTTGGTCAAAGCTGGTCGAGAATAGGGGGTGGGGGGAATCGATGAATATGAAGAATGCGATGCAGCCGAGGGTGAGAGGGGTAAACAAGGCCAAATCTCCTCCCTCCTTATTCGCTAGTCATTGGAAAGAGATAAAAGAAGGAGATAAGGATAAATGATGGCAGGGTCGCAAGGAATTTATGATCATTTTGTACCCGCTCTCCCACAAGGTTAGGTTGGAGCACATCCGCGCCACTAAAAATTACCCCTCCCCAAACACAGGTGGACCAAGAATTAGGGGGGAAGACCCCCAGCTCTAAATCCTGAGCCCAAGAATATGACTTAAAAAACAAAACCAGGAGGGAATTGGTACGGCGCATTTGTACAAGTTTGGCCTGGCTCGGAAGGTGACCTGCCTTCGTTGCGGAGAGATGTGTGGTCTCCTGGCCCGTCTCGTTATTTCTCGGGCGATGTATCTTCCACACATTTTAAGTTCCAATAACTTCATCACTTTATTCGAAACTCCCCTTTAGAAAGGTTACTTTAAGCTCAGGTGCCCTCGTTGGTTATCATTGGCTGATTTGAAAATTGGTTTCGTTCGCTAACATTCTTTAGCAACCCCAAAATTGGAGAATTGGGGGTCGGAATTGCTGGAAACACAGCCACGCATACACATACACACACCAACCACCAACACACACCACCCACACACGCATGCCCATATTGCCAACAGACGCATGCACATACCACTCCCACACGCATTTACAACCCCCCCATACATACACATACCACGCCTCCCCCCAAAACACACCACACCACTCCTATACGCATATATACACCGACCAAACACGAAACTCTTTTCATACATTTTCCACAGACTCTACTTTCGTCCCTCTGTGAGAGTATTTGGATCATGAAATAATCTCATCTTCATCTAATAATAGGTGTATTTTCACATCCCGCCACAAGGTGTTGTAACATGACCAACTATGTTGCAGCGAGCCCTCCGCGCTCCAACGCACCCCGCAGGTGGAGGAGGGACTATACACTAACAGGCAAAATAAAAGAACGATTTTCCTTTATTAAAATATTTTACAAATATGATAAGCAGGTAAATGAAATTTCATATGATACAATGTTATATTCAAGAAATTATAGTACATAAACTAACAAAATAAAATATTGACACGGACGAAGAAATTATACTAAATAAACTAACAAAATATAATATTGACGGGTGCAAAATAAGAGAACAATCATTCACAAAATTGATTAGAAAGTAAATACACTATAAACTAAGCAAGATTTGACAGCGATGAAACTTAAAACATTTAATGTGTGGAAGCCTTTATTTTCTATTACTTCGGCGCAACGAAGACTACAGGACCTCTGCAATTTCTTGCAAAATTCTGGTCTTATTTTGTTCCATCCTTGCTCAATTTTCGTCCATAAATCCGTCAAAGTTGAAGTCTGCAGGTTTCGAACTTTGTCTCTTCCAGAGGTTCTCAATTAGGTTCAGGTCCAGGCTTTGAGCAGACTATTTCATTACCTTGAAATGCTCTTGTTTGAAATATTAATTTATGAATGTGTGGAATGGCATGAAGCGTTACCCTGCTCCCATCAGATTCAACAAAATTATATTTACTTTCGTCGCTGAAATAAATTCTCTCCCAATCTTCATCCTTCCAAACAACATGAGCTTCAGCATATTCAAGTCTCGCCTTCTGCTTCTTCTTACTGATGATTTGTTTGGTTGCTAGAGAACTAGCTTTTAAACCTTTTAAACCAGATGCATTGAGGCAACGGTATACTGGGAAATGGTTTACTTCTTTGTCACTATTGGTCTGCATTTTTCGAGAAATTTCCTCTGCCATCTCGAAGAGATCCTTCATAGAGAAGCACTTAATAGCTTTGTCCTCTTGGACGGTGGTTATGCTGGGTCGACCGATTTTTGTAAGAGATTTCTAGGTTTTATTTTCATTGTATAACTTCACCACGCGCAAAATCACACTTTTGGACCTTCCTACCTCTCTTGAAATCGCAGAAAGTGTCTTCCGCGAAGTTTTCAAACGAACAATTCTCTAACGGACCTACGGAGACGCTTTCACGCGAGGTGGCATCTCTGAAGAGTGAGTACGACAACAATGGTGGTCGTACAGTTCTTACTTACTTAGCAAAATGTTGCCAGATGATTTCAACAAACTTATAGAATGTTTCTGAAATAAATCGTTCTCTTATTTTGCACGCGTTCATATTTTGTTTTGTTTTTAGTTTATTTAGTCTAATTTCTTGAGTATACGTTTAAATCATATGAAATCTTCATGAAATATATTAAATGCATGCCTTTATGTACCAAGGAAACTACATTTACCTATTCATATTTAAGAAAAAATGAATAAAGGAAAATCATTCTCTTATTTCGCTCGGTAGTGTATATCTTCCACGCCTTTTCACTTTTCCCATCTTCACCGCTTTACTTACAAACTTTCTGGCGGAGATGCCCTCGTTGAGTATCTAACGACTAACTGCTTAAACACGATTGCAGCGGCCAAGACATAATTCTTGCAACTCTGACTATATATATGTATATACCTTAGAAGGAGTAAAATTATGAAATTTAGTCAATCACTACATTTTCCCATTTCTGCCTTACCAGGCACATAAATAATCTGCACGCTGGCCCTGGTATATTCCATCGATTATTCAAACTGCTGTTATTTTTTAGTAGTAATAATAATACTGGTACTTGAGCATCAGGATTTATGCAAAGTGATTTTTTAGCTTATGTTAATAAAATAATCAGTCCACATCGACCCAACAGGTTCTTGTTACTTTTGTACTCGATCAATATATGGTGACCCAAATGTTGGTGTTGGCAGAATGACGTGTCTGGCCTGGCCAGAAACTGACTGGCCAGGCCACAAATGAAATAGCGATGCAATGCATTAATTAAATCCAATACCATTTGCGTCAACACGTTTTGCTAATTTGTATTCCCAGGCTACAAAATGCAGTGTACATGAGAAAGTTGTTATGTCGCTGTTTCGTGTGGAACTTTTTATTGTTCGAAAAGTTTTTAAAGTTGGATCATTTTCACGCACAAATGAATCCGTGATTTCGCTATTTCTAGAATCAAATATTATTGGACCCAACGCCGTTCTCAGAACTCGTATATAAAGCCACAAACAAACCTCCCACATGCATTTCTTGCCCCCCCCCCCCCAAAGGTAGTGCCTTTAGTCCAAACATTTCTTTGGGAGATTTATCAAACAAAGACAAATCTTCTCTTGAACTTGTCAGATTCTGGCCCATGGGAGATCGAGTTATCTGATGTAAGGGCGCTTTTATATTCAGCCCCGGTCGCTTTTCCTACACTTCGCCTCATTGCTTAAGTCATAGCACCCAGCTCAAATTGAGATGCAGTAAAAAAAGGCTACCGACACCTGTTGGTCATCTTCCTCACACTGACCACCCTCGTCTGTCGCCTTTTTGCAAGCCGTTTTCATCTATCAGTCGTCGCTTACGAACGAGAGTACACAAACAACCTCTTTCTCGCCATCCACTGCAGAATAGCGAGAAGTGTTCTCACATCACCTCTCTGCAACCCCGTTTTCAAATTTCTCACTTGGCGTCCACTAACGAATGCACAAGCAAAAATATCCAATCAAAGAAAAACGAGCCGTATCAATCTTTCTTACTTTTCATGTCAACCGTTTTAGCATTCGGTTATTATTTATCTCCTTCCTTAAAATACCCTATTCTACCAACTATTCATTAGTGGTAACCCAATTACGTCTGTAAACTACTGTCAATATTTAACCTTTTTTTCGTTGTACTGGGGAAAACGCTTGTGACGCGCACTTAATATTTCGCACTGCGCAGACCGCATAATCTGTTAAGAGAAAGGTTCTGGAAGATGGTTGATGCGAGTCTCAATTCCTAACTTGCATTTTTTTTTAGGTTGCTCGACACGCGAGTGCGACCATTAGGGCGAAAAAGAATAGGAACCGTTTGGTTGACTATAACCAGTTGTTTTGTTCGCAACTTTTAATGCAATATCATTCAGTTACTAACAATCTACGCGGCTTGCAATTGTTCCCACCAGAACAAAATGTGTAGTGTACATAGCCACCTGCATTGCAGTATAAGGTGACCATGATCTTTTGATGTAACTTGCGTTTGGGAAGGTGTTTAGGGGCTTTGTATAGTTACAACCATTGTGAATATCGTTTCAAATAGCCGTACAGATATAGTTAAAGTTTCGGGCGACAGATTTTGGCACACCATTTTAGAATGGCCACGAACACATGGACTCCCTGGTCAGGTTCTCCGACGCCACGTAAGGTGATGGCCGAAAGAAGGCCCCTCCAGAGACGAGTGCAGACCCCAAAGTGCCCTCGCCCCAGACCGCAGGGTCTTCCCCGGGTGATAATACTGAGTCGGTGGGAACCACCCCGGAGTCGAAGTCCGTCCCAAGCAAGGTCTTCCCAAGTGTACACGGTGCCTCCAGGGAGACGAAGGGATGGGAGGACTCATCTCCTTCCGGTGGGGTTTCGTAGACGGCCGGGTCCTTTGCCATTTCGGCGAAGGGTCATGCCCTGGTTGGCTGTCCGGCCTACGGGCTCCCTCGGGGGAAGGGTAGAAGAGGGTAAACACCTCGCTCTCCTCCAATAAGGAGAACAAGAAGTGTGAGAAGACTAGGTGTTCCTCTCCTTCCGGAGGCGGGCGGGTCCGATGCTGATTTGGTTCGTGACCAGGCTACGTAATATTCGTCCGGTCCCGATGCGACCACATGTGGAGGAGGCCAAGCCATGGCTAAAAGATGTGATGATGAAACAGGGAGGGGCTCTAGGTCGTGGGGAGTTTAGAGTTTTTGGAGGAGGCGGGCCTCCGCCATACGATTTGATTTGTTTTTTATTGTTGGTTGCGCGCTTGGGGTCTCTGAGGAAAGCGGCTGTCCCCTGGGGCACCTAAGCGTACTTATTTTCATATTGATCTTAGAATTTGTTCTTTTATATATTTTAAATTAGGTTAATAGGTCTTACTTGTTTTTCCGGCGGCCATGCCCTCGTCGTTGGCCGCCAGAAGGACTCATAAAATTAATCAGGCATTTATCATTGCTTAGTACCAAATTGGTCTCTCGTGTACAGAAATAAATGCTCGGAGCTTATAAGAACCATCTACCGCATCGCCCCCAACCTGGAGTGGGGAACCTGCGGTCTATAAAGCCGCATGTGGCCTTTTTGGCCAGTAAGTGCGGCCTTCTGATTGAATTCACATTTTGCGGATCAAATCATTTGATTTTTTCTTACAAAAAGTACTCGTAACAAAGTCATTAAAAAGTTAGTTAACTTTAGAATTAATATTTTTTTTAAGTGGGTACATAATAGTAATTAGTTATAGACAAAAATAATGTGCAACTTGCAGTATATCTAATTAAAATTTTATGAATGCGCCCTTCAACACAGGAAAAAGGTCTCCACCTCTCGTCTAGACATTAAAGCAGATAAGTGCAAGTGCTCCGAGGAAGGCCTTAGTGTGTGCACTAAGTGACAGGACCGTCTCCTTGTGCAGAACCAGCTTCGGGATCATAAGGTCACTATGGATGAACTTGTTCAAGAGTGGTAAAAGGTAGATGTAGTCTGACCTTCCGCAGAAGGTACAAAAAATTGAATGATGGAGACGAACAAAGTTGTTGTTGTTTTTTCTGATGAAACACACTCCTCATTCTTATGCACTTCTGGAGATCGCCTGTCCCAAGAAGAATCGAGGAACGCTAGCGCGAGCACTTCATTGTGCCTATAGTGAATCACACTGATACCATCCTCGCATACGGGTGTTTCTCATCCATAGCAATCTGGCCCTTCATATTTCTTTGTCAAAACATTGCTATGAACTTAAAATGATATCAAATTTTCCTCCGAGATCACTTCCTATCAATGACCTCATTTTGATCGAGAACCTGTGGACAAACCCATAAAATGAGACAAAGTCCGAGCATTATTAAGTCAAGGATGGAAAGCAATGTCCCCAAATTTTCTTCAGTGCTTGATATATCTTACAGGCCAGAGCGAGTTGCAAAAGTCATCAAGATGAAGGGGCAGCGCACTAAATACAAACTTAACGAATAAACTACCCTTCTTTTGTTTACTAAAGTTTCGAAGCATACATAATGGGATAGAAACTTTTGTCTGATAAATGACATTTATTCAAGGAAAATCAACACCTTTGCCCTTATACAGTATATTTAAAAAAATCAACCAAATTTATGCACATAGCCCTTATAATTCCAGAAAATCTGTGTTTATTCCTCGGGCAAAGATCTGTGGACAATCCTACACCACTTTGATTGTCCTGAATGTCACTCTTAAACCATGAATCAGTGACGCATACCAACCATGCCAAAACTTTTGACCATATCTGAACAGACTTCCCATTTCTGTGCGTCACGATTATTTCAGTAAGGATCATTTTGGCTTTTCAGAAGCATGTTCATAGTGCCAATTTTGTTCCCCTTGTAATCAGTCAAATTGATCAGCGAAACACACTTCTTTTTTATTGCATGCGGGTGGCTGTCATCGCTTTATTTGCTTGTTCATGTTTTCCGTCGGCTAACGTAATGTGACGATGGTCATTTTAAACATCTCCAGACCAACAATAGGGCCTACCTTCTTTGCGGAGCAGGGTAGAGGTTTTCGCTCTATTTTTTTTTTAGTTGCATACGTACAATCATAGATATCATTAAGTTAACAGATTGGTTTCCTTCCACGACGTCCTTGTTCTTAAAGCTACTACATCGAAACTGGTGCGACCGAAGCTGTACTGTGGTTAGGTCAGGTTTACGAGAGTTGCGTGCCCTTCGTTCCCTTAACTTTACTACTTTACGAGCCACTCCTTTCAAACTTTCCGGTAAAGAAAGATACCCTCGTTTGTTTTCGCTTTTAAGTTTTAATAATAATAAATAAGTAATAATAATAATAATAGACAACTGTTATCATTATTCAAATTAGAGCCAAGGAGCAGTCGCAACAGATTTTAAGAGGCAAGCGTTGGTTAAAAACTCTTGTGTTATCAACCGCCTTGACTATAGCTTAATTATCGGGCACCTTTGAAGTATTTTAGTTTTCCCGAGGGTAATTAATTTCTTGATACCGGAATATGTGGATGAAGTGCTGTTAGTATGGATTGAGTGCTGTTAGTTTGGATGAAAGCTATCTTCAAAATTTTGGATCGCACGAAATGCTTGAGAGATTGCCTTTGCTTATCTTTAAACTGAAACTGAAAATTCAAAAGGAAAAAAAAAAGTTTTATTTTGTTTAAAAAAAAATGTATGGAGGAAACAAATTTGGGAGGAGGTAGGGAATTTTTTCTTCGTTGAGGCTCGGCGAAAAGCTTTGAAAAAGAGGTCGTAAAATAATGAAGTTAAGGCAAATGAAAATTTGTGGAAGCCTTGGTAGCCAAAATAGGATATTATTTAGGGTTCCAATTCGTGGTCCTTTTACCGAACCTGGACCGATCCTCTGAATGAAAATGATAGAATCCACCTAGAAAATGTGAGCTGGAATATAACGCACTGCGTCACCCTTTCTATATTGTAATGTTTTGTATTCCTTTCCATTATACTCTAATATCATTCAATAAATAAATCTAAATACCGACTCTTAGAATGATGGGTGACCATCTTTGCCAGAGAGATAATGGATTATCTCCTTTCTTTTTCATCGCACTTCTCAATAGGCCAAGAGCCTACTCGTATATAAATCCCTACTCCGATCACTATTTTACGCACGGCTTAACTAATACCGCGGTTGGGTGTGGCTGTCTGCTCCTTTATCTTGTGGCTGTCCTTGGGGATTAATATATTTTCTTTACCTGGAAACTGAGAAATACGTGTCGCAATTTGTCGAGCTTGTACTCAGTCACGGCTTTTCGGATTTTTCGTTTCATTTCTACGAACAATTCTTCACTTCTTTTTTTGTTTGCCTTTAACAAAAGTTTTGAATTTCTGTCATTGAATGTCTTAATTCGTTTTACTTATTTTCCTTGTTTCCTTCTGATTTTGTCTCCTTCATTTTCCCCCAACAAGTGAACGTTCCCCTCGAATTGCCATCTTCTTTTCCATCGTCTACGAGGGCTTTAATCGTGGAATGGCTCCTCATTATCGAAATAAATAACGTGATTATTTGTCGAACCCAGCGCGATCGTTGCTTGGATAAGTAATAGGAGCTTGAAATTGGTTTGTCGTTTGTGAGTTCTCATCACTATATTGTTCTTTGCATCCTCGTCCTTTATATTTGCCACCATCTTCAGTCTGCTCCCGTTTCGCTAATGCCAGGAGCTTATAAAGTAATTTTGTGTGGTGGTTTACGACCTATCTACACTCTTTTGTGGGGTCTCTTATTCCCCAGTAGAGACCTACGGTTTAACATGGAATCTGAGCCTCGGTTGTTTCTGTCGTATAAGCAGCCGCAGTGAAGATATTTATTTTAACTCAGTTTTAAAGTTTAGTGGGTGTGGGTGGGTGGGGAGTAGATGTGGGAGTTCTGAGTTTGTATTTTCGGGACTCCTGGCTCTTTTGTAAGCACTTAACTTTATGTCACGAGAAAATGGAAGTAGAGGGGAAAGTGAACGGCAAGGGGAGTTCGATCAGGGAACCTATTCAACGCGTCCGTAGACCCAAGATGCGCGTTTAAAAATCTTCGCAAGTACGAACGAAATCACGAACGTGGATCTTCCCTCTTCGGGGAGAGCGAAACCCCCTTGATTGGGGACGAAATGATCAAGGAGGACTTTCCCTTTTTCATTTAATTTCCCTAATTCTAAATAACCACATATGTCCTTTTCAGCGCGGGAATTTAAATTCTCCCCTCTGTTTGAACTCGACCCTCCTTTCCTTCATTCATCCCTTCCACATTCTACTATCCCCTCGTTTTAGCCACCTGCGCCCCCCCATCCCCCCGTCTCTCTTAGACTTTCCCCTTTTATCGGTAAAATGAAGTAGAGGGGAAGGAATGTTGCGCATTGTATGCATATGGGGAGGGGGCTAATGAGCTTCTCAACTTCCTCTCGTCGCCGTTTTGAGCCCTCTAGGGGGAGGGGGGTACATTTCTAATTTGTTGCGTATACATAACCGAAAGCTGCGCCCATTAAACGGGGTTATAGTCGTTGCTGAGTTAGGGATTGTGGTGAGACGCGTTTATATCTGAGCGAAATATAAAGCGAAAACAACGATGGCCATCTCCGCCGGCGGTTTTTTTTTTGGAGAGGGGCTGGTAAAGAAAGTGGTGAATTAGGGGAAGTGAAACATTATCTAAGTTGATAAACCTAATTTAGACTGGATGCTAGGAACAAAGCACCCGCAGGAACCTGCAGGATTAACACTCCCTCCAGGCCCTAGTGTCTACCCCACAAGGGGGATATCAGGTATAAGATAGGGCAGCATGCCGCAGCTGACATCTGGAGGATTACTTGCCCTTCCGGGCCTAATCCTCATAGGAGGGTCTGCAGCTATATATTTTCCACATAATTTCCTTCATTCTCTCTTGACTAACCACCTGCGGGCAATGCCATCGTCGGTTTCCTCTTTCAGTTTTAAAAATAGACCGAGCGAACGCCTCACTCTCCTTGACATGTCCTGGTTTGCTGGGGGGGGGGGGAATACTCGACCGAATATGGGTGGGGCCGCAAAAAGCCCTTCCTACCGACTCCGCCTCCGCTTTTAGCGAAAGGGAATCCATGCCTCTAGCTCATTTTACCCTCACCTAACTTCACCGACTTCTTAAAGAACCTCTTTCCAAGAACGTTTTGGCTTAGATGCCCTCGTCGTCGTCACTGTTGCTGTTGCTTTAATAAATGGCTAAGTTCGATCAGTGTGAGTAACCGATTTCACGGTTCGAGAGACGCTTGTGGGCCTTTTTTTTCTGGTTAATTCGATCGCCTCGGATTGGTGGCGCTACAGATCGGGGTGGGCATAGCGCCAGGAGTGGACTGACCTATTTCCCGGTGGGGCTTTGCCCTCAAGACACTTTAACTGACCCATCTCCCGGTGGCGTCCACTAAGCTGGGCCCTCTAGACACTTCAACCTATCCATCTCTCGGTGGGGTACACCAAGCTAGGCCCTCCAGACACTTCGACTGACCCATCTCCCGGTGGGGTCCACTAAGCTGGGCCCTCTAGACACTTCAACCTATCCATCTCTCGGTGGGGTACACCAAGCTAGGCCCTCCAGACACTTCGACTGACCCATCTCCCGGTGGGGTCCACTAAGCTGGGCCCTCTAGACACTTCAACCTATCCATCTCTCGGTGGGGTACACCAAGCTAGGCCCTCCAGACACTTCGACTGACCCATCTCCCGGTGGGGTCCACTAAGCTGGGCCCTCTAGACACTTCAACCTATCCATCTCTCGGTGGGGTACACCAAGCTAGGCCCTCCAGACACTTCGACTGACCCATCTCCCGGTGGGGTCCACTAAGCTGGGCCCTCTAGACACTTCAACCTATCCATCTCTCGGTGGGGTACACCAAGCTAGGCCCTCCAGACACTTCGACTGACCCATCTCCCGGTGGGGTCCACTAAGCTGGGTCCTCCAGACACTTCAACTGACCCATCTTCCAGACACGACTACTCACTTATATCCTGGTAGGGCCCCTTAAAATGGGCTCTTTAGGCACCTCAGGGTTATTTTGATTTAAATTGAGGCTACGCTACACTTCCGAACAGTCATGTGTAGCGTTAAGCAACGTTTCTGCGGGGAAGTGAAAATTTGTGGTCTAGTGAGGAGAGTAAGTGTGAACCTAGAAGACGAGCAACTCTCCCGGAGACTTGCCAACCAGACGGGACGAGAATGAAGAATTTAGTGTTCACACATCAATACCAGCTGACGATGAACCAACCCCCTTCTTTCTAAGATCGCTGAAGAAATATTGACCTCATCAATGACACCCAGAAAGATCCAAGGAAAATCCCCGACTGAGGAAATATGATGGCTTCTTGGAACAGAAATAGCACCACCACCATCACACACATCAAGGAACTAACCGGTGGAGAGGATTACCTCACCGCCCTCTTTCCCTCACAGTTATTCAATAGAAAGAAGCATAAAAACCTCCCCTGGAGCAATAGAGTACCAAAGAGTTTGGCGGAGATATTTGTTTCCTTGGCTCAAATTTATGAAAGAATAATGGCGCCAATTTGAACCGCCGCTAAGGTATCCTTAAACACGTCCCTGCATAAAACTCTCCTCTTCTCCTTTCTCATTTCCACTCAAATGAAATAATCGTCCCGCGGCACTCGAGCGAGGGGCGTGCCATCGCTTCAGTTCCGGTTCTACTCCATTCCCGCTTCCCCCGTATAATATCGCAATTCCCCGTATTCTGCCCATTTCTCCTATATTTTTCTGCCATTGCAAGGCGGGATTCTATTAACTGAGGGGAAACAGACCAGTATAAATATGGCCGCGGCGCTTTGACCGAATAGAGAGGGAGAATAAAGAAAAGATAAAAAAAAGGCGTGGGGGGCTTTCATTAAAAAAAAAATAAAGGCTCAAGCGAACAAAGGCATCCCCAGAAAATTGTCGAAAAAAGGGTTCGCAATAAAATGCGGAAGTTAGGGGAAGTGAACATATGTTGAGGTGCATATCCCGTAGAAACAATTGTGTCCTATCTCACTCACCCCAAAAGGTCCCAACATTTTGGTTACCGCCCCACCGGTGGTTGAATTTTTTTTAATTGAAAACTTTAATATTGTAATCTTTATTATTGAGTACAAAAAATCTAGCATATTTATTGACAACAAAAGAATAAGTAAATTACTTTAGTTTAGTGAAAAACTTGTTTCTGGCGCTTGCGGCAAATATCCCGGA